>CM055907.1:50616188-51216188 GCA_029582155.1 Panopea generosa
CTACATGATCTTTCAAACCAGTTCTGAAATAAGACAAAATAATTTCATGATACTTAGTTTAACCCTTTACTCCATAGATATGCGTTTTCCCGCACCAATCACAGAAGGCCTTTGAAAACAGTGCAGGAAGAGTTCATATTGCTTGTAACGAGCAATCTGAACACTTCCAGCACTGTTTTCCACTCTGTCAGTTAATATAAACATAATTCACCCAATAATTCAAAAGCCTTTTATATTAGAGGTGTCCAAAGGCATCGATATTAGAGGTGTCCAAAGGCATCTATATTAGAGGTGTCCAAAGTCTTCTTTATAGGGGTGTCCAAAGCCTTCTATATTAGAGGTGTCCAAAGGCGTCTATATTAGAGGTGTCCAAAGGTGTCTATATTAGAGGTGTCCAAAGCATTCTATATTAGAGGTGTCCAAAGGCGTCTATATAAGAGGTGTCAAAAGCTTTCTATATAAGAGGTGTCCAAAGGGGTCTATATAAGAGGTGTCAAAAGGCGTCTATATTAGAGGTGTCCAAAGTCGTCTATATTAGAGGTGTCCAAAGCCTTCTATATTAGAGGTGTCCAAAGCCTTTTATATTAGTGGTGTCCAAAGGCGTCTATATTAGAGATGTCCAAAGGTGTCTATATTAGAGGTGTCCAAAGGTGTCTATATAAGGTGTCCAAAGGCGTCTATATTAGAGGTGTCGAAAGGCGTCTATATTAGAGGTGTCCAAAGGCGTCTATATTAGAGGTGTCCAAAGCCTTCTATATAAGAGGTGTCCAAAGGTGTCTATATTAGAGGTGTCCAAAGGTGTCTATTATTATTAGCGGTGTCCAAAGGCGTCTATTTTAGAGGTGTCCAAAGGCATCTATATTAGAGGTGTCCAAATGCGTCTATATTAGAAGTGTCCAAATGCGTCTATATTAGGTGTTCAAAGCCTTCTATATTAGAGGTGTCCAAAGGCGTCTATATTAGAGGTGTCCAAAGGCGTCTATATTAGAGGTGTCAAAAAGCGTCATTATTAGAGGTGTCCAAAGGCGTCTATATTAGAGGTGTCCAAAGGCGTCTATATTAGAGGTGTCCAAAGGCTTCTATATTAGAGGTGTTTAAAGGCATCTATATTAGAGGTGTCCAAAGGTATCTATATTAGAGGTGTCCAAAGGCATCTATATTAGTGGTGTCCAAAGCCTTCTATATTAGAGGTGTCCAAAGGTGTCTATATTAAAGGTGTCCAAAGGCGTCTATATGAAGTAAAGGGTTAAAGTATATCCTGGTGGAGGTTATTGAAAATTAAATTACTAGGAAGTATATCAGGATTTTTTTGAAATTTAGAATTTGCAAAAACATTTTTTTTTCATTATAGCATGCTTATATAAACTCACTGGGCCCTTATAGTCATAAGAATATCTGTTTAAACAGGCAAAACTTATACAATGTATATTGAAAAAGGAATTGTCTGACTGGCCTTATATAATTATATATGTGCCCAGGTTAAAATGAAATAAATTTCCCACAATGTTGCGATATATCAAATGAATGTCATGATTTAATTTTGATTTAGATATCAACTTAGTTGTCCATCATATTTGTAACAGTATTGTTTCATTTAGTCTTAGAAAGACTCCAAATTATGAGATGATGACCTTCAAATAGCAAGTTCATGATATTTATTTTTAGAATAGGGTGTTGTTTTGATTTTACCATTATTGTTTTTTGTCACATTTTGGTGGATTTGATATTCCAAAACATTCGTATTTTATTTATAAATGATAATGAGATATTTACTAATCATTTTAAAAGAATTATTTAATTTCTTTTACATATATTGCGATTTACCCCGACACACTGTCTTTAATAAAAAAAATTAGATACCATTTGGCAATCACAATCCTCTAAATTTTTATAATTCATTAACATGTGTTATAGACATTTTGCAAGAATAAACTGGTTGTGGTCAAGTTAACTTGAAATGATGTACATTATTTTGACTAACGAGCTAACTACCTTTTAGGTGGATCGCAATCCTCAATGCTGGGGCTTAAATTAAGCTAATAAACAACTTGATAATTGAAAAGGTTTGCATTTACAGAAAGCTCCCAGTGTTTACACACCATGTGCTTCTTGTCCGAGAACATTTGTGTCAACAGTTTTTTTAAGTATAAAGTCCAATATTGCAAATTGTTCTACTTGAGCGCACTAACCACTATATCGCTGAATACCAGAGTAAATGAATACGCTAAAACTTGGCAAGTCTCTACAGTTTAATACAGTCATTATTGTGGTGAATAAAAATTGTGTCATTGAGCGTATTTTCCTCCTTCATACTGTACATAGTTGGGGTACCGTGAGACTTATATCATTTATAATCTTGCCTCATAAGACAGTTTGATTGAAAACTTAGATTTGAAAAGAATTTGTATTGAAAACTTAGCATTATCTCCGACCTATAATTTCTATAGTAGTGTCTTCTGTGTGTTTGTGTGTATTAGATCTAAGAATGATACTGACTGAAAGCCAAAATACGTAAACCCTCATCATTCCAAATCTACTGTCAGTAGCATGTTCTACACGATAGACTCTCCATGATCTTTCAAACCAGTTCTGAAAGAAGAAAAAATAGTTTCATGATAAGTTACAAAATGTAACAGTATAAGTTGTGAATATGATTTACTCACAGTTTGATTTGACGTCTGTATAACATTTGCAGATGGCATCATGACTTGAACAGCAAGCATTGTAAAGAATTCCATGCTTTTCTGCAGCAAAAAAAAATCCCCTAACAAATAAACATACCAGCTTGTCCATCTATTGAGTCTTCTGCTGAAGTCATAGGTTAGGTAACAGCAAGCCAATACTTTCTAAAGGGTAGTCTTACACTGGTGGAAGCCTGAGGGGGTTCTCCCTATATCTTGGTTAGTACATATGTGCCACCATTTTGACCCCTCATTTTGGACATATTATGTAAAGTTTTGACCCCTATTTCTTTTGCAAAATGCGATATAAAGCTTTAACCCTCCTTTCTGGACATATAATGTAGACTTTTGGCCCCTTGTTCAATCCGGGGTTCAATCGGCTCCTGCCTAGGAACTTCAGACTAGGAAGGAGATTATGCCCCACTCCCCCCTCCCAATATTCAGGTTCAGCATATACTTTTGGGCCTGGAAGTACAACCTCATACACTCTCTCTTCAGGTTGTACCCCCAATAATTGAAACACTCCTACGCCCATGAAGATGGTGTAAGATGTAAAGTGGGTGTAAGGTGTAAAGAGACTGTAAGATGTAAAGAGGGTGTAAGGTGTAAAGAGACTGTAAGATGTAATTAGGCTGTAATATGTAAAGATGGTGCAAGATGTAAAAAGGGTGTAAGATGTGAAAAAAATGTAAGGTGTAAAGAAAATGCAAGGTATAAAGAGATGTAAAGAGGATGTAAGGTGTAAAGATGCTGTAGGATGTTAAGAGGATGTAAGGTGTAAAGTTATGTAAGGTGTTAAAATACTGTAGGGTGTAAAGAGGGTGTAAGGTGTAAAGAGGTTGTAAGATGGAAAGAGGATGTAAAGTGTAAAGAGGTTGTAATGTGTAAAGAGGTTGTAAGATGGAAAGAGGATGTAAAGTGTAAAGAGGGTGTAAGTTGAAAAGAGGCTGTAAGGTGTAAAGAAGAGGATGGAAGGTGTAAAGAGACTGTAAGATGTAAAGAGACTGTAAGATGTAAAGAGGGTGTAATGTGTAGAGGTTGTAAGATGGAAAGAGGATGTAAAGTGTAAAGAGGGTGTAAGTTGAAAAGAGGCTGTAAGATGTAAAGAGGGTGTAATGTGTAAAGTTATGTAAGGTGTAAAGAGGTTGTAAGATGGAAAGAGGATGTAAAGTGTAAAGAGGGTGTAAGTTGAAAAGAGACTGTAAGATGTTAAGAGGGTGTAATGTGTAAAGTGATGTAAGGTGTAAAGAGGTTGTAAGATGGAAAGAGGATGTAAGATGTAAAGAAGGTGTAATGTGTAAAGAGGTTGTAAGATGGAAAGAGGATGTAAAGTGTAAAGAGGGTGTAAGTTGAAAAGAGGCTGTAAGGTGTAAAGAAGAGGATGGAAGGTGTAAAGAGACTGTAAGATGTAAAGAGACTGTAAGATGTAAAGAGGGTGTAATGTGTAAAGAGGTTGTAAGATGGAAAGAGGATGTAAAGTGTAAAGAGGGTGAAAGTTGAAAAGTGGCTGTAATGTGTAAAGAAGAGGATGGAAGGTGTAAAGAGTGTGTAAGATGTAAAGAGGCTGTAAGATGTAAAGAGACTATAAGATGTAAAGAGGGTGTAATGTGTAAAGAGGTTGTAAGATATAAAGAGGACATTAGGTGTAAATATGGTGTAAGATGTAAGGAGGATGTAAGATGTAAAGAGGCTATAAGATGTAAAAAGGTTATAAAGTGGGTGTAATATGTAAATAAGATATGAGATGTTAAGAGGCTGTAAGTTATAAAGAGGATATAAGATGTAAAGAGGCTACTGTAAAAACAAATCAAGACTTCATAACGTTCTAAAATTACGGGACAGTTTCCAAATAAGAAAATTCCTCTTCTCTCTAAAACATCATGTAGCCGTGACTAGAATAGCAATTACTCTACTATCATATGCAAATTCAATTAACAAATTCTTAATCCCTGAACCAACCCACCACCACATTGCCGGTCAACAAAAACATAATACAAAGTCATGCAATGTCTGATACTACATTTACATACATTTTCTTATTGGACTTGAAAGATTTCATCAGGCTGTTTTGCCCTGAGGTAAAGTAACTGTTAAACAATAATCAATCAAATGAAGCTGTCTTACTTTCTACACCGTTGTCTCCATGTATAATTAATTACCTGTACAGTTAGTAGAACTACAATCACAAGAAACACTTTAATTAGTCTTGCTTACAAGTCTTTAGCGAGTGCTTCTATATTTTTCTTGAAACATGGCTTCTTTTTTTTACCAGAGTTTATAGAACTTAGTATACTTAGAACTTAATATATTTTATGTTGATTGTGTTCTGACAGTAATATCTTTTAAATAGCTCAGCCGGGTTAGCTCAGTCGGTAGAGCATCTGACTATTAATTTTGGGGTCATGAGTCCAAATCTGTACCCATCCACAGTCTCCTCGAACGTTAAGCACAACATTATTGCATTTCTTGCATGTTTACATATCTGCTGATATGAGGCTTGGATGTTGTTAACAGTGCATGTCGGGCATTTAATAATATTTAATTTATGCGTAAGTAATAAATAGCGGTATGCTTAAAATTAACAGTAAGATAAAAATCAGGAACTGGGGAACTGAATGAGGATGTTATTTAAATACAGTGTATGTTTGTTTTATGGGGCTGTACAGAGCTCCAGATGATGTTATAGCAAAGGCTTACCTCCTAATTTTATATTCAATGCTGAAGAAATAATGTAACAGAATATGCACGTTCTTACTTGCAATCATATAGACCGCAGCGATGGTCTAGTGGTAGAGAGTCTGCCTTGCATGTGGAAGGTCTTGGGTTCAGTTCCAGCTGGATCATACCAAAGACTTGAAAAATGGTACTAGAAGCTTTCTCGCTTAGTGCTTAGCATTTAGAGGATAGTTTTAGGTCTGGTCGGCATGTGTCTACAGCATAATACTCTAGTGTGCCAGTGCTCAGAATACTTCCTCATATAAACACACCACAATATGACAATGCGATGTTAAATACCATACAACAACATCACTAACCATCATTAACCATGTACATGTATCAGATCCTATTTTGTTCAATGCAAGATGACACTTCAGGAGGATATTCATCATTATTATTCAGAATCCCTTGCCATTAATAACAGGCCTTAAGAATTATATCTTAATAGGTACAAAATTAACAGATTGTTTTATTGAGTCTTCTGTTCCATTTGCGCTTATGACATATACGGGTAACAATTTCATTCAAACTGAAACTGAAGTGACCATACATTTTACAGTTTCTGTTGTTTTGGAGAATCTAAGTATGCTGGCACTCTCTCTTTATGGACCGCGGTGTGGTCTAGTGGTAGAGAGTCAGCCTCGCATGCGGAAGGTCGTGGGTTCGATACCTGGCCGGGTCATACCAAATACTTTAAAAATGGTACTAGAAGCTTCCTGGCTTGATGCTCAGCATTTAGAGGAGAGTTCTAGGTCTGGTCGGCCCGGTGTCAGTATAATGTGACTGGGTTGGGTATCATACCATGTGTCTGCGGCATGATTCTCTAGTGTGACAGCGCTCAGAATACTGTCTCGAGTAGACATCATTGCGATATGACTGAAAAATTGTTGAAAGCGACGCTAAACACCATACAACAACAACAACTCTTTATGGTAGCAGACATGGTTTTAGTCATCTTCGACACTTGCTTTTCCAAAATACTTTTAGAAAACTGAGGTCCAAAGGTCCAAAAATGCAAGCTGCCATTCTGGATAAACAAGCACCTTTGTGCAGAAGTGATTTACACTACGCAGATGGGCATGCTTAATTAAACTTGTTCTGTAGTTTATTTTGTATTGAAACAGTGTGGTTGGAAACATGCCAGGAATATATGTAATGATGCTGATCTTTGAGAGCATTTTTAACCTCTGGTATTTATTTTTAATGCATTTTTCTATAAAAATTAACATTAAAAAACATAAAAATGCATCTTATCTGGCACTCTGATCTCGATATAAGTCTATTTTGAAGACTCACAAATTTTTATGACTTTTCACCCCGACACTCGATTTTTAACTTGACACTCAACAGTTAGAACTCCGCATTTGCCTCACAGGGTAGCCATTGCAATTCATTGATAGTAAGATTTTTTTTTATTAAGTTTCATATTGTTACTTAGTGATTTAATTCTGCAGAATTCTTTTGTGTATTTAAATAAAAGTTAAATGATCTGTCATCAGCCAGGTAAACAGAAACACAATATATACCTTTCTTTTACTTCATATTTAAAAAAAATTGACAATTTTGTAAAAAATTGAGGTTTTATTATAGAAAACATGGTACTGAGGTAATTGCTGTTTTTTAATGTACAGTGTTCAACATTTACAAGTATAATGATGTACAACAGGTATCTTGACATAATAGGCTGGGTGTGACGATACGCATTGTATATGGAGTATTTTTTAGCTCCAGGGGTAGTGACTGTATCTCAAAGTAGAACATTAATTTCACTTCACCTAATACACATGGGGAGATCCAAATGTGTTTGTTAATGGCGTGAACAGTTAAATGCTGGTATGACAAGTTATGTAAAGTTGTTAGGTTTTTTTTTTATCCCCCACTGCCAAAAAAATAATAAGGTAAAATTAAGAAATTCCCCCTTTTCCAGTGCACATCTCATCAAAACCTAGTGGGTCTAGCAGTGACTTTTGCTGTGAAGTAGTTTTTTATTTCCAAGTTTCAGAACATAAAATAACATACTCCATGGCAGGGGATATTAACAACCCTGTCTTCTTGTTAATATTTGGGTAGGGAGCATATTGTCTATATGTTTTTTTACTTTGATATAGCTTGCTGCCAATGGCAATTTACAAACACCATTATATACATGATCTACATCAGTCAGGCCAGCCTTAAATCAAACTTGTTTGCCATGCTCCTACCTACTCACTCAAAATTGCAGCTACCCAAACTTTTTTATTGCCTTTCAGAGTGTTTAAATTTTTTCTCATGATTTCTGTCCATTTTTCTTTGAAATGACTATGCAAAATCAAAATCTGTCAAAAAAATGAAATAACCTACCTACCTACCCACATGAAAAATACGGGGTCGGAGCACAGCAAACAAAATGGCCTCCTTAATTTTTATTCAAATTAGGATGTGCATCGTTTGTTTATTCTTGTTTAAGTCATAATTTCTGTAGAACAATGGTATGGTAATGTACAAAAACAGAGATATAAATTTCTATTACAAGAATTATAAAAAAAAATTGGCAAATTATATTATTTTTTCTATAAGATTTTAGAGAGGTCAATGCCCTGTCTTTCTCTGTCAGATCAGTGCATAGTTTATGTATTTTTTCCTTCAAGAGGCTAAGAGAAAATAGATTTTATCTTCACATACAGAGTCTTTATTTTTTTTTAAAGTTTTAAACATATACCAATCATTCAATTAAGAAACTTAAAAATTCAATTATTGTGTTGGCCTTTTTCACAAATATCACACAGTTTCAAGGTCAATTATTGATACCTATCAGTAGCTAATTATTTTGACATGTTTATCTTATCTATGTATTTATCTTTTTGTACTACGGTAATAATATGATCAACCAGCAAATTGTCATCGTATTTATATCACGAGCAATGTGGAGTCCTGTGACCGAGTTGTTTAAGACGCTGTCCCTTAGGCAATTATAAATCATTTACTAGATTCTCGTCCAGATTTTTTCTTAAAAAGCGAAAGGGGTGGGTGGGGGATGGGGGAGAATCTAGTAACTGATTTATAGTTGCCTAAGGGACAGCGTCTTAAACAACTCGGGACTGTGGGGGGATGATAATCAAGCATTAATTTATTATGACCTTACTCCTGACTGCGGAGGTCATTGGTTCAAGCCCAGCTCTGTCCAAACAATTTATGTTTGTAAGTGTTTGCTAATTATTAAATAAAGATGGTAGCTCTTTTCAAGGTTGTAGTGTTTCATCCCCTGCCTGGTCATACCGAAGGCTTGAAAAATGGTACTAGAAGCTTTCTTGCTCAGCGTTTAGCATTTAGAGAACAGTTCTAGGTCTGGCCGGCCTGGTGTTGGTATACTGTGACTTAGTGGGGTATCATACCATGTGTCTGACGCCTGATACTCTAGTTTGGTGAGCTCAGAATACTGTCTCAAGTATACACCCTCACGATATTCATAACTCAAAAATTGTTTGAAGCAATGCTAAACACCATACGACAATAACAAATCCTCCACTAATAAAACTGGCTGTTATATGTTTTTTAACTCAAGGTTAGTCTTCGATAATACTATGACATAGCTAGTAGGCCGGAGTTTTGTATGTACATAATAGGGACAAATAAGAACAATTAATTAAGTAGGATTTTTTTTACAATATCTTAGTAACCGAACCATGCAAAAGTAGAATATTGAAGGGGTGGATTACAATGTAGGCAGGTATTCAAGTATTGTGTAATAAATTTTAAATTTCATTGATTCTGAAGCATGCTTTTTCATGTCATATAAATCACACTTGCTATCTTCCTGGTTAAAATATAGGAACTGTTTTTTAAGGGTTAAGTATGTGTGTTCCATTCAATTTTCTTTAAAAATCAAAACCCCCAGCATTTCAAGCGCATTTTTTCTTTTTGTTATAAACTTATTTATTTTACATTGATTGTGAAAGAAGTTTTTACAACTTAGACAGAGCACTCTTCCTGGGTATGCTCAAGAAAACGACACCTAGCTCTAGTGAAGGGATCAAACCCAGGACCCTTTGATACTGTGTCCAATACTCTACCACTGGACCACAAGCTGCTCCACACGAAGGTTACAGATTTAATTCCTGGCCATGTTATACCAAATACTTGAAAACTGATCCTAGAAGCTTAGAATACTGTCCAAGCAGACACACTGAAGCTTGTCCGCCATTAATTTCACATAGACCGTATTATCACTATACACTGTAGCACTTACACTAGGTCCTGTTCTCCAAACTCAGTGTGAATTTCCAGAATTTTTAGAATTCATATTAAGTTAAAGCAGAACACAATAACAACATAAAAACATGGGCATTAACTGCTTCCAATTTCACTATTTGCTCAAAGTGAAAGTAGGTGTCACTATTTTAACGTCATACAGGGGTTAAATCAGCCAAATTATGCAAAATTCTTACCGTCTTAGAAGTATTTCCATCTCCATGTTATAGTTAGGATTTCACTTCATTTTGCAACATTCTCTTGGAAAATATAACATTGCAATAGTACCTTTGAAGTATATTTTCACTCCCGTACCATCTTGAGCAACCACTGTTAATTTTCTACGGAACTACTTTCGAGTACTACCATTTTGACCCCCTGGTTCCTGGTCCAAGTCCTGCTAAATAAATGAAAGTGACATTTGACACCATACAACACAATCTATTACCTGACTATGCCCCCTGTCACACATCAGACCAGGAACTGTATAACATAGTCACGATTCTATTCCAGGACCTGAGGACATCGTGAACGGGAACCTGAAGTTGATCCTTGGCCTGATATGGCACTTGATCCTGAGGTACCAAATAGGAAAGAGCAAGTTTCCAACCAAGAAACTCATGTTGGCATGGTTACAGGCTGTCATCCCCGATTGCAAAATATCAAACTTTACTTCCGACTGGAATGATGGCATAGCACTGCAGTAAGTTAATGTTTATTGATAATATATAAGATGGGTGTACATTATTAATACTAGCAATATAGAATTTATTAAAAGAGTTCACAAAATTATATTCTGTGAGGCCCCGTCAAGAATTATATACATTTTATACTGACGAAAGCTGAACATTTAGTGATGATACTATAATAGAAATTGATTTATTAAGATGGTATCTATTTGTTTAATTTAATATGATTTAAAATTATTTCAGATAACATGTTTAAATAATACATCAATATTAATTATTTTTACAAATAAAATATTGTTGTTGTTTTTTTTCAGTGCTTTGATAGAATTCTGTAGACCAGGACTGGCGCCTGAATGGAGGCATTTAAGTAGGTCAGATGGGTAAGTGTGCAAATCCCATGTCATACCTTTATTAAGCCGTGACGTTAGTAACCGTCAAGTGTCTATAGCAATGGTATTTGGTACTGTCCTTTGAAATATTGATCAAAGAACTATTGCGGAGTGCATGGTCCTGTGGTAGAGCGTCAGACACAGGATTGGAGGGCGGTTGGTTCGAGCTGTGTGGTGTCTAAGTTGTTATAAATTGTGTCATAATCTAAGTAAAATAAATAAGTTTAGACTAATCACCATACAATTTTTATAACACAATAAATCTGTAGGAAATGACCGCAGCATGATCTAGTGGTAGAGCGTCCGCCTCGCATGCGGAAGGTCGTGGGTTCAATCCCCAGTCGGGTCATACCAAATACTTTAAAAATGGTACTGGAAGCTTCCTCGCTTGGTGCTCAGCATTTAGAGGACAGTTCTAGGTCTAGTCAGCCCGGTGTCAGTATAATTTGACTGGGTGGGGTATTATACCATGTGTCTGTGGCATGATATTTCAGTGTGACAGCGCTCAGAATACTGTTACATGTAGACACCATTGCAATATGACTGAAAAATTGTTGAAAGCAACGCTAAAAACCATACAACAACAACTGTAGGACACTAATAAGACTTGTTGAATATAAACTTTGCTGTTTGACAGTGACGAACAAATGTAAATCATAATCAAAGTCGGTAGCACGTCTGACTATCAATCCAGGGGTTGTGAGTTTGAATCCCAAGCCTGGCCACAGTCTCTGTGATGGTTGGTATACTACATTGCGTCTCATTATCATTCCTCTCTTGCCCCTGATTCTAGTGGGGAAGATATCAGTTGTGGAGATGGGTGTGCTCAAGCACTGGTTAACCTTTCAGGAACCCAGGAAACTGATCATCTGTAAGCCCTTGATGGCATAAAAATGAAGCTAAATATTCAATAAATCAATCAATCATTAATGCTTACCTGTGATTACTGTTTGATTATTTAAGAATTCTCATTACCAATACAATTATTTATAATTTATTTAAGGACATACATGATTGTATATTCTGGGACTCTCCTTCTATTATCTTTTTTTTCATTAGTTACTTTAGGACTGTTGTTCCATACAAAACGCTTTACATTTCTTAAAAAATAAAATATTTATTAAAATGGCCAAAAAGCATTTTATTATCATTAATAAATAAAATCCGAATGGGTTCGCATGTCAAATACACTAAAACATGACAAAATCAATATTTAAATTGGAGTGAAAACTTGAAACAAAGTTCCTGTTCTTAAAAATGACAGCACTTGACTACTGTTTGACAATTAGACTACTAGATCGGACTATTTTTAAGATGAAACAAATTTTAAAATGTATAAACTTGGATATATTTATAACCAATTTTAACAATTTGAAAATTCCTGGTATATTCCCTTTCAAGTATATTTTACAGTTTGTTTATGTTTCATTTGTCCCTATGATTAATTTCAACCAATGGTGTGTCACTTAGGGATTGATGACCAATTGTTAAATAATGAGCTAGTGATTATAGTAATTATTATCAATCAAGAACATGAGTTAGCTGTTCAGAGTATATACACAACTGAGAAATAATATTAAAAAAAAGGAAAAATAAAACTCATTCTGTCAACAGATTGATACTAATTAGACAATGCAATGAACAATCACATTAATCTAATATGCTATACTAGAGTAAAAAAGGAAGATATAATTGGGGTTGCAGAGAGAAGAGATTTGGGTTGGTGGGGAGAGGGGGGAATGATTGGGTTAAGGGAAAGATTAGATTGGGGATCGGGAGAGGGGGGAATAATTGGGATTGGGGAGAGATTAGATTTGGGATGTGGAGAAAGGGGGGGGGGGGGCAGAATTCAGATGAGGAGAGAAGAGATTGGGGTAGGGGAGTTCAATTCCCCACTCGGCCACTGTCTCTATGATGGTTGATATTCTACATTTCTTCTCATTATCATTTGTCTCTCGATGCTGATTCAAGTGGGAAAGTTATCAGTTACTTGCGGAGATGGGGCATACTCAAGAACTGGTTAACCTTCCAGGATCCCAGGAAACAGTGGTTAGGTGTACTGATCGTCTGTTAGCCCTCGATAGCATAAAAATGACACTAAATATTCAATCAGTGAATCTATCAATTCAATTTACCATGCTGATATGCACATGCTATGAGCCTAAGACTTCATCAGAAGGATATGATTTCTATCTTTTCAGACTTGATAATTGTCGTAATGCCATGTTGCTCGCAAAGCAGCACTTTGACATCCCGCTGGTCGTGCGACCAGAGGATCTGTCAAGTGTTGATCTGGATGAGCTGTCTGGCATGACTTATCTGTCCTACTTCATGAAACTCGACTCGCCAGGATACCACGCGACCCTGAACTTGGTGCGACGCCTACTGCGACATGGAACTGTCAACAATTTTACTGTGAGTTTGTTTGGATATGGGTTTACACATAAATGTATTGAGAATGAGGCACACTTTGATAAGAATCAGTTATTGTTGGCCAGGCGAAATGAATTAGACATGTAATAACATGTTATTTTTAAGTAATTTTTTTATCCTCTGTAACATAATTTTGTTTAATATTAAATTGAGAGCTATCCATGGCATGCATCTGTCTGTTCGTGTACTGAAGTGTTTCCAAAAGCCTTACCGGTGGAGAACTCCAAAACCGTTCAAGGTAACTTTACAAAAATGTATATGCATGTCAGCCTAGTGGTCTAGTAGTGCCTTTGCAATGAGGGTGTTTTCATTATCAATATTTTTGTGTTACCATGGAAACAAATAGCCAAAATTACAAAAGTTTTCGATTCCTGGCACAACCGTTCATATTTGTTTTGTATATATCTTTTTCATTGGGATGATGTTGATTTTGTTTTAATCAACAGAAATTTTTTTGCACAAGAATATATATTTCAATGGTCGGTGAAAATTTGTTTTTATTGTACTCTAAATTTTTGTTTTTGAAATTTTTGTATTTAAAAATACGCTACTAAAGTCATATTTTGGTGATATTTTAAGAAATATAGAATTTAAATACATTCAGCTGAATTGTTTATCTGAAATACTGAATTCATGTAAGGAAAATCAAGAAATGTAGGCTGAATGCTTTCCTACACAAAACTGTAGCCTTCAACACTATACCTGGAAAATACCTAAAAATGGACGCATCACAAATGATAAGTTTACCCTACATAGAAAAATCTTTCAATGGCATTAATTTAGTCAATATGACTTTAATTGCTTATAAATATTTTTCAATAGCGCACAGAACTGTAGTTTTACAATTTAATGAAGTTTTCACTTTATTAGATATTTGTAGGGACTAAATGGTCTAAAGCGCTGTTGTCTAATGACTTCTGACCTCTCACTGCTCAGGTCATGAGCTTGAGCCCAGCTCAGTCCAGAAACTATATGTGAGAGAGTTTGCCAGTTAACTATACTTTTGGTAGAATGGTGGTTCTATTCAGAAAATGTTAAATCCCATTATAATATCATAATATCATATACGTACCTGGGTAAGTACTATAACTGACTGTAGCAGTAATTTATTAATTTTGCACAAGAAAAACTTGTGTGTATATTATATGCATGTATTTGTAAAGGGAGATAATTGAAATAATTTACATATGTATATATATATATTGTATAAACATTTCACTTTTTCAGAGTGACTGGAGTGATGGCCGACTGTTATGTCATCTTGTTAATTCTGTCGGCGGGAATGTTGCTGGATATCCTGCTATGTCCAGTGATAGCGTAGAAAATATGCAAAATGGTGAGTTACCTCAAATTGAAATTTGATTACTTTACTTTTTTTCCAGTTGTTCAATAAACACATTGATTATTTGGCATCATCTTAATTCAACAAAGGCTAATATATAATCAGTTGACCTAACCACTGTTTCCTGAAATCCTGGGAGCACACCAATCTTCGCAAATAAGTGCTAACTTTTCCACTTAAATCAATTGTGAGAGATGTGTGAACATGAGATGCAATGTTGAATATCAGTCATCATGGAGGCTGTGTCTGGGTGGAGATTTGAACTCGCAACCCATGGATTGATAGTCAGATGCACTATTGACTGATTTGACCGAGTCTGTGGCTCAATAAATAAAGAGAGTAATTTGTTTAACCCTTTACTCCATAGATACGCATTTTCCCACACCAATCACAGAAGGCCTTTGAAAACAGTGCAGGAAGAGTTCAGATTGCTCGTAACGAGCAATCTGAACACTTCCTGCACTGCTTTCCACTCTGTCAGTTAATATAAACATAACTCACCCAATAATTCAAAAGCCTTCTATATTAGGTGTCCAAAGGCATCTATATTAGATGTGTCCAAAGGCGTCTATATTCGAGGTGTCCAAAGGCGTCTATATTAGAGGTGTCAAAAGGCGTCTATATGAAGTAAAGGGTTAAGTTTCAAACATCAATATGGATTTGCCTCTTCCACTGGTGAAAAAACATTGATGTTAAATGTGTTTTTTTTCATCCACTAATAAATCATGTAAATAACTAACCTTTAATTGATAGTATAATCAGGAAAAGAATGCTATACATGTCTTAAAAAGTACAATTATATTTAAAGTGGATGTAAAGCATCTTATTATCATGAATAAATCTGAATCCAAATGGTTCGGTTTATCAAATCCACCAAAACATGACAAAAATGATATTTTAATCGAAATGATAAACTTCTAAAATTCTAAAAATAGATAGCAATTCAATACTGCTTGAAAACCTTTACATCATTATTTGGATTCTTTCTAAGATGAAACAAATTCTTCAACATGTAATTTGTCACAAAATATGTTGCAATTTTAAGCGGGAAATCTATTTTAGTCAAACTAAAGCATATAAGCCAAGCTAGGAAATCCTTTATCAATATATTATTTTGTTTAACAAGAAATCCTCATGGCTAGACATGGTCAGTGAGTAAAATAATACATGTATATATTGGAAAAAAATGTTTTTAGGTAATTTAAAATGTTCGAAAAATCCTGATTACTTCCTTTAACTCTTTCTAAAACTGTAAACTGTACAGATGTATATGCAGATGATAAGACCATTATAAATTCATTGCTAGATTCTCATCCAAATTTTTCTTTAAAAGGGGAGGGGGTTTGGGGGAGAATTTTATTTTTTATTTATTTATTATTTTTATTTATTTTTTTAATTTAACTTTTTTTTTATGAAAATAAAAAGGGTCAGGCCAGCATGAAAATAGGTGGTAGGTAGGGATGAAAATAGGTGGTAGGTGGGGATGAAAATAGGTGGCAGGTAGGGATGAAAATAGGTGGCGGGTGGGGATGAAAATAGGTGGCGGGTGGGGATGAAAATAGGTGGCGGTAGGGATGAAAATAGGTGGCAGGTGGGGATGAAAATAGGTGGTGGGTAGGGAAGAAAATAGGTGGCAGGTAGGGATGAAAATAGGTGGCGGGTAGGGATGAAAATTGGTGGCGGGTAGGGATGAAAATCAAGCAATTAATTTGTTAAAGCCTAATACAATTTATGATATTCAAAAAGATATGGCAAAATCTCGAAGGAAATTGACAGTGTTCACTAAATTATCTTTTAAACTAGTGTAAATGTTAGTAAACACCGACATAAAAAAAAGGCATGTTAGTAAAAACAAGACAGAAACATATAAATATAATATATCACCTATGCTTAAATAAGATAACATAACAGCAGGTGATAAATTATGAAGTATAACTATTGTTGACAACATGCTTTGGTATCCTAGTCTAGTATACATTTTCAGTATTTATATAAAAGTATATTGACTTATTTATGGTTTTATTTTGGATAAAGCCATATTTTATCAGTTTAACACAGTTTATTTTTTAAAATGCGTTATGTCATCTTATCCAAATTAATGCAACACAGTTATACTATTTCTGTTTGGGTCATTTTTGTCTATAGATAATACAATGTAAAGAGCATACAAAATTGTACAAATACATGAATACGTTAGTCAAGAAAACGCACATGTCTCACTTTATACAGTGTCTTTAATGCACCATACAGTCAAACCTGTCTTAAGCAGCCAGTCAAGGGAATAAAAAAAAGTGGTGTTTTAAGACAGCTTGTCTTTAAAAGCCACTTTTTCCCATTCCCTTGATACAGGGTATTGCTAATACAGGATAATTTACTCTGAAAGCATTGAAATGGGAAATAGAAAATGTGGTTGCTTAAGACAGGTGGCTGCTTAATAAAGGTGACTGGTACATAGGTTTTACTATATTTATAAAAATAGACTTGTATGATTACCTTGTCAAGATATGTCTTGGACGTAAGATTCAAATTCAGAACTTTCAAATCTGATATTATCTTAATGTTCATTATTGTCATATTTATCCCCAGTCATAACTCAGTATGACCCTGGCTGTAAATGGAGCATAAAATTTCATTCTTTCATTAATTTGTTCATTTATTTAATCCTTTATTAATTCAACATGTATATAGACTACATGTAAAAATGCCAATAACTCAAAAAATATGTCAAATTCCCACGTCTCAAATAACAAAATTTTAATACATGCCTTATTTATATATAAATACAAACTTTTATTCAAATTACGATTACTGGTATCTGCAGTAGTTTACCTAAAGTGTCAGTGTGATAACATGCAAATTCAGTGAATATTACCCGTATGTCCCCTGCTTTTTTCAAAAGATTTGATTCAGTCATTCTTAAGTTATTGCACGGAAACCATAAAAATATGATTTTTCACAAACTAAAGGGTTTATGCTGTAGAACAACAAATGCACCACCCCACTCCCCCCACCTTTGTGAAACTCCTGGTTACCATACATACCTGTGCTGCACAGCAGTTGTCTCCCTTTAATCTCAGCGCAATATAACACCTTAATTTTTCACCAATTGGGATTGAAGCTTGACAACTAGGTAGTATGTGCATCCATCCATACACTTTTGATATCTGTAACAATATAAAAGCGGTAGTATCAGCTATCAGGTTTTAGCATACCAGTCTACACCACAACACTGCACGCCAAACTGAGACAGATCTTTGCAGCTAAATGTTGACATTGTCACGCTATTCCTAAAACGTTCAGTAGAAAAACTTCCTTGTAATATGCATAATTGTTAAACACCTAAACAAAATTTTGGGATATGGTATACAGGAGTCATTCTGTCAGTTGGTCTGTCTTGATTGTCTGTCGATCTGTCAGCAACCTGTGGAGCAAACTTCTTCACAGTTTGTAGACGTTCGACATGCAACTTTGCATGCATGATCAACATCAAGTGTAGATGTAAGCGACCCAATTTTGATGCTGACTTAATTCCATGCAGAGTAATTACCCTTGCACTAACTAACATAGCTGTGTTCATTTTCAATTGGGCTCACTCCATTAAAAATTTATATGAGAATGTTTGTCAGTTATTTGCAGAAAGATAGTGGATCTACTCAGATTCATTCTAAAATGTTCCTCCACCAGTCAATCTGGATATACCATATGTAACCTGAAATATGTTGAAAATTGGGATAAACACCATTTAAAAAAATAATTTCAAAATGCACTTTCATAACTTCCTGCTTTGGTTGTAAATCCTCCATTTCTGCATTCAATGCAGTACATTAATGTCAAGGCAGCATTGCGAGATTGCACGATTCACTTTTACTGATCAGGGCTAGAAATTTTTAATTGAAAGCTTAAAGTGAAAGAAATATTAAGGTCAGTTTCTTAAATCTTACTCGTCCTTACCAAATGTTAACTCATCATGGTGAGCGGATGAGTGGAATTTTCCAACCCTGCTGATATGTCTAGTTTTCTTTGATGAAAAATTGAGTCAAGGTCACTGTATTTATTCTATCATTTGTATCATGTATAAAGCTTCTGGAGTATATATACTGTTTTGCAAATTTTTTTTATTGATAATAAAATGTCAAGGATTTTTGTTTTCTAAGCAAAAATTTACACATTTCTTTGAAAAAACAAATCTCAGTTGTGTAAGATTGAGCTATCTTTACCCAATAAATAAAAGACCTACACCTCTTTAAAACTGGCAATAAAAGGTGCAGCGTGATCATGAATATACCTCCATATACCCTCGAGTAAACGTGTGGGGGGGTGTGGTTATTGGGTCCAAGACATTTTTCGAAAGCGTATGTTAAAGACCATAAAACACACAGCTGATACTGAGGTATTTATTAAAATTTAAAATGTTTAAACCAGACTTGATATGGGGTTGGGGGCCTTTATTAGAGAGGAAGCATTTATTCAGGAGTATACGGTATGATCATAGTACAGTCAAACCTGTATAAGTGGCTACCTGTATTAAGCAGCCACTTGTCTTAAGAAGCCACATTTGTTATTTCCCATTTATATGCTTTTAGAGCAAATAAACCTGCATTAAACAACAACCTGTCTTAAAAGGTCATTTTTGCTACTTTTCTTGACTGGCTGCTTAAGACAGGTTTGACTGTATATTACAATAAAGGTAACTGTAAGCTCTTCATGTTACTGTTTACATAGAACAATTAGCAGTTAGTGACTGTTACTTATATATACATGTACTGTTATTTTCATTGCCAGGTATAAATGGAGCCAAACCTCTGGGTATTGAGCCAATCCTATCAGCAAGTCAGATGACGGACCCCGAGATAGACCACATAGGCATTATGGCATATGCCGCTTACTTCAATTCCTTCAAACCGGTCCGCTCTGCCGCAGAGAAGGTGGTGTTTTCCTCAATGCCGCAGAATTGCTCTGTGAGGCAAGAGGTGAGTGTTGGGTAGTATTGCTTACAAAATTATATTGTTTGATAATTTAAAGGTCTATAAATAAAAGAATGATGTTTAACGACACATCAATGCATAAAAAGGTAATTTTGTGCATTATTTATTGGTAGATTCACTATAAAACTCCATGTATTCATTCATTTATTTAATCATCTGTTCATCCATTCATATATAGCTTTTTATTTTTTTTAAGCAAAATGATTTGCTTGCTTGAATATTTAGCATCATTTTTATGCCATTGAGGGCTAACAGATGATCAGTTAACCTAACCACTGTTTCCTGGGATCCTGAAAGGTTAACCAGTACTCGAGCACACCCCATCTCCGCAAGTAACTGATAACTTTTTCACTTGAATCAGCGGTGAGAGACGAATGATAATGAGATGCAATGTCGTTTATCAATCATTACGGAGACTGCGGCCGACTGGGGATTCGTACTCACGGCCCCTGGATTGATAGTCAGGTGCTCTACCAACTAAGCTTATTGGGCCCAGCTAAGCAAAATGAAACTGAATGAAAATTTTGAAGACAAGCAATACTATAACATTGTACTGAAGTAGAGATTATTGTTTCTTGATTAATTTTCACTAAAAACAAAATTTATAAAATAAAGTAAGTTTAAATGACAAAATCAAAGTAAAAAGCGAAATGTTCAACATTGCTTTTTCCAGTGGCTTATTCATTCTGTGTGAGGGGGGAATTTTGGCATCAGTTTTCCTTAGTTTCTTTAATTAAAAAATTTTCGCCTAAGAGAAATTAAAAAAAAAATCAAAGGTGAATTTTCAGTGAAATAAGATGGTGATGGGGGGTGGTGGGGGTTGGGGGGGGGGGGGGGGGGGGAGGGGGGAAGTATATTCCAGAGCAGGGGAAATGGGCCAAATTTCGGCCCCAAAAATGGTCAAACAAGGGCCCTTAAATTGTACATGTTGAAGAATGAATAATGACAAAACATTTTTGCTTCATTCACATTAACAGCTGTATGTTCTAAACATATAAAAAACAATTATGAATTTTTGTCTTGTAATAATATACACATAATTTGAAAACACTTTTTAATGAACATTTATATCTCAAAACTTTGTATAAAAATATAAATTTTCTTACCATTTAACATTTTTCTGTAATAAAATCAAATGATGAAATGAAATTGTAATAAATTGTCCGTCACATGGCGAAGAAACACCTTGCCCACGACCAATTTGAACCTAGTCTGACTGAGAAGGAGCCATACTAGTGTTTTATTTCCTGTTTTATTATGTCATTTTTTATCTTAAATCAATTCTGGCTTAAGCAATAGAGGGTGTAACTTGATCAGATGTTTACATTTTTTTTACCTGGGTTTGTATTGTTACACCAGGTAATCTGCGATGTCTGTTTACATCTGTTGGATATATCTGGTAATCCGGAGAAAGAAGCTTGTGTCTTATATAAATTTTTAATTATTTTTTTAAAGATTTGAAAAAAAATGTGTTAGTAGAATTTTCATAGCTTGCTGATCTGAAAATGTTGTCAAATTGTACATTGATGAAATAAAGCTCATATGAATGGCTCTAGATATCCTGGTGTAACAATACATTCTAACTTACCTTGTAACATAATAGCTTAAAACTCGAAATTTATCAAAACTTTGTGTGATTCGGAAGTTTGGGTGGGGTAGCTGTGAAAGTCTGAATTTTTCAAAAAGTTCATAAAACAAATACCAGTATGGAACCACAGCCTCATGTACTGGCACTGGCAAAAAGATACGGGGGCAGTGTATATCGTGACAACTCGCAGCACATGAATAGGAATTCAAATCGTTATAGTAGGAAAAATGAAGATTTACCAGAAAATAGGAATATGTTTGGTGGTGGTAACCTACAAGAAGATAAAACCTTGACCTTACATAGGTCAAGGTCAGTGCGGAATACATCATTCTCATTTCCACCAAAGAATTTGTTTTATTATAACAAGGTATGTTTTATTCTGTCATCTTTAAATAACATTATTTATAATTTCTTTCTGCAAGCGGTTATTTTGATCAAGTATTTCGATATAATTTAAATATATCCAGAAATTCTACTGGACAAGTGCAAGAATGATGTCTTTGTTGCCAGAAAGTTAAAACTTAATCAAATATACATTGTAGACTATTTTGATATACAGAAGTTTATATAAGCAGGACACAGCCAAGTGGGCGTGGCATTATCTTAGTGTTGCAATTATTTATCATAATTTTACATTATCTTAGGAACCTTTCATTTATATATAAAAGATGTTGCCAGTTAACCCTTTACTTCATATAGACGCCTTTGGACACCTCTAATATAGACGCTTTTTGACACCTCTAATATGGAAGGCTTTTGAATTATTTGGTGAATTATGTTTATATTAACTGACAGAGTGGAAAAACAGTGCAGGAAGTGTTCAGATTGCTCGTTACAAGCAATCTGAACTCTACCTGCACTGTTTTCAAAGGCCTTCTGTGATTGGTATCTTGGGAGTAAAGGGTTAATTGTTAATTATACTTTTTTAGCTCGACTTTAGAAGAAACTGGGAGCTATTGCATTTGCTTCAATATTGGTACTTTTGTATGTGTGTTGGGCAGGAGTGGGGAGTGGGGGGAGGCGGGGGGTGGGATAAGTGGAATAGTTTTTAATTTTAACCAAAACTACGGCTTTTATACTTTGAAAATATACCAAATGCATAGTACTACTTAAAATCATGCAGCATTCTTCCAGATGACCTTATGTCGTGCATATATAATTATCTTACAAAATACTATGTTTTTGGTAGAATGCTACATTATTGGTAGCTCTGTTTTCACTGAAATTGCCTTACTTTGTCCATGGCTGTGTACTAATGAGTTGTCCTTCTCAAGATCATAAGTTTATTCTTGATAACTTTGACAACTGGAAATATATATTTAATCTTACCAAATACTTTATCTTAATTTGGTTTTGCAATGGACGTTTCTGTGGGGTCGGGTCTGGTTAACTCAGTCAGTAGCACTATCAATCTTGTGTTGTGAGTTTAAATCCTGCCTGGCCACAGTTTCTGTGATGAATGATATCCAACATTGAGTCTCATTGTCATTCATCTCTCACCTCTGATTCGAGTGGGAAAGTTACCAGTGACTTATGGAGACGAGTGTGCTCAGGTGCTGGTTAACCTTCCAGGATCCTTAGGAAGAGTTGTTAGGTTAACTAGTCGTCCATTGATGGCATAAAAATGACACTAAATATTCCAATAAACAAATTATTTCTTGGCTTAAGTTTGATAGAACTTATAAAAACCCTGCACCATTCTTGGTCCATAACTGTGTAATTGGTAGCACTGCTCAAAACTATGCACTGTTATTTTTGATGATCGTTACCTTTGCACATAGGTAACTTTGCTTTTGTACATACAGTAGAACTTCGTTGGCTCGAACACGGATGGCTGGAACACCACTAATGGCTGGAACCACTTATCTGGTCCCGGCCGAAATACTATTTAAATTCTATTAGTCTACCTCCGATGGCTAGAACACCGAGTCAAACTAGAAATTATGACCAGCCAACATTTTTACCTGTATTTTGACTCTCTTTGTTAAAACTATTTTGTTCAGTCCCGTCGGGTTCGATCTATCAAAGTTCTACTGTATTCATCTTTATACACTTAGAATAAGTTCTATCATTCCGATACAACTCAGGAAATTGATATATGATTTACACTTGCTGTCTAAGATCTGCCAAATATGTTTTTCAACCATTTACAAGAGTTATGCACTTTTTTTCAACACAGAAACAAAAACAGTCTTAACATAATTTGTTTTTATGCTATGGTAATGTAACTTTACCTAATAAGTTTATATACATGTCAGAAATGGTTTTAAGTGAAAATTGCAGAATGTCCCTTTAAAGTACTTTAGTAAGCTAATAAATGTGAATAGCTGATATATTATGCAGCAGTTTTACAAATCTCTTTGCTTTGATTAGTAATACCGCAATTATCTCAAGTTAGCTTTATATTACTTCTAGTGTTTCATGTTTAATAAAGTAAACACTAATCTATTCACAAAATATTTCTTACAGATCATGTCATGTTAGTATGCTATTGAAACACGCGATATGTTTTAAAATAGATATTTAACAATACAATGTGCAAAATCATTCATATAAATATCAAGACTTTCCTAACTGCAGTAAAGTACAAATTCCTAACTGCAGTAAAGTACAAAGTTCATTTTGGTGGTAATGGTCGTCTCTACCTGTAAACAAGTCAATTATGCTATTGTAGAGATTTGCATTTTGAGCCAGTTAGTCACTTACGGATGTTGTCTTAATCATTTGAATAAGTGACTTCCGAAAGGTGATTATACAGTAGAACTTTGTTGGCTCTAGCACGGATGGCTAGAACATATATAGCTCAAACCACTTATCTAGTCCTGCCTAATATCCTATTTCGATGTATATGCATGTACATATTTGGTATGATGTTAAACAATGCTTGGTTCTGACAACCCTTAACTCGAAGTCTTTTGTCCCATCCTGTCAGGTTCAAGCCATTGAAGTTCTACTGTAATTATACCTCATTATCAATAATTAAACACAGCAGATGATATTTTATTGCATCTGTCTATGCTTGGTTAATCATGGGGACGTAGACATGGTATGGCATTGTTGCCTTATATTAATAATTTCAAAACTTTTCAACATTTTTCAGCTAATTTCCAAACATTTTTTGCAATTATTTTGTGTGCTGCCCCAATAATTTCCCATTTTATCTTGTTTTATAATTATCTTATATTTGGACATTTGATGGCATTTGTCATTGTTGATTTTCTTTGGAAAATTACATGTTTTGTTAAATATTTAGCCACACCAATATCAAATTTGTGTCTAGACCCCTGTTAATTGAGACACAAAAATACTGAATGGGGAGGAAAAATTAATTTAGTGAAATATTGCAGAACGTTTTATTTTTGTTGTCATGGAAACAATCACATTTTATAACTATTCAAAAATTCCTGTGAATGCTAATATTATTATATACTTTGTTACTGAGGTCAGTGTGAAAAGACCTTGACCTTGACATCTCAGTTCATTTTTGTTACACAATATTATGTAATATTGAATAACCTTGACTTACTTTATGTTATAACTAATGGCACCGTACCATGACAGGTTCATCCTCCAGTATTTCAATGAGAGTGAACAAAATTAAAAAAAAAAAAACACCAGGTGAACTAGGTACTGAATCAGTACATGTGTAAAAAGTTTCAAATAACGTTTCAAATATATAAATTTGACATTTGCAAACTCTTAACATGCAACAAAAATAAAAAAAGTAAAATAAAAATGGAAATCAGTACAGTATGTGTATGCAATGTAACAGACTGTACCTTCTTGTCATCTGATTCTATTGTCAGTCTAGGATACATTTTCCATTTGAAAAGAGCTATCAAATAGATATAAAAATAATATTTCATTGACGTGCATGTCTTCCTGTTACTATATATACCAAGTTTGTCATCTATATTTTCCCCTGATAAAATTCCCATTCGATAAGACATTCACTGTAATCACACAGTCGTTTTGTAATTTGATATACTGTTTCAGATCACTGATATGATAAGATTTCTTCATAAGAAGAAGATTACTGTCAGATGAAGTTTTATATTACCCATTGCCTTTTTAGTCAGATATATATATGTAATGTAATATTGCAGGGAATGCAATATGTTTTTGATGGAAAATCAAGATAATGAAGAGAGATTTAAATTAACAAGTCTGTATATTTTTTGTGTGAGCTTCTGTTTCTCAGAAACTGTTTGGTCTGGCATTACCAAAGTTGTTCTATAATTTTGCATTTTTTTGGGGTGAACTTGAACTCTTTGGTGAATAGAATTCGGTACACAAAACGATGTTGGACTGATATTGGCCAGACCCATGACCTCGCTGGTAAGAGGAAAGTTAGATGTCAGCACTTTAGATCACTCGACCGTGAATAAGGACTCTCATTACATGTTTGCGTTAAGCTTCGTTTCTTAAAAGCTGTTTGGTCTAGATATCACCAAATTTGGTTCAAAGTTGTATGTTGGCTAGTACTACTCAAAAGCCATGTAGCGTTTTCTTTGGTGATCTTGACCACGACACATACAGACAAATAACAGATTCTTTTCTCACTCGGAAACCACACAGAAAAGATTATGAAAAAAAGAAAAGAAGCCACAACCAGAAGTGCTATCTATAGCCTTGGTCAATCAGTTTACATTCTAACTAATATTTCATGTTTTTTATTTTCAGGCCAGTTTCTCAATCAGTCTGGAGGATGACGATGTGTCTGCTGGAGATATCAGGGCAGACGTCGAAGGTCCAGACTCAAATCATGCTGTTCATTTCAACTGGGTTGGGCGCAGGGGTGAAGGTTACTTTACACCCACAGAAACAGGGCTCCATAAGGTTGGTATTTCACTTGATGTTAAAAAACAAAAATTTCCTAAAGTACCCAACATTATTTATACAATTATTTTTTCCTTTTAACACCCTTTTCAACACAGATTTATTAGTGGAGGACCTCAGAATGAATCTGAGAAATACCTTCCACAAGTAACTGGAAAAACTTCCTCATATAAAGTTTTTGGACTGAGCTTGGCTTGAACCCAAAACCTCTACTGTGTGAGGTAAGTGATCTTGAGATGGCACCTCAGACCAGTCGGCCATTCAGGACCCTTGCAGGATAATAAACATCAAGGTTATAGCATATATATATATATTAAATTAGTCATGTATTTATTTGTTTGTTTGTTTGTTTGTTTGTTTGTTGTTTGTTTGTTTGTTTGAATATTTAGTGTCATTTGCCATCGAGGGCTAACAGATGATCAGTTTACCTAACCACTCTTTGCTAGGATCCTGGAATGATTAACCAGATCTCAAAATATCCATCTCCTCAAATAACTGAAAACTGTCTCACTTGAATTAGCTGTGAGAGACAAATGACACTGAGATGCAAAGTGATACATGTATATCTTTTGTCACTGAGACTGTGGCTGGGCGGGGATTCTAACTTAACACCACTGGATTGATAGTAAGGACGTACTACCAACTGAGCTAACCAGGCCCTGTTATTAGTCATGTTAAATCAGTTCTTATTGAAGCAGTCACTCAAACTAAGAGTAGGTGATTGCTCTATGCAGGATAATTGACATAACAGGGAAATAGGAAAACATGGTTGCTTCTGTATATAGTATGAATATTTCAAATTGGAAAAGTCGTAAATTAAATACGTTTGTCAGTAATGATGATTTAAAATCAGAAAATATGGATGTTTTTGTGTAATATGTTAATTATAAAAGATCAAATAGTAAAATATGGGTGCTACTGTTTGTGTCTGAATGTGTTGATTTAATAAATGAAACTGGAAAACAAATGTAGATGTTTTTGTCTGTTCTGTTAATTTATATGTAAAAGTAAATGAATGGAGTAAGTTCATAACCTACGGGTGCAGGGCTCTAATTTAACACTCGCAAACTCGCAAAATGCCAGTTGAAAATGAAAAAATGCGAGTTGTTTTTCCATACGTTCACAAATTTTTGTGAGTGCAAAAAATGAAATTGAAATGACGGCAGTTTTTATTTCTTCATCTTTCAGTTTCGATCTGCTGTAAACATGCATCAATTGATGATGTTTTACACAGTATGCATCGATTGATGACATTTTTTTACACAGTGCACATACTCTGTAGACTGGTTTCTATAATCTAAAATTTCTATAAAAAATGGTTGATCAAAATTGCGAGTAAAGTTGATATTTTGCGAGTTGAAATATCTTGTGCTCGCAAAAAAGTGCGAGTGCAAAAAAAAAAGTTAAATTCTAGCCCTGATATGCATTAAGAATTGTGAAATAGACCAGATAGAATTAAAGTACATTATTGTTTTTTACAATTTTGTATGGTGTAGATTATGTCTATTACCATTACCACATTTATCATGCAAACAACCAGATAAACATCATGGGCTTTTATGAAATACAATCTCCGCACATCATACTGTTGAACAATATCCTAAATATTTTACTTTGGGGTAGACTGTCTGTATTGAAAAGATTTTGAAAGATTTAGAAGTCTTTTCATTGCAAATGTTTTTTTTTTTTGTTGTATCAAATTTCTTTTTTCGTAGTTTGAAATATTTTCCTTCCTTACAGATCTGATGTACTTTCATGTTCGTTTTCATATGGTAATTAATAATGAATAAAAGCATTCCCCTGTGTTGACAATGATTTATGTGAACATTGAAATGGTCGTAAAACATGGTTGCCTTTTTCAGTTTAGCTGCTTAATTGAAATTGTAGTTGCAATTCAAATTCATATATTTACATTCCCTTTGCAATCTGCCTAAATGGACTATATAGATTTATTGCATTTCAATGCATGAGACGTTACTTTGCCATTAGTTTTCACGTGATGTTTGCCGTAAGTTGTTCTACAAATGCGTGCACTTATTCAGTATGCTGACAACATCGCTGTTACATTCACGACATTGGCTTTGTAGTTTAATGCGTATCATTTGCTTTTTAAATATCAAAATTACAAAAATCACGTAATAGTTTTATGTAAAATAGCTGAAGAATATAATGTAAGTATAAGGATTAAAAGCCGAATTTTGAGTTTTCATCGGATGATGAAAATCATTAGGCTAGTTTAATGTTGCCGAGATTCAGCTTTTTATCCTTAAATGAAGTTAAAAAACACATCAGCAGAAGGTCCTCCTTAGGTGGTACACATTTCTGTCTGTTTACTTGTGCACACTTTTATGTACCAGTACTGAATTGTTCCAAATGAATGTGCTTCCTGAAATGAATGCACCCCACCTTCCAAAATGTAGAAGCAACCTGGTAGTGCAGGGGATAGAGTGTTTGCCACTCATGCAAAAGTTTGCGGGTTCAATCCCAGTTTGACCCGATGGCCTCTAAAAAAAACCCACTCAATTATTGCCTCTGCCATAGGAAATGGAATCGAGAGCGATTCATATAAGCTCTTAGCTTTCTACACAATTTTACATTTAACTTCATGATTTTCTAACTGTAAATGTTGCATTGGTGATATAACGTGTCTATTTGACTTGATTTTGAGATGGATTCTGTTAACAGAGTTGCCGATACAGATGTCAGTTTAGGTTTTATTTTTTAATAAACTCATTTGTTGTCAATAAACATAATGTTTGATGTGAAATGCATTGAAATATCAACGTAGATATGATTTTAAATCTCATGTCATGATTGCGCCGCTATTTAACTAAAACCGTTGAAAGAAAGGCGAAAAAGAACCACACACAGACAAACAAATTCTTTCCTATTGTAAACAGCACACATATACATTTGTTTGAAGATGTGTTTGAAATTGTGTTTAGTTTGTTTGCCTATTATTAGTAGACAATGGCTCTTCTCAGGTCCGTTTGTGCACTTGAGCCAACAGAGATAAGTTTGGCTTTTGTTATTTGCTTCTCAGAGATTCTCCAGGAATCATTCTTTTGCCCTAATCTGAATAAATAGGATCAGTTGATTAATTTATCTTTCCAAATTTACTTCCGTGTTCATTATGTTTATCTTTTTTGTACTGCTGAAAGTTCTAAATTCTAAATTCTTTATGAAAGTCATCTATCTGTTGACAAAATCTACAGATGCATTGACTGGTAACCCATTATCATAAAAAATACAATTTTTTTCAATAAACACTTTCATGAATTCATAAAAGTTGTAATAAAAGTAAAAACTGTGAAAGTAAATGTTGTACCAGTACTTAAGTTAACCAAACACAGTGATCTTATCTCAAATGAAGCACCTGTCCAAAAAACTTGCCCCCAAAAAGGCTTTCATTTAAGATTTTTAATGATGAAGTAAGGGCAGTAAGTGTTAACCCCATCCATCTGTCCATTTGTTCGTGCCTCTGAGGTAAAAAATTGGTTTCTAGGGGTCTATGTATATGATTAATATTTTATGTGTATGTTTTATAAGTACGTGTTCAATATTTGTCAAAGTCGGTCAAATTTTATAGGAGATAATTATGACCGCTTTTCAACTCAAAAGCAAATTCATTCATTTGACCAGTTTAATTCACAAATGTCCGAAGCACAATCACACATACGTACCTTCAGGCTAGACCCAAATATACTAGCAATACCCAGTCCTGCTCTCGAGCTCCTAAACCTTTCTTTTCATGCTCAATGAAAGTTCTTAAACACCATTTACAGGATTAAAAAAAAAAACAGATTAAAGCACAAAAACTTGGTCCAGCCTTGAATTTGACAGTATTAATGTAGTATTAAGGTAGAAAGTTCAAGGCAGTGACATTTATTTTATCATAATGAGCAAGAACTCTTGAGTTGAGCACAGAATACAGTTTTATGAACTCAGACCCTGGTTTTACCCAGGACAGGAAGCAGACTCGAGATTGATTTACAAAAGCTTTCTTTACAGTTGAACTAAAGTTATATATTCGCAGTATAAAACTTAATGAAGTAAGTTGTATATTTTGCATTTTTTAGTTGAATGTATATTGTGAGAACCAGATGATGAATGGTTGTCCAGCAACCTTCAAGGTGCTGGCAGATCGCTCCAAGGTCACATTTACCACTGTTGACAGTTGTTCCCTCGGCACCCTCACAGAGTTCCAGGTAAGAGTTATCTGATTACAACTATCACTTAATGGTATTGTACTTAAATGCAGTCAGGGAAAAGGACTGTAATGTTTTATCAATGAGGGAAAAGGACCGTAATGTTTTCACAATGAGTGAAAAGGACCTTAATGTTTTATCAATGAGGGAAAAGGACCGTAATGTTTTCACAATGAGTGAAAAGGACCTTTATGTTTTATCAATGAGGTAAAAAGGACCGTAATGTTTTCACAATGAATGAAAAGGACCTTAATGTTTTATCAATGAGGGAAAATGACCGTAATGTTTTATCAGTGAGGGAAAATGACTAATGTTTTATCAATGAGGGAAAAGGACTGCAATGTTTTATCAATGAGGGAAAAGGACTGTAATGTTTTATCAATGAGGGAAAAGGACTGCAATGTTTTATCAATGAGGGAAAAAGACCGTAATGTTTTATCTTAATCATGTGCCTTTACCATGTGACTTATTCATACAACTTTACCATTTGACTTAATCAATTGACTTAATCATGTGACTTAATCATGTGACTTAACCAATTGACTGAATCATGTCACTTAATCATGTTGCCTCATCATGTAACTTAATCATATAACTTAATCATGTGACTTAATCTAATCATCTGACTTAACTATTTGACTTTATCATGTGATTTAACCATTTTACTTAATCATGTGATTTAATCTAATCATCTGACTTAACTATGTGACTTAATCATGTGATTTAACCATGTTACTTTATCATGTGACTAAATCTAATCATGTGACTTAATCATGACATAATTGTGTGAATTAATCATGTTACCTAATCAAATGACTTAATTTAATCGTGCAACTTAACCATGCAACTCAAACGTGTGACTTAATCATGTGACTTAATCATGTGACTTAACAATTTTACTTAATCATGTTACTTAAGCATGTGATTTAATCTTATCATATGACTTAACTATGTGACTTAATCATGATACTTGATCATGTGGCTTAATCTAATTGTGCGACTTAACCATGTGACTTAATCATGTGACTTAATCTAATTTAGCGACTTAACCATGTGACTTAATCATGTGACTTAATCATGTGACTTCATCCTGTATTTTAATCATGTAACTTAATCATGTGACTTAATCTTATCATGTGACTTAATTATGTGACTTTATCATGTGATTTAACCATTTTACTTAATTATGTGACTGAATCTAATCATGTGACTGAAACATGACATAATTGTATGAATTAATCATGTTACCTAATCAAATGACTTAATTTAATCGTGCAACTTAACCATGCAACACAATCATATGACTTAATCATGTGACGTAATCATGTGACTTAACAATTTTACTTAATCATGTAACTTAAGCATGTGGCTTAATCTTATCATATGACTTAACTATGTGACTTAATCATGATACTTGATCATGTGGCTTAATCTAATTGTGTGACTTAACCATGTGACTTAATCATGTGACTTAATCTAATTTAGCGACTTAACCATGGGACTTAATCTTGTGACTTCATCCTGTATCTTAATCATGTGACTTAACTATGATTTAATCATGTGACTTAAATCATGTTAATCAACTGTGTGACATAATCATGTGACTTAACCATGTGACTTAATCGTGTGACTTAATCATGTGATTACAGGTAAACAGTGCATCTGCTGGTGAGGGTGAAGTGCAGATAGAGGCGCGCGCACCAAGTGGTCGCTCACTCAGTTTGACAGCCCTGCCCCGGCACGGCGGCAACTACGTGTCGAACTTCAACCCTACGGAAGTTGGTAAGTTTGCCGTTCTAGTATAGAGCATTGTAGGACATGTTTGACACAAAAAATCCTAGCTCTTGTTGTCGTAGATTTTTTGAGTTTGACAGACACCGCAGTAATCTCTATCTAGACAATAATCGTCACATTTCTCTTTATTTAGAACAAATCTTTGTTAGCCTTGGTAGTTGTGTCAGGGATTTAGATTTTAAAAGTTTGCTTGCAATATTGTGGTGATTGTCTTTAAACAGTTCTGTAAAAAAGTTGTAAAATAAAAGTACATGACCTTTTTAAACAAGTCATACATAGTTTAGTTGGTAATTCTTTAGGTTAAGATACTTAGATAAAAATAAAATAAAAATTGCTAGCGGTTTAAGGAAATAGAGTTATTGATATAACAATTTTTTTTTTTATAACTTTCGACTTAAAAGTGTGTTAACAATAAATTTGTAGATGTTGAAATTTTATGTCATTTGAATCAAAACCAAAACTCATAGAAGAGGTTTACATGTGATTATGGGGTATGTAGTTCTTGGCAGTGAAGAAGTTATTCTAAATTGAACAGCTGTTCTGTTTGACAGTGAATTTCACAGATATTCTAAATTGAACAGCAGTTCTTTTTGGCAGTGAATTCCTCAGTTATTCTAAATTGAACAGCAGTTCTTTTTGACAGTGACTTCCTCAGTTATTCTTAATTGAACAACAGTTCTTTTTGGCAGTGAATTCCTCAGTTATCCTAAATTGAACAGTAGTGAATTCCTCAGTTATTCTAACATATTTTCTTTTCTTTTCTTTTAATATACAGCTGATCAATAAAACTATTATTGTAATTTTTTACTGTTGCTGAGGAGAAACTGTCACAGTGTTTTTAAATAATACATCATATATTTTCGGCCTTTTTAGTGGGGAGTTTGCATAGATTTTGTGCCAGGTTTTTAGTCATTTTGACAATACTTGACTGCTTTTACCGATACACTTGGGTCCCCCAGTGTGTGCAAACTAGCAAACTATGCAGATCAAATCTTAACTGATGAAAAATAAATTATGTTATTTATAAGATAGCCGACATGGTTCAAATATTTTTCATCTTGTTTGTAAACAGCAGAATGCATCAATAAATAAATATTAGTTATGGTTCCTGTTTCACCAACATATTTAAGTATATGCTTAATTACTTCAAAATCTCATTCAAAGAAAAGCATCCAAGTGGTCATGATTTTAGACTGGTTCCAGAAAAAAATGCATTTGAGTGCATTGACATTAATTAAAGAATATTGAAATAACCAGTCAAAAGTTTTTAAGTATAAAATTTAAGAAATTGTTGGTGAATCAGAACAGGTCTGTTCCATTTAAGATTTAATTCTTCACTAGTAATATTATAATTAAACATTTCGTAGAGAGGGTGGGGATAAGTTTTTGAATGAGTACTTTCAGATGTAGAAAAGGGCAAGGTCATTTTGTATGAGCTTAGTTATTGTAACTTAAAAAATTTGTCACAATCTTATGGCTTTCACTGAAGCAATGCATGGAACTGGTGCATTTTGAAAATCATATTTGTTTGTTTGAGGTTTATAAGCAGAACCCGCAAAGTATATTCACCCAGTTGTTCAAAGCTGTTGCAAGGTATAACAATGAGCTTTAGGTGAAATTCTGTTTCTATACAAGTGAGAAGTGTGATAATACTCTTCAGATTCATTTTGAAAGGGGAAGGTGAGGTGGGGGTCCTCACCTCTTTAGTCGTGGGTTTAAGCCAAGCTCGGTCTGACACTTTTATTTGAGGCAAAAGACTTTTTAGCAGGGTTGTTACTAGCAAAGTGTCTAAAAACCTGAACTTCGCAGAGACAAAAGTTAATGTCCACACTATGTCCCAGTCTGGGGTGGGCAGTGGTTATAAATGACTTGTGCTTGGCATGCAAAGATAATAAAAACAAAAGGCTTTGTTTTTTACAAAAATAAATCTCATTAGAAAATGAAATTAAAATAAGACAATTGCTTTGAACAACTTTTTACTAGTAGATGATTAAACAAGTTAAAATTGGCTGAATGACATGTTGCTTGTCTGTGAAGACATTTTGTACGGCATGGTGGTACGGCGTCATCGTGTAGCTGTTGACTTGTATTGAAGTATGCCTGGAATATTTAAAACAATTGGGAACAATGGCTGTATATTTTAAGTATAATGATTTGTCATATTTGGGATACAGCCTATTTTCCCAGCATGTCATCTCATCAAATATTTCAGCTTCAATTTTAGTCAGAACAGGGTTCTGTTTCTACAAAATTTTACTTAGATACTTAAAAACTAAACTTAGTTTTGACTGGTCATTGATCTATTATATAATCAATATCCATGAAAACATATGCAGTTTTACTGAAACCAGTCAAAATCATGATCACCTGGCTGCTTTTCTTAGATTTAAGTTTATAAGTATTTCAGTATTATGTTGGTTACTTATATACTTATAAACTTAATTCAGGTGCCAATTGTTCATGATCAATGTTCAAATGGCAATGCAGTGGGTTGGGAAGGGTGGTTGGGAAAGATGGCTGTAATATCTTATGACAAAAGCATGATGTTATTTTGGAGATGGATGGAGATTGTGTGCTATCATATATGTTAAAATGGAACAGTTTTGTTTTACATATTACTTATATTACATATTCATCATTTATGAGCTTATATATAGACAGGTATGTTATAACGCGTTGCATGACTTTTTTTCTATAAATCATTATGTAAGAGCAAAATATTATCAGACAGCTTTAGCAAAATATTCCCTGCATGGTATCAATTTTAAAAACCATTCAAACATACCTTTTATTAAAAATCATAATACTCTTTTAAATGTTCTTTCCTGTTTTGAACAAACCTTAACTTCAAATTTTGACTGCATATCTGAGGCTTTTAGACTTAAATGTTTTGTTGAAAAATTAAATTTGGGTTGTGTATGGCCGAGTGGTCTAAGGCTTACCTGTCACTGCGAAGGTCGTAGTTTCGAGTACCACATGGTCCAAAAAAAACTTTATGCGAGAAAGTTTGCCAGTTACTTGCGGAATGACACTGTTTCTAATCAGATTCATTCTGAGGTTCCTCCACCAATAAAACTGGATGGAACATAATCATATAACCTGAAATGTGTTGAAAATGGAATGGCATTAAATTCCGTTAAAAAAAATATTTATGCAGCGTATGTAATTCATTACAAAGTGGAAGGGCATTTCTTTCAATATAATTATGGTATTTAGGTTATGGTGAGTGTCAGATTAGTCAATTTTAGTTGCAATAGGAATAGTGGATATCTTACTCATTGCCTTCATGATAATTAATTTTATATAATTAAGGAACAATTAAATTAAAAGAAATCTGCAGACTTTAAGACTAAGTATTCATTTTATTAACTTTTTTCTACTTTTATTTTATATTTGTATTCTTACCAGACAATATAAACAAATACATGATACGTACCCAGAATTGTTTTTTTTTAATCTATTAAAAAAAGAATTGTGAGAGATTAATCAATACATAACATAATATAATGTAAGAAAACACAAAAGCATTAGAAATGTATCATTTTAGTTGTTTAAATGAATTCACTATGTAAATTAGCTGTTTATTAAAGAAGGTTAACATTGAAAGGTAAATGTTGCACTATATGTTTTACAGTAGTTTATACCAAACAGCATAATTATACAATTACATATAATCATAAATTTTGTGTAAGTTTTAAAAGTTTGCTAGAAAAGTGCTATAGAACAAGTCCTAGACTAAGTAGTATATGTAGTCAATTGTAACCTTTTTGTTTCTTTGTGACCTGTAGATTACATTTAAAGTAACACTAACGTTTTATGCTGATTTTACACCCCTTGCTGAACCTTTAGCAGACGACAAATTTCCTTTGTCCATCTGGTACAATATAATGCTAATCTGGGGAACATTTGCCACTTTCCAACTGAATAATGAAGAGATATGTATAAAAGAAGCAAAATTTTCTTTTAAAGCCTCATTAAACTTTCAAAATTTACAATTTTTGATAAAAACAAAAATGATTGTAATAAAATATGTTTATAGCTTTGCTAAAACCATTCCTATAAACCCCTTTGTGACTGTATAATAAAATAAAACCAGAGAAAAAATAATAACTTTGATCAAAATGTTTGTTTTTTAAAAGAGTAAACCAAGCTTTTAACTATTGTTTACATTTTTGAATTCCATAATGACTTGGTTATTTTCCAACTGTTCCAGCACCAATGTTCGGAAGTACACAAATCGATATATGCATAAATTACCGTCCGTCGTTGTTCAGAACGGACTCAAGGTAACCCGATTTATGCCGATTTATGTGTTTATATCAGAAAGAAACGATGATTCATTTGTAAACAAACACCCATTTGCAATTATTGAAAATAATGTATCTTTTATGTACAAGTATACATTTATTTGCATTCTTTCTCAGAGGTTAATTTAACATGTACTAATCTATGAACTGGTATAGAAAAATAGACTGAAATTATAAACAAAAATTGGTTGTTTCGGAAGTTGAATGAGCCTTTAAAGAAAGTCAAGACCTACTTTTCCAAACATCTTAAATATTTTCTAGTTTTCTTGAATGTTTATGAATTTCAAACTCAATACTTTCATCGGAAGTTCTTTGTCAATTTATTTTAAAGATTTTTTATTCAGATGTATAGTTCTTGTGGTTGGGGCATTTGTGTCTGATGGACACAATCTTGTACTGTAGTAGTGTCCGTATAGTTGTTCTTGTGATCAGCAGTGTGTACTGTAGTTTTATTGTAACCTGAACTCTAGAGTGTATTCTGATCATTTTACATTCATATATTATTGCCTTATATATTTCTGTCTCAGCAGTCTCGACATGGCTGTGCGTGTAGGGATCACTTTGTCAGTTTTCTGTATTTAGACTGACTTCAGTTAGCTCAGTCAGTAGCACACCTGACGATCGAGGGGTTGTGAGCTAAAATGTCTACCTACGTAGCAGTCTCCATGGTGATTGATATACAACATTTTGCTTCATTATCATTCGTCTCTCACTGCTGATTCAAGTGGGAAAGTTATCAGTAACTTGCAGAGATGGGGTGGACTCGAGAACTGGTTAACCTTCCAGGATCCCAGGAAAGAGTGTTTAGGTTAACTTATCGTCTATAAGCCCTGGATGGCATAAAATTGGCACTCCATATTCAACATATTTTTTAACCAACCAGAGCCTATATTTCACTTGTTGAAAATATTAAAAAAGAAAGTTGGCATTTAACTTATGGAAGTTATTTTATGGCAACTGACCTATATTCAAGACATGGATTCTCTTGTACATGCACCTGAAGTCCATGGTCCTTTTCGAGCAATGGGACTGGTCACCTATTCTATGAGTGGTTGAAAGTGGTTATAAATACCTTTTAAGAATTTGTCTGACGTGGGAGTGACTATTGCTCCACCCACACGCCACGTGGCATTGTTGTTCAAGTAAATACAATGTAGTGTTTACTTAAGAGACCGTCTGCTTGTCTTAGTAAAGTGGTAGCCCTGAAAACAATATTGATTGCTGACAAAATTACCGGCTTGATTGATTGACAGTTCGTGTCAGGTCAATTTTAAGGTTAATCAACAGTCTTTCATATGATTGGATATAACTCCAGAGCGCACATGTATTCCAAATATATACAGTCTAGCATTTGTACGATTTATATTTCTTAAAATCATTTAACTTTTTTATACACAAAATGTGTTTGAAGTGCAAACTTGCATAATGACTCATGACTGTTTAATCTTGTTTGTACAGTATAAACAAATATTAAAAAACAAACTCACAGATTTCGAACAAATTAACTAATAAATGTTGTATTAATACTTTGTCAGTGAAGTGTGATGTTGTTTTGTTTACCATAAATAAACAAAATTAATCAACAAAATTAACATATTTAATATAGAATTTAAATACTGATACATCAGTCATTATCAGTTTTTGTTACCATACTGTTCATATTATTTAAATATTCTAAATCATTACGCATTAAAATGTGTTTGTTGTGCCATGAATAAAGTTGTTTGTTCTGTGGTGAATATTCGTGGTGTTTTATAGTGTCGGTTGTACAACATGCCAGTAAGATTAGTGGAAAATAAAAGGAAAGCACTTTTTAAGTACTTATTAAGGAGTTTTGATATCTGGTTTTAGTTGTCCACCAGATATATGTGTTAAGCATTCGTCCAGTATGCGGTTAGGTCATAGGTTATGGGTTAGATGCAGGGTCACATCATTACAAAAACTTTGAAAAAATAGTTTTAGGTTGGCACTCTTCACTTTAGAGGGTTGGTTGACTGACTCAGCATTGGTTTCATGTGATTGTGTTGGCTGAAAACCTTGTTTCTTTTTGTCATTACTCTTAATCCAATATGGCTAAAAATAGATTATAAATATGAAAAATTTCAAGCAACATTTCATCTGTAAACCCTCAAATTCAGTGTTGAAAAAACTTTATATGCATGGTCCCTGGGTCAGCCTCTATCAAGTTTAAGCCAGACCCAGTGAGTTCAGTCGGTAACTATCAATCCAGGGGTTGTGAGTTTGAATTTCTTGTGGCCACAGTCTACTTGATGATTGATATATAATATTGTGTCTTATTGTCTCTTATTGTCTCTCACAGCTGATTCAAGTAAGAAAGTTATAAGTTACTTCTGGAGATTTTTGTGCTCTAGTTCTGGTTAACCTTCCGGGATCCCAGGAAAGAGTTGTTTAGTTAACTGATCATCTGTTGGCCCTTGATCCAATAAAAATGACATAAAGTATTCTAACAAACAAACATGAAATATTCAGGATGATTCTCTTAGGGATACTGCAGCATGGAAGCAGTGTAAGAATACACTTTAAACATTGCTGTCTCAAGTAGACAACATTGTCATGTGACAGAGAGATCATTAGAATTAATATTATCCTTATAATGCCACACACACACACACACACACACACACACACACACATGCACACACAACAGTTTACGGGTGTCATTATTTCATGGAGAGTGATATGCTTACATTTTTATAAAATCTGCATGTTGGTTTAGTAAAATAAGAAAATGGTGCTCGTGCAATTGTAATTTAGTTTGGTCTTAACTTGAATGTGCTTACTCCTCTATATGATTGTGAATTGCTTAATATGTTTACACTTTTCAGAACAATAGGGCTGCAAGGTAGTATGGTGATTGCTTGAATTTGAATGTTTTCTGTACAATGTCATTTACATTAGATTATAGCAAGAATGATAAATTACTGCATAAAGTTTGAGATCAAGGAGAGTTGGTACTTATTCTTTGTTTGTTCTGAGTATTTGTTTAGTTTTTTTTCCTGGGATGAAAAGAAAAACACATAAAAGTTAAGACGAAAATAGCGTTTGGATAACGAATTGAAATACACAATGGACCACAAGGTCATAATGAATTCATTGCCGGATTATCATCCCCACCCACCCCCTATATTTCATACTGCCTCGATCTTTTTTAATTTCATAAAAAGATAAAAATTAAAAAAAGAAAATAAAATAAAAAATAAAATCTTCCCACATGCCCCTTTTTAAGAAAATTTGGATGATAATCTGGAAACTAATTTATAATGGCCTAATGGTTATATCTTGAATTTTGTGCTGAACATTGACTTGCTCGATAGTACTTTCTGAAATGTACTAGTATATGAATTATACTGAAAGGATGAAGAAAGCCCCATGAATTTCAGAGACACATTAACTATTTTAAGCAATATTTACAGTGGTAGAACATATAACTTATGTACCAGTAAAATAATTCTGTTAATGATTTTGTCATTAATAACGATCATTTATGAAAATCTTTATATTCAAAAAGTTTTATCCTAAAAGTGTAAATATCACATCCAATAGTGGATAATGCTCTAAAATTCAGTTTTTTTTATCCTTTCAATATCTACTTTATATAAATTGAAAATAGTGTACATTTAACTAAAGCAAGTACGACATGACACGACATCAACAAATTGCTGGCTGATTTATATGATTATTTATAGTAATGTGAGAAATATGAATTCATATTAAAATTAATTGAACACATTTTTATAATAAATTCATATCAAATTTGTTGAACAAAGAATTTTTATAAATTCTTATTTGTTGAACTGATTTTTTTGAAATTCATATTTGTTGAATGAAGAATTTTTATGAATTCATATTTTTTTAACAAAGAATTTTCATGAATTCATACTTGTTGAATGAAGAAATTTCAAAAACCATACATCAACCGATGGAATTTTGTTTGGACAAATAGGTTGTGGAGGGAACTTTTTATCGCATTATATTTAAAAACTTACTCTGTTGTTCCACTGGCCATGTAGCATTGGTTGTCCAAGTAAATACAATGTAATACAATGAAGTGTTTACTTCAAGACTGTTCGCTCTTATAAAGAATGAAACTATGGATCGCTGAAGCTGTCTTGTTTGACTGACAGCTCATGTCAAGTCAATTCCCACATTGTTCACATGTCCGAATTGCTGAATCTTTCAGTCTCATCTCAGTCTTATTTCCAGCTAGTTTTATGCGACTGAAACAATTGTCAAAATCAGAATAATGTCCAAACAGAATTCCACACCTACCACTTACATTCTCTCTTCTTGCTTTCATGTAATTTAATTGTATTATATCAAACTTATTGTCTCTGTGGAGAATGGATTGTAAGTTTTTTGTCCAATGATTGGGTTAAACATATTATATAATCATGCCCATGTCTGATTATAGGCAAAACAGAATGTAGATTGGCTTTATCGCTAGTTGTGTTTTCAAAACTCATTTATTAAAAAAATTCAAAACCAATGAAAAATTTTTTTTTAAATATTTACTTAATTCAAAATTTCTATTATGCGTGTATGTATAATTATTGATTTGTTTCTTTTAATGATTTAGATTATTACTTATAATATAAAAAAAAATCATCTCAAGATACATGTGTGAATATCTAAATATGTTCTATGCATAGTTTAATGTTAACTGGTACCCGGTAACACTAGGTTACCAGCAGGTATCAGAACTGCCTCAGTCTCAAAGACAGAATTGGTCCTTCCTGTATATTTTGTTTATAATCATTTTTTTAGCTTGATTGCAAAGAAAGCTCTGAGCTTATATGAGCCATTTCCTGGGTAGAACAAGGATTTAATGTGTGCGTGTTTTTTTTATAGATAAATTTGGTCCAGCTGGGGATCAAACACACAACCTCTGGCATGGGCGGCCAATTTATTATATTTTATATTTGGGTATTATTAATGGCTGCTACCTTGGAGACTAGATGTAAAGTTGTTGGTTCCCCTATCAACATCCCTCTCCCATTCACCTTATGAGTCTGACAAATAAAGATTCCAAGGTAGCAGTCATCAATAATATCCAAATATAAAAGAAGGACCAATTCTGCATTTGAGACCAGAGCACTTGTGAGATAGAATGGTTTTCTTGAGACCTGAGCTGGCTGTCCTGTATTACAAATGTTCAGTAACTTACAGTGTTGACGTAACAGTTTTATGGAAAAAGACTGGATTGAAATTTGAATTTTTATCGCATCTACATAAATTTGTAAATTATTGAATATATTATACTATATATGTTTATGTACTATACTTTGAGCAATTCTGGTTCATTTATTAACCATTGTAATTTCATCTCTTCAAGGCGAGTGGGAGGTCTCTGTCCGTTACGATGATGAGCATATCTCAGGTAGTCCGTACACGATCAATGTATATGACCCGTCCCAGGTGAAGGTGTATGGGCTGGAGGGCGGCACTGTTGGAATGGGACTCACCTTTAATGGTAAGTGCAATATACGGCTAAACCTTTCTTCTGCAGCAGTCACTCCAATGTCAATGAGAATGACTTCTAGGGACAGGTTGTCCCAGTAGTATCTAAGATTTGGGAGGTCGTGTGGTCGATCCTCCACTACAGTAATGTGTGGAGTAGACACTTTATCTACAGATGCTTAGTACTGGTTCTACCCAGGAAGACTTCTTGTGTGTTTTTTTGTCTAAGCTATAAGAACTTGTTTCACACTCAATGTAAAATAAATAAGTTGCACTTGCTTGTTGGGATAAACATCTACTTCAAAGGGACATCAGCAATCTGAAAATCAATTTAACTTAAACAAACTTTAACCTTTGAAAATATACAAACTTTGGGAAAGTTCTTTCAACTTACCTGAATCATGTGCAATAGCTACTGTTAGAGAACCAGTACTGTCAGGCCAGGCTTGTTCAGTAGTTTATAAAAGTAATACTTATAATACTATATGGTCATAATAAATTGACACCTAGATGTTTAACCCTTTACTTCATATAGACGCCTTTTGATATCTCTAATAAAGAAGGCTTTTGAATTATTGGGTGAATTATGTTTATATTAACTGACAGAGTGGAAAACAGTGCTGGAAGTGTTCAGATTGCTCGTAACGAGTTTTCAAAGACCTTCTGTGATTGGTGCGGGAAAACGCGTATCTATGGAGTAAAGGGTTAACCAAATTTGTTTCAAAATAAAGGGGGTCCAATTTTATTTTTTATTTTCAGCTATTAAAACATAAGTGTTGTATTAGGCATGCAATGAAAGAAAATCATTTATCAAATCGTTTAAAACTGTGTTGCAAATTTTAGTTCTGTCAGGGTGGGGAAAAAACGTGGGAAAATTCCGAAATTAATTTGTTATGGCCTTAACCACGAATAGGAAGCATGAAATTATTGTCTAAATTGCTGGTGACCAGTATATGGTGATATATTTGTGATTATTTATATTGTAATGTGTTAAAGATTATTTGATGTAAATAATTCAGAAAATTAAAACGACTCATACCTTGAAAACTGATTTCATATATAAAAATTTACAGCGGATACTTCACATGCTGGTCGTGGAGATGTGCGCGTGAATGTGGAACACGAGGGCAGCTACGTGTCCAGTAACATATACCAGGAGAGGTCAGGCCTCTATAAGATTGACTTTACTCCACAGGGGTCTGGAACGTACATGGCTCATGTCTTCTTCAATGATGTTGAAGTTAGAGGTAGGTTTAAATGAATTGAAATTTTATTTACAATTGCTGCGATTTTATTTGTTATGTTAATGGAGAAAACATGTCGTTATAGTAAGGCATTTTCGTCTCATTTTGTTATTGGTGTAAACTGTAAATTGGAAAAAAAAATGTTGAAAGGGAATGAAAAAATATGTGTTCATGTGTTTCTGGCTAACAGTCTGTCACATCTGAGCATGTTAAAGAACTACATTTTATGTTAGGTATATGCAACCACATGAACCTTAAAAGCAAGAAATACATTGTTATTATCATTTTCTCACTGTACCTTTACCGTCCGTCTTCAGTGACTTTACACATGTAAAAAATCTATTAACAAACATTTAATTATATTGTAGAAATCAGGCAGATTTGTTTTCTTTTATCAAAACATTTAAAACACTGTTACAGTGAAAATGAGGTTGGTTAATTATGTTACCATCGTGACAGTAATCGGTATGGAATCTACCGAAGGTGCATGTCTCTACATGCTAGGTTTCAGATACAAGACAGTAATAGTGTGTATCAGAACGTGTATCAAACTATCGCAACTTCGTTAATGAAATCAGAAGATGAAATCATTCTTCTGGATCAATGAAATTCAATTTAAAAGCCCAGCGACTAAAAATTTTTGTTTCTCTCGTGGATACATACAATGAAGGAGGAATTTTGACCAAAAAAAATACTGAATTAGTTTTATGAATTTAATTTAAAATGGGTAAGTGTTTTTTTTTCTATTGATATTTGCTTTTATTTATAAATTTTGTTGTATTCAAATTAAAATACATACTTGTTTGAATAATATGTGTATTACCTGTAAATGAATTCTCTGTGTCCGAAATTAAATACATGTAGTGATATTATTGTTGATCCATTGATACAAATACATTCCTCAATTAACTTCATACCGCAATCACCATAAAGTGTGTGGAGAAGTCGTTTAAACACCTGAACATATTGGTGAATATTAATGTTTGTTTTAAAATTTAATGATGTTATTGCTTTTGAGTAACAAAAAAACAACAGTTATCGGGTTTTGCTACAATTTCTAACAACATAAGTTATGCCCCTGCCCTTTAATTTTTAACATAATGAGTTATGCCCCTGCCCTTTAATTTCTTAAAACATTTATGAGATCCTTCCCTTCCATTTCTAACAACATAAGTTATGCCCCTGCCCTTTAATTTCTAACATCATAAGTTATGCCCCTGCCCTTTAATTTCCAACATCATAAGTTATGCCCCTGCCCTTTAATTTCTTAAAACATTTGTGAGATCCTTCCCTTCCATTTCTAACAACATAAGTTATGCCCCTGCCCTTTAATTTCTTACAGCAACTGTTAGACCCTCCCCTTCCATTTCTAACATCATAAGATATGCCCCTCCCCTTTAAGTTCTAACAATAGTTAATGTCCTTCCCTTCCATTTCTAACATCATAAGATATGTCCCTCTCCTTCATTTTCTAACAATAGTTATGGCCCTTCCCTTTAATTTCAAACAACATTAGTTGTGGCCCTCCACTTCAATTTCAGACAACATTAGAATTAAAACGGTAATTTTGTATTCAGTAGACATTCATTGATGTCATTGGGTAATATTCATCCATAGGGTCACCATACGCAGTTGACATTGACTCGGGTGACGTGACAGTGAGCGGCGATGGCATAAGTCTTGTCTGCGTCAACAGAACAGCAAGTTTCAACGTCAATACACATGGATCCATGGGAAAAGTCGAGGTTGAAATATCATGTGAGTTGTTCTTTAGTCATTTTGGGTATTAGAGCATTCTGACCAACCAGGAATATAGGGAAGTTACTTTCTATTTTTGAAGAGGATTTTACTCAGTGTAAACATCAATCTGCTTGATGCTGACAGAAATTTTTCTACTCATACTTAAAAAGAGTTTCAAGGTTGGAGTGCAAAAATACTGTATCTTCTTCTGTTTTTAACAGAGATACAGTAATCTCTCAATCACAGATTGTAATAGAGTACTTGAATTCTTTTAATATTTCAAATTAAAATTTTCCATTAAAACAGGTTATAGCAATTATTGTAAATTTTTTGGTGTTTCACAAGCAACATGATTTATGTTGTTAAAAAACAAAACTTTTTTTTATAGGTAATAAAGTGGCCTTTTTGAAGATGAAGTGTGACCCTATATAATCACATATTTGTTTAGTTTACATGGCAATGGCATGATTATTTTTTTAAATGTATTTTTACATTTAATCATATGCATGCAGTACTTTATCATATACCGATATATATATATATATATCCATATATCATTGCTAGGTAATATATATAAATTGTGAAATATCCTCAAATATTGCCTGAAAACAATGTAACAATACTGAGATAAATGGAAAAACAAGATCATCATTGGTACATATTGTTTTTACATATGACCTTGACAGTGAAACAAGATCAATGTCAATGGCCACATTTTTAGGTTTTGCCGACGTCAGCGTCTTCTGCAGCATCAACATTTTAATATTAAATGATGCATGTTACTCTATTTCTTTGACAATGTTTGATCATTATTGACCAAACTTGGTCCATACATGAAGAATGAGAGGTGCTGCTCAAAACCACGCACCATTTTTTTTTATAGCCGAAAATATTTGTGGCGTTACATTTCTATTTTGTCTTCCATTTATGAATTTTTCTACTGTTCATTGTTTTGTGAAAGCATGTTTGAGGATATTCTGACATCACTATAATATCATAGCAGCTTTTGTTAACCAACCAATGTGCAGCTCGGGTGCAGCTATGCATGTGTTAGCACACACCCACTTCAACAACAAAACAATAATTGCATCATGAATTGAAATGAAATATTAAACATCAGAGTTGGCACAGGACATTGGCAACAATACTGATAGTGCGACAAATTGCGCCTCTCAATAGACGCATTTTGAAGATTTTATTATTTTGCGCCTCCTGTGATGGACAGCACATCGAATGTCTAAATAAATTTTAATGAAAAAGCTTCGATCTATGCCTTATTTATTCAGGCTACATTGCTGGAAGTTGTAAAACTATGCAATAAGAGTTGTTGATCTCCGTCTTTGATCAAAACATGCAAATTAATAGCCTTCCATTATTGGCACCAAGTGTGGACAGGATTTAATTTTAATGTACATACATTTTCACAACATTCAAAACTTAAACAATGATAAGTTTTTAATGAAATAACATTCAATTAACTTATCACATATCAAGTATGAAGACACAAAATATCTGAAAGATATTTTTAAATCATACTTTGCTTACCATTTTAAAGTGTAGAAAAAATAAAACAGTGTTTTTTAATCCAAATCATAATTCTTTCAGTTAAAATAAAATTTAAACTTCAATACATCTTAAAAAATTTCAATCAGAATTTTAACTGACACATGATCCTCTGGGACTCTGGGTTTCTGACAGTTAAATCTTAGTCTTTATACTCTCAAACTATTTTATTTAAAATTAACAACTCTTTTTTACTTTTCAATTTAACACTAATTAGCTTTAATCTCATTTAAGTTCTTCCCTCATCCTAACCTCCTTTATGTGATAAATGTGCAGAAACAAAAAGTGGCTGACAGAACATCTTATTAAGTAATTTAAATTATAAACTGTGAGACATGGACACAAATACTTGTGAGAGTTTGATCAAGTAGAAGAGAGGTATAGTGAATAATTGTTGATTTGAGTTTCTAATAGGGCTGTGCATTGGCATTTTTTTCATCTGCAATGCGTTTCACAATAATTCATTTTCAGAGTGATACGTGTCACGATACATATTGCCTGTGAAAATAAAAGACAATGCATATTGCAATATTTCAGTCATGATGCAATGCGCATCACTATACTGATTTTATACTGTAACTTATGCAATCAATAAGGTGTGATATACTATGTAATAACTATGCTCGTATGCAACTTAAAGGTATCATTATTAACAGAGAACAACAGAACTTATTACACTGCATAACTGTGAGAGTGATGAAGTAAACATAGTGGGATAGCACCTGATGGGAAGGAGATGCTGTCCGTAATATCTGTCACATGTTTAGCCAGTTTATATCCAAAAATTCATCTTGCTTTTTAAAAAAAATGTTCCTTTTTGTTAGCTATTTTTTTTTTTATGTTTCATCAAGAATGGAATTGCGATACATGATATCTGACAATCGTATCGATTCATTGTAGGTATAAAGAATGAATTGCATCGCGATCTATTGGAAAATTCATTTAACACTCGATACACACATCGGCGGAAAGGTGAATCACGAACCATTGATGCATCGATGAATGGTTACACCTCCAGTTTCTAATTAAGGTTGATGAGAAAAAAAGGAATTATGAGAGAGGTAGAGATGATGATGACTTATAATAGACTGGCAAAATCTGATAAAATAGTCGAGGGTCCTCTGTGGCCGAGTGGCCTAAAGCACTGTCTCAAGATCACGTACCTCTCATCGCTAAAGTCCTAGGTTCCAATCTCTTTCTGTCCAAAAACTTTATGTGAGAAAGTTTGCCAGTTATTAATGGTTCTACACAAATTTGTTGAGATATTCCTCCATCAATAAAGATGGATATTCCATATACACTGTATATAACCAGGAATGTGTTGAAAATGGCATCATTTTCCCCATTAAAAAAAAGGTAAAAAAGTAATTCTCTGAAGGTACAGTTTCTAAAGAACTGTATATAAGGTTCAATCTTTCGTTCTGATCCATTGCTTTTTATTGGAGTATATTATTATATTGTTGTACAGACCAATATGAAATTAAATTATACAATGATACATTTAAGCTTTATATATGTAAAGGTGAGACATAAAGGAGTAGAAGGGAGGGATGGATGATGGGAGTGTGTGATTTGGAACAGTCGTAAATACAAAGAACTTGAAAACTACAACTTCCTGAGTCTGCATACTTGCAAAGCTAGGTTTTGTTGTCTGTCAGTGCTTTTATGTCTGGAGAGCAGATTTTTTGTTGCATTTTCTTTTGGTTTAACATGAAAATGAGTAAATCATATCATTTTTCTTGAAATTTTCACTAATTATCTGATTGTCATACAAGCATTTAGTACATGAATGATTACATCAGCTAAAGGCTAAACTGACAAAGCAGTATGCAGCAGATCTGCCAAGTTTCTATTTATCGTATAGATTGTAGATACTTTGTATATTTGTTTGCTGCTCTTGAGTGAAGATCATATACAGCTTTTAGTTGGCCCTCGTAATAGTACTTGGATATAGTAAATAACAGGAATAGACAACAGTTGGATCAGAATAGACAATTACAGGATCAGAATAGACAATTACAGGATCAGAATAGACAATTACATGATCAGGAAAGACAATTATAAGATCAGGATAGACAATTACAGGTTCAGAATAGACAACAGTTGGATCAAAATAGACAATTACAGGATCAGAATAGACAATTACAAAATCAGAACAGACAATTACAGGATCAGGATGAATATAGACAATTGAATGTTCAGAATAGAAGTCAATTGTTCATTTAATTCACTTTGGTTAAGAAATAACTAATTCATCTGCAAAACTGTAAATATCTTGTTCACCTTCCAAAGATAACTTACCAATTTTTAAAAGGTCAATCTATATAATAATTTGTATTCTTTATCTTTGTACACTAAATACTCCACCCATATAAAGACATACTGATTTTCCCATTGTAGAACTAACCATCGACACCAATCTTCATTTAGAATCTGCACTGAATACCTACTGCACTGATAGATTCTGTAGTTTGATTTACAGATAGTTTTATACCATCCTCCAACCATTGCACACTATGATTGTCTAAAGTAATGATCATCTGTACTTAATCCTTGGTAATAAACTGTCATCCCTGCACAAGCTCTCATCCATACTAACCAATGGCCTGTTGGAAACAGTTATAGTAAGTCTTGTGTATCTAGTTAGAGTTTCCAAGTTTGGTACTTTTCTAAAATAGTTTGTTAAAAAAAACTAAATAGCTGCTTTTTGGCTCCTGCTGCAAAGCTCCAAGCCTCTACCTGAGTGGTATCTGAGTGGTATCAATTCATAGATGCAAGCTTCTACCATAACAATATAAATCTGTAGAAGCAAGCTTCTACCATAGAAATATAAATCCGTAGATGCAAGCTTCTACCATAGAAATATGAATCCCTAGATGCAAGCTTCTACCATAAAGATATGAATCTGTGAATGCAAGCTTCAACTAATATCGATATGAATCCATAAATGCAAGCTTCTACCATAACAATATGAATCCATAGAAGCAAGCTTCTACAATTCTACCATAACGATATGAATCCCTAAATGCAAGCTTCTACTATAGAAATATGAATCCCTAGATGCAAGCTTCTACCATAGAAATATGAATCCCTAGATGCAAGCTTCTATCATAGAAATATGAATCCCTAGATGCAAGCTTCTACCATAGCAAGCTTCTAGCATAGAAATATGAATCTGTAGATGCAAGCTTCTACCATAGAAATATGAATCTGTGGATGCAAGCTTCTACCATAGCAAGCTTCTACCATAGAAATATGAAACTGTGGATGCAAGCTTCTACCATAGCAAGCTTCTAGCATAGAAATATGAATCCGTAGATGCAAGCTTCTACCATAGAAATATGAATCTGTGGATGCAAACTTCTACCATAGCAAGCTTCTACCATAGAAATATGAATCTGTAGATGCAAGTTTCTACCATAGAAATATGAATCTGTGGATGCAAGCTTCTACCATAGCAAGCTACTAGCATAGAAATATGAATCCGTAGATGCAAGTTTCTACCATAGAAATATGAATCCGTGGATGCAAGTTTCTGCCATAGAAATATGAATCCTTGGTGCAAGCTAATATGAATCTGTGGATGCAAGCTTCTACCATAGCGAGTTTCTGCCATAGAAATATGAATCCGTAGATGCAAGCTAATATGAATCTGTGGATGCAAGCTTCTACCATAGCGAGCTTCTGCCATAGAAATATGAATCCGTAGATGCAAGCTAATATGAATCTGTGGATGCAAGCTTCTACCATAGCGAGCTTCTGCCATAGAAATATGAATCCGTAGATGCAAGCTAATATGAATCTGTGGATGCAAGCTTCTACCATAGCAAGCTACTAGCATAGAAATATGAATCCTTGGTGCAAGCTAATATGAATCTGTGGATGCACATGCTTGACATTTCTTACAATCATTGTTTCATTTTCAAGTAATGTTGTAGTAGGTCATCAAATCAACTAGTAAAGTTGTTGTTCCAATATAACGTGATAAAAAACATCATATCATTCTCATGCTGACATTGACATGTCCAATACATTTATCTCTCCAATTATAAAACATTAAAACGTATGCTGAGAATGTTAGAAATCCTCACATTACCATCTTTTTTTTAAGTTACAAAATAGTATATATTTACATGTGTGCCTACAATTTAAGTTGTTATTGCATATTAACATGATTCAATGTGGGGTATTACAAACTTTGTGTCAGTTTTGATTGATAATCCGTTTTGTAAAGGCATATTATCTGTAGTATTGTCTTAGATAAAACATTACATACATTTATGTTGATTATAATATAACCTTCAAACTATGGACACATTTGATAAAGGTACATTCTGGTAGATAACATTCATTTGCTAAAGAATGAATGGAAAATAGTTTAAAAAAATATATCATTATGGACCGGTTATAGAAATATTAAGTTGATTAAATATTAGCTTGAGTTACCCTTTACCTTATCTAACTGAATAACTGATGGTCAAGTGAATGCCCATCCGATTTGAATTATCTCCCTTTATTAAATTAGCATATGTTAGGGAAAAATGAAAAATAGAAATATATACATTGAAAACTTATAAATGAAAATGCCAAAATGTCACATCAGATGAAAAGATGAGTGAATAGGTTGATGATGCTTTATACACCAAAACATCATCATCATCTGTGTATAAAAAATGAACAGACAATAAACAGTTCTCCCTAGTCTAGGAAAATTATAAAAAAATAAACAGTAGAGGAGTAAATATTAAAAAAGAGATATTTTTCTTGTAAAGAATTGAAAAGTCTGCTCTTCAAGTTACCAGACTGAGGATCGTTACAATGTGTTCGTTGGGCGCGGTGATTTTTACGTGGCGTTTATTTTCTTGGTGCGTTACATTACTACTGACATGTTGGGTGCTCAGTTATGTATAGAGGCTGCCATTAATCACCGCTCTTTTTGAAATATTATTTTGTGTTTGTTTCTGCACGAACGTACAAGGTGAGATATATTTACTATTATTGGTTTATAGTTTTATATTGACAACATCAACATGTGTTACAAGTTGAGTTTTAACTTTTTTAAATTCAAAATTTTCAAAAAATTTCTTTTTCATCGAACTTGGGATCTGGGGGTTGTGAGTTTCATCCTCCGCAATGTGTAGTGTCTTTGAGCAAAGGCACTTTATCAGTATATGATTAGTACTGGGTCTACCCAAGAAGAATTTGAGCGTGATTTGTAAGAAAAATAAATGCTTTGATGAGAGCATTCCATTTGTACAAAAAGGTACTAAGTTTATTGGAAACAAACTAGCACTTTTTCACTATGGTGCATTGTATTGATTGAGATTGCCATTATGAGAAAAATAATGGAGAAATTACCATATTTACCCTATGTATTGGGAGACTCTTATTTTTCATGAAAATATTCTATTATTTTTTTAAACTAAAAAACTAAATAATTACTGCACATGGAAAATAAATGCAATTAGTTTATTAAAAAGTTCAGCTTTGAACCATTGTTGATATTGTCTTACTTTGTGTGCCTGATATAGTAATCATTTTTTATTTCGTAATATTTTCTACAAGTAATGCTTGAAGGATAATCTAATAGTATTTTATTTTGTGTCTCTAAAATTTGATAAGGATGTCTAATCTCCTTGCAGTCACATTTCTGTATTTTTATTTCTTTCCTTTATTTCTGGATTAATGAAATTAACATGATCTTAATTTCTGTAATTAAGGTTCTGCTTTCTTGGTTGTATGAATTACTAAATATCTGCAATAATATATACGTTAAAATATAATTGAAATATATAGTAGATAAATAATATAAAATAGTTGAAAACTATATTGTTTCTATAACAGTGCATATTTTAGAGACACAAAAAGCATGAAGCATGTTGGAAAGATATTAATTTTAATTTAATGATATTAATTTGTCTCAGCTCCATGAAATTAATATAATCTTTTAATCTTTTAACAAAAAAATTGATTTTTTGTTCCCTTGAACTCTTTGGTCAGATTCAATTCTATCTATACCTGTATAACCCTTTAAGTTTATTTTCTGGGATTTGTGTGGAAGTTGACATCTTTAATATTTTGCATGTCGTCACTTCCATTCAAATTCCATATACCATATATATATTTTTTTAATCCTTTCAAACCATCTAGTTTTATTCATTTAGGTTTATATCAAGAATTGAGTTGCCTGAAGTATTCTGGGTAGTTTGTTTGTTTATATTATCCAAGCATGCATGCTTACTGTTTTGTTTCAAAGCCATTACTGTGTTGGGTGCATTATACATATCACAATAAAGAATAAATATCTGCATTTTTGTTGTAATTTTAAGGTGTTTTTTTCTTAAACAACCTTAATCATAGATTGGGAGAAGCAGGGTGTGAGCATATTTTTCAGCGACCTGGTCACCATGGAAACCATACATTTAATGGCCATAACACTGTAGTCTTTTTTCATTTAGTTTATAAACAGATTGTCTTTAATTGGGTGCTTTTAAGTAAAATTACTGGATAATTTATGAAAATGGTACAATTTACATAATTTTGGTTGTCATGGAGACAATTCATGACCTTGGAATTGGCATTAAAATCAGTTGTCTTTAAACAGTTTATTGGGTAGAATTGGGATTCTGTTATGTGCCAATATGAAATAAAATACGATTGTACTCAGTGTTAGGGAAACAGACGGGAATGGAGTAGAGGGGATATGAGTCTTTGAAGAAGAATTTGAGACGTTATTCTGCCAATACTCATATTCCAGTTGCCCAAGAAGCATGTAAAACAATGACCTTGACATTATTACATTTATTTCTGCTAGTGAAATGAGTTTTTAAACAGTCATTGGAGTAGGCAGCATTTAATATACTGGTTGGCATAAAAACATGTAATGACATTGGCATTATCATCTCTGTTAGTGAAATGAGTTTCCAAACAGTCATCGGAGTAGACAATAGACAACATTTAATATACTGGTTGGCATAGAAACATGTTATGACCTTGACATTGCAGCTCCCTCTGGAAGTAGAGTACCAGCTCATGTAAACAAGTTGTCAGATGGTTCTCATGAGGTTCAGTTCATACCAAGTGCTGTAGGTGAGGAATTTTGATCTTTTACATTCTGTTGTTGTTGTTGTATGGTGTAAAGCGTCGCTTTCAACAATTTTTCAGTCATTTTTACATTTTGAAAAAACTCTTTTTAGTTCAATACACAAATAATGTTATATCCTAGCTATCAGGATGATATACTTATAGTCTATAATATATAGACAGCTCCTGGATCAGGTCTATTTACCCCAATTAAAAAAACAGGAATTCCAAGCCTGTTTCACAATTCATAACTTTTGGATGCTTACTTAACTGTTATGTCATTCAAATTTTCTCTTAAGCAGCTGACCAATCAACATGCTCAAATGTGGCTTTCCCAGCATCAAATTCACAGACCAATCAGCATCCTTCAACTATAATGATAGATAGACAATCAGGGTGCTCGTAACAACTGCTATTTAACTGACCCAATCAAGAGAGCTGGGTCCGTTACTACTACACTTATATCTTGCCAAAATGCTTCTCATGGAGATGAAGCCTGGGGCTGGTATTGTTAAATGATTAGTGGGGATGTTTGTTTTTTTGCTACATGCTAAAAATTATGATTCTGCTCATTATTTTATTTTGTAGAGGCAGTTTAACAAAGTAGTCTAATGTGCAATTAAGGCTATACTTAAAAATATGCTCCTACCTGCCCACTCAAATTGCAACTATTCTTAAACATGTAATTGACTTTGAAATCATTATTGTTTTTTTGTTGTTTTTCTTCATGAATTTTGTCTGTTTTTATTCAAAATGACAAAGAATTAAATCTGCCCCACCCGACCATAATAATTCCATAGACCACCTCCAAAATAATATATTAAAAAAGTAAACTGAAACTGAAAATGGTGTCTACCTGTAAATGCAGCTTGTGGTGTTTCATACAAAAACCAGTGATCCAATTAAGCACTATTTGGGGGTAATTAAGCATTGAAATTTCTTAAAAAAAGCATTGAAATTTAAATTAAAGGGTAAAAAAATAAGGATTGGTTATTCTCAATTTTAGTGTTGATTGTTTTAAATGGTAATTTTTACTCTTAACATTTGAAAAATAAGCTTTGCATACTAATTTAAAGAGAGTATATCAGGTAAAAAACACTATAAATGTCTTTAAAAAATAAAATAATTATCAAAATGGATACAAATCATCTCATTATCATTAATAGATAAAATCTTAATGGTTTCGTATGACAAATTCACCAAAACGGGACAAATCGACATTTGAATATAAGTGGTAAACTAGAAACGAAATCCCCATTCTAAAAATAGATAGCGCTTGAATACTGTTTGACGACCTTCGCATGGTCATTCGGATTCTTTCTAAGATGAAATAAATTTAATACTGTAAGCCTGTATATAACGGATCAAATTGATATTAAAATGAAATCACGTGACTCATTTAATACGTCATAAAATATGTTTCAATTTAAGTGGGAAATCTATTTTAATCTAACCTAGGCACATAGCCCAAGATAGGAAATCCCTTTTCAATATATTATTTTGGCATGTTAAAATAGATATCCTTTTGGTAATATGGGGTCAGTGGGTATATATAGGCGTGATATATAGGAAAATATGTTTGTAGTCAATTTTAGAAGTTAGAAAAATCCTGATAAATTCCCTTTAAGAGGTGAAATACTCATTTGAAAAAAAACTTATGTGGAGCATTGAAAAACAATATGACTATCTGCTTAATAAAAATAAAATATATGCTGTTTCAGGAGACCATAAAGTTACTGTGTATTACTACGGGCAGATGGTGAAAGGTTGCCCGTACACGCTGAGGGTTTACGATGCCAGTCGGGTTGTCATCTCCAACATGCCCCTCTACAGTATCATTGGCAGTCCTGTAGTCTTTGATAGTAAGTACTATGTTGTAGTAATGTAAAAATTCTTACCAGTAAATGAATGTTTATCAGTGCAGAAAAGGTTGGAAATGACAAAGCTCTTTTTGTCAAGCTCCTTTGTATTGAGCTCAATATAGTTGCCACAATGGCCGTTCAGTGTGTGTGTGTGCATCCAACAGATCTTGTCCGGGCTGTAACTAATCCCATGCATTTTGAAATAACATGGCACAAATGTTTACTTTGATATGACAAAGTGTCATGCGAAAGATCCAGGTCCGTAGCTCCAAAGGTCAAGTTCTCACTTAGATGTTCAATATCAGAAATAGGTACAGAATTTCCTGTCTGCTGTCTATCTTGTTAATCACTTGACAGATTTTGAAATAGCATAGCACAAAACAATGTACACCATAATCAGATGATGTGTCAAGCACAGGATGCATATCTGTAGCTCAAAGACCAAGGCCGCACTTAGAGGTTTAAGGTCAGAAATAGGTACAAAATTTTGTTCCACACGATATCTTATAAACCACTTGACAAATTTTGAAATAGTATGGCCTAGGTGGAACCATGATAACAAATGACTGGTTTAAGTATCAAGCTTATTTTTGATAGCCAGAGAATTTGTCATGTTTGCTTTATATTATAAAGATATATGTAAATCTCCTGGGACCTAATTCACACCCTTCTGACTACAGTTGCAGAAGTTTGCCTCAAGGCCAGCAATAAACAAAAATGAAATAAAAACATCAATAAATGGATATTCAGAATGAATATTTTGACATGTGAGTTTTCACCATGATATCCAGCATCAAAACACATTATATTGTGAGAGGAAATGGTTGTCGCTCAGTTGGTGTTTGTCTTCATCTGCTTGCCAGCCACATTCTCCATGATATAAGACATTGCGCCCCTTTGTCACTCATCTCTCACCTTTGATTCAAGTGGGAAAGTGATCAGATACTTGCAGAGATTGGTGTGCATGAGTACTGGTTAACCTTCCAGGATACAAGGAAAGAGTGGTTAGGTTAACTTATCATCTGTTAGCTCTCCATGGCATAAAAAGGATGCTAAATATTCAACCAAACAAGCAAATTCCTCATCTTGTTTCATTAACAATGATTTGTACAAAATATGAAGCTAGTTTCTCATTCAATATGAAATAAGTATATAAAATAAAAAATGAAATGTAATCTCAGTTTAGTTCCTGTATGTGGTGTGTTTGTATTACAGTTGATGCGTCGAAGGCAGGTAGCGGTAATATAGAGATAATGATAAACGATGGGGAGATTGCGTGTAGCGTACAGAATCACGGCAACTACCGCTTCACGGCATCGTTCTTGCCAGGCAGTGCCGAGGAACACAGGATTGAAATGAAATTCAACTCATTACAAGTTCCAGGTACGTCTGCTGAGAGATTGTGGTAAAATTAACACCACTACAGAATTATGATATAAGTAGATTGACTTAAAATAAACTGTGTTTAATTATTGCTAATTGCAGATATAAGATGCTGATAAACCTTGATATAGAGGCATAATCAATGGTCTAATATCATTTATAACAGTATAAGTAATACGCCTGTTTTACCAACACTTTCTTACGTTTTACTTTAAAAAATTTAATTGACTACTTTAATATTCTTTAATCAATGTCAATGAAACCAAATGCAGTTTTGTTAGAGCCAGTCTAAAATCATAATCTCTCGGATGCTTTTCTTTGATTTAAGTTTACTTATAAACTTAACATAATTTTGACTGGTTACTTTAATATTCTTTAATCAATGTTAATGAAACCAAATGCAGTTTTGTTAGAGCCAGTCTAAAATCATAATCACTTGGATGCTTTTCTTTGAAGATTTTAGATATCAAAGTTTTTACCTAAGTGTGGTGAAACAGGAACAGGAACATATCAAATAATTTGAAATATGCAGTTTGCATTAAAAAAAGGTTAAACGTGATAAATTTTATTACATACAGATTAACTTTCAGACATTTGTCATTTGGATGTTTGTTTTATGACACTGGAAATTGTGTTCTTGATAAGGATTTCTTAACGATTGATTAAAAAGCATTATTTACATAAACTTGATTGATTTTAATACTTGGAATTTTATTTTTATATTTTATTAAATTCTTTGAAAGTGTAGATATGTTGTAACCCCCCCCCCCCCCCCCACACACACACACACACACACACACCCACTCGCCCCACAAAAAAACCAACATGAAATGCAAGAAATTTCATTGTACAGTATATATTTATGAATATGAAAATAACACACTTTAGTTTGTAATTTATCTAGCAAAAGCAATACCCTTTGAGGGAATTTAATTAAGTATGCTTCAGCTTTTCAGAAAGAAAATAAACAGTAAAAATAAATGTATAGTAAAACCCTAGCCACTCAACAGAAAGAGCAAAAATGGCCACTGAAGGCAGATTGCTGCTTAATTCAGGTTGATTATAACTTAAATTATAAAAATGATGAATAGAAAATTTGACTGTTTAAAACAAGTGGTTGGTTAATAGAGGTGACCATCAATGCATGTTTGACTGTATACTGAATAATTTTATGTTACTGCTATAATTATAAAGGCTCTCCATGGAAGGTTGCCATCTTGGATCCAAGCAAGATGTCCGCCACAGGCTCTGGACTGGACTTTGTGCATGTACTTAAGTCTACATGCTTTGCTCTGAAAATGAACAACATAGATGCGAGTCAACTGAGTGTGAAGATTCTAGGTAACCAACACCACCATGTAACCAGTATTGTTGTACTTTATTCTTGTTTTTAGTCTTGTCTAGTTTAGTTCATAATCTTAAATTCAAACTTAATTTGTGACATCATATGTGTGTGAAATTATATCAAAAATGTGTTAAATAATTTTTTTTTTAAAATAAAATCCAAGAAACTCTTTATTATGACCAAATAAATTATGTAAATATTATTTTGATTCTTTGTTTAAAAAACAAACTCAAGGTCAAATTCTTATATTGGTAGTATTGAGGAAAAAATGAAAAAAAGGAGATTATTTTTTTTAAAAATGAAACTTAACCAGTTTATGAGTTTGTTGTGAGAGTTTTAGATTTTGAGAGTTTGTTGTGAAAGTTTTAGATTTTGATTTCACTAATTGTAAGACAAAAGTCAAATTGTGAATTTAACCATTTTTATGTTTAATGAATTCAAATTAATTATATTTCACAATCCTATGACGTCATTATTGTTGGTTAGATGAAAATTAATAAGCCTCTAGGTAAACTTTTGGAGAAGCAAGGTGAGGAAGATGAAGCAGGATGTTTGGTGATAAAACAGGCTCCATTTCACTGGAATAAAGGTGTATGAAATTATAGTTGTGATCATTCCAGAGCTTTGGGTTCAAGTCAGGTTCGATCCAAAAAACGTAATGTTAGAAAGTTTTAGTTTTGAGTTAAAAGAGCAAAAAGTATCAGTACTGTATTAAAACTGCAGATAAATAATTATTAACTGATAAAGGCAAATATATCAATACTGCATGATAAAGGCAAATATATCAGTACTGCATGATAAAAAGCAAATATATCAGTTGCATGATAATGGCAAATATATCAGTACTGCATGATAAAGGCAAATATTTCAGTACTAACTGCAACCAAAAATATATTATTGCTAGTTGATCAAGGCAAATATATCAGCACTGCTTGATAAAGGGATATACACCAGCACTGACTGCAACCAAAATATATTATTACTTGTTGATAAAGCCAAATATATCAGAACTGCTTGATAAAGGGATATACATCAGCACTGACTGCAACCAAAATATATCGTTACTAGTTGATAAAGCCAAATATATCAGAACTGCTTGATAAGGGAGATATATCTGTAATGCCTGATAACAGCATACATATCAGTGCTGACTGCAACAGAAAATATATCATTGCAGATTGGTAAAGGTAAATATATCAGAACTGCATGATAAATACAAATATATCGGCACTACTTGATAAAGGCAAATACAGTAGAACTTCTATAGCTCAAACTCGGTTGGCTGGAACACCATCGTTCACTCGAACAACTAACACGGTCCCTGCAAAATTCCTGTTTTATTTCTATTGTTCTACCACCGATGGCTAGAACACTGTTAGGTGGAATAGTCAAACTAGAAATTAGGTCCAGCCAGCACACTTACCTGTGTTTTTCGCATCTTTCGGTCGAACAGCTGATCAAATATAAAGAAAATCGGAGGGGTTTGTCATGTTTTTTTACGCATTCAAAGGTGTGAAGTATTTTCTACACGTCATAATATTCCCACTGTCTTAAAGAGCGAGAAGTTTGTTATTATAATTTGACGAGTGTGTTCATAATTGGTTACATGTTTGCTTTAATTGTATACCGCATGTTGCATTAATTAAGTTAATTTGATCCTTAATTTGATGTTTATTTGTAATTTAAGATATTGCTAACATTGAAAAGTAAAGAGTGTCACATACAGTTTTACCCTATAAATCTTAGACATGGTAAATTCCGTGCACAATGTCACATTTAAAAACAAATTTACCTGAAGAAGAAACAGCTGAGCAACTTAGTGACAGACCCGGTAAAACTTGAGTGTGATTATCATTTCATTTACATTCTCACATACACCGAGAGCTAAGTATAGCTATGTATACATTAATATATAAAAATATGATGATAAAAGGTTAATTAAGGGATTATAGTGTAATACAATTCATTATATTTTAAAATTATCTTTTCTGGTATATTGGATTTTCTACATAAACAAGAAATACACATAATTTACATCATCTGTTCAAAGCGTACTCATGGGATTCAATAACACGCTCACAAATGTAATTGTACACCATGTTACATGTAAGATAATTGTTGTACCAGGCTTGACTCGAACTACTGCTGACTCGAACTATTTTGTCCAGTCCCGTCGAGTTCGAGCGATCGAAGTTCTACTGTATATTAGTAATGCCTGATAATGGTATACATATCAATGCAGACTGCAACAGAAAATATATCAGTGCTGAATGATAAAGGCAGATATATCAGCACCGCTTGATAAAAAACAAATATATCAGTAATACCTGATAAAAACATACATATCAGTGCAGACTGCAACAGAAATATTTATAATTGCTGATTGATAAAGGCAGACATATTAGTAATACTTGATAAAGGGATATACATCAGTACTGACTGCAACAAAAAATATGTCATTGCTAATTGACAATGAGATATATATCAGAACTGTCTGGTAAAGGCAAATATATCAGCACTGACTATAACAGAACATAATTATATCATTATTGAATGACAAAGGCAGATATGTCAGCACTGACTGTAACATACTGCCTAATAAAGGGATATATATCAGTGCTGACTGCAAAAAATATGTCATTGCTGATTGATAAAGGCAGATATATCAGTACTGCCTGATAAAGGCAGATATATCAGCTTTACTTGATAAAGACAAATATATCAGTAATACCTGATAAAGGCAAAAATATTAGTAATGCCTGATAAAAGGATACATATCAGTGCTGACTGCAACAGAAATATATATCATTGCTGATTGAAAACAGCAAATATATCAGAACTGCTTGATAAAGGCAAATATATCAGTACTGCTTGATAAAGACAAAAAATATCAGTAATACCTGATAAAGGCATACAATCAGTGCTGACTGCAACAGAAAATATATCATTGCTGATTGATAAAGACAAATATATCAGCACTGCTTGGTAAAGGGAGACATATCAGTTCTGCTTGATAAAGGGATATACATTAGTACTGACTGCAACAGAAAATATGTATTGACAATGACAAATATACCAGCACTGACTGATAAAGGAATATATATTGGCACTGACTGTAACAGAACATAATTATATCATTATTGAATGACAAAGGCAGATATATCAGCACTGACTGTACCATACTGCCTGATAAAGGGATATATATCAGTGCAGACTGCAACAGAAAATATGTCATTGCTGATTAGTAAAGGCAGATATATCAGTACTGCCTGATAAAGGCAAATATCAGCACTGCTTGATAAAGACAAATATATCAGTAATACCTGATAAAGGCAAATATATTAGTAATGCCTGATAAAGGGATATATTTCAGTGCTGACTACAACAGAAAATATGTCATTGCTGATTGATAAAGGCGAATTATCAGTCCTGCCTGATAAAGGCAGATATAAAAGCACATGACAGTATCAGAAAGTATGCCAATATACTGACAGATTAAGTAATATTTATCTTTAAATACTGAAAATAATAAGTAATATATCTGTAAAGACTGAAAAATGATAATTCACATTTCAGTAAAGACTGAGATGATATCTGTAAAGACTGAAAATTTTATATCAGTCTGTAAAGATTGAGATGGTATATCTGTAAAGACTGAGATGATATATCTGTAAAGTCTGAATTGATATATCTGTAAAGTCTGAATTGATATATCTGTAAAGTCTGAATTGATATATCTGTAAAGACTGAAAATGGTATGTCTGTAAAGTCTGAAATGATATATCTGTAAAGTCTGAGATGATATATCTGTAAAGTCTGAATTGATATATCTGTAAAGTCTGAATTGATATATCTGTAAAGTCTGAATTGATATATCTGTAAAGACTGAAAATGGTATGTCTGTAAAGTCTGAAATGATATATCTGTAAAGTCTGAAATGATATATCTGTAAAGACTAAAAATGGTATGTCTGTAAAGACTGAAAATGGTATGTCTGTAAAGTTTGAGATGATATATCTGTAAAGATTGAGATGATATATCTGTAAATCTGAAAATGATATATTTGTAAAGTCTGAAAATGATATATCTGTAACGAAATAAACACATACCGACAATGACAAGATCCGTACTGACTGATGAAGGCTTAAATGTCAATAATTGAAACACTTTTGTTATTCCAACATCATTTGAAGTTTGTGAAATAGTCTTGCCTCTGTCCATCTGTCCGTCTGTGTGTTCATCCATCAAATTGGTTACAAAGTAATATTTGGTGTGTAACTGCATAGTTGTAAAATACAGGTCAAGTACGGTATCTGTCAACGTCCGTCAAGTTTTACAGGAGATGTGGTCCCTTTTTCAACTTATTTTTTGAAAACTTTACTAATATATAGAGGAGGCATCCATGTCCTAGGGGCAAGTTCTAGTTTTACTACTGTTAAACATTGTCTCTTGTGTTTTTTGCAATCTCATTAAAATCTGATTGACTTTAAGCTTCCATACTCTTCACATAGAAGATCTAGCGGCATTGTATAGGAGGTCACCTCAGATTGACCTTTCCACCAGCCAATCAGAGCATTGCTTTCAAGGTTTTGAAAGCGAAAGGATCCAACGATTATAATTTTTACAACGAAAAAATTATGGCTATGCCCATGTTCATATTATAGAAATTTTAGTAATCAGGGGACGATACCAGGACTTTGTTTATTTATACACCAACATAGGAAAATCAATATGGCTAATTCAATACCCAGGAAACAGCACTTTGTAGGAATGTATCAATCGATGCCATGTTGTTAATCTCAACGAACTGCGAATGTAACAATTAATCTGATTGGCTGAATTGTTATGAATATTAATTACATGAAAGGTCAATCTGAGGGGACATTTAATGCAATGCTGTCATATCTACTTTGCGTAGAGTATGGAAGCTTGAAAGTTGATCAGATTTTAATGAGATTGGTGTTTTTGCAGGTAACTGTTTGTGTTTATAGTTCTCTTTTATAGATTTATAGTTTTACCTGTATATGTATTTATAACACATCCACATACATTCATGTAAACACGTTTTAGTTAGTTAATAAAATCTTTAGTTCTTCTTTCGTCTTTGTTGTATGTTACCCAGTAGCTTCACCCAAACCTCACCTAATGTGTTGAAACATATTTTGTTCCATTTCCATCTTTACCCTTTTTCCAGCGTTCCTTTCCATATATTAATATGAGAATATATCAAGGGTCTAGTGCAAATTTAGTCTATATATCTTCTTAGTACATTCTGCCCCATTGGTGCAAAAAGGTACCAAGCAACTTATTATTTTGTGTACACTTGGTACCTTATTGCTCTAATGGAAAGAATTTTGTGTAAATAATATTATAGAATTACGACTATATTTGTAGACTAGTATTTCACTAAACTTTTGATGTGTTACAGTTATGTTTTGTGCTTAAATACAGCACCAAAGAATACTTCTTATAATTTATAATAAATTTACTTATAATTGTTACTAAAAGACATTTATCAAATTTTAAAATTTGTGATTATGTATCAGTTTCTACTAGAACTACGCGTAACTGAGGTCTGCATACCTTCAAATTACACCCCCATAACAGTAGAAACACTCTTGACAGATATTTGAGTTGAGAAGCAATCAGCTGTTAAATGTAATTTTTATCAAACAACCTCCTCTTATGATCTTGTTTAGCTCACCTGAGCCGAAGGCTCACAGGTGAGCTTTTGGGCTCACAGGTGAGCTTTTGTGATAGCCTGGTGTCTGTCGTCTGTCGTCCGTCGTCCGTCGTTAATTTTTAGCTTTTAACAACTTTTCCTCTGAAACCACTGGGCCAATTTTGATGTAATTTCACAGAAATGTTCCATGGGTGACCCTCTACCAAGTTTGTTCAAGCCATCTTGATTCGTCAAAAAACATGGCTGCCAGCGGGTGGGGTTAGTTTGCTATATAAGCTATATTAAAAACTTAAAAAATCTTCTTGTCAGAAATTACTGGCTCGATTTTAAAATAATTTCACAGAAATGTTCCTTGAGTGACTCTCTACCAAGTTTGTTCAAGCCATCTTGGTTCATCAAAAAACATGGCAGCCAGGGGGTGGCGTTAGTTTTATGTCAAATTACTTCCCTTGTTTTATAGCATAGATGTCTGTATATAGCAATTATTATAAGAAGAGGTAATAAACTCTTTAAATAACCTTTTTTTTGCTATTATTATACAATATTATACCAGATATAAGTTTTAAAAGATAATTCGTCATAAAAAGAGAATGATACAATTATAATCAATGACTGAAATATTATTCATATATCATGAACCATTTTAAAATAGGTGTTTTTCTCAATATAAAAGTCAGAGTTTTTATGGTACAGACAGGGATGGTTTACTGCTTCATAATAAAGCAATACCATATTTTTAGCTAGTTTCATCACAGCAAGAAGTCCGCTTGAGATTTTCAGTGTCAAAGTGTACTTGAAATCTTGGTGGAGGAGTTTAATTGTATTTTGGGGAGAGTGCACTGTGACAAAGATTCTTTCAAGTGATAGGCTTTGGGAAGGCTTGTGTTTGAAACTCATAGGAATATTTATTGTGCTGGAACTGTGGATTGTTTCATGTACAATAGTTTAGTCTGATGCTTTAGTTTGAAACCGTTCTCAAACATAACAGGTTAGTTTTGTGCTGGAACTGGATTTTTATCTTATTTCGTAGACTTAGCAGCTATAGTAAAAACTTCAAAAGCCTTCTTGTCAGAATCTACTGACCTGATTTTGATGTAATTTCACTGACATTTACCATGGGTGAACCTCTACCAAGTTTGAACTCTTCTACGCATCTGGTACATCTTCAAAACAAATCAAAATTATAACTACTTGCCCATCTCGTCTTTCTGGAATTTTGAGCGTACATGTATTATATAATCTACTTATGTTGGGTGAGTCAAGGTCAGTCAGATGAGCGATATAGGGCCATGTTGGCCCTTTCGTTTATTAAAGGGTTGTATATTTTTATTTCTGGTATAAAAAAATCTTTATAATAGTGTATCCCCACATTTCTCCACCACAAGGAATCATTCCATTGCTATCAAATAAAGAATTGTATACTTTTATATTTATAATAGTCTATCCCCCACATTTCTCCACCATAAGGAATCATTCTATTGCTCTTAAAAAAAGAGTTGTACACTTTTATCACCAGTATAAAAAATCCATATTATAGTCTGTCCCCTAATTTCTCCACCATAAGAAATCATGCCATTGCTGTGTACACCTTGAAGTGGGATTATTGGTATACATTTTTTGCATATTTTATATTTTTCAACTGATTGGTCATGAAATTATATAATAATGTATAAAGTTTATTTGGATATTAATATGTTGAGTTTTTTCCAAAGTTCATGATGCTGAATCAATGTACATTTTTTTGATAATATACATTGAAAAAAGGAACTGTTTTATTGCACTTTGAAGTTGTTAATTGCAATAAACCCATTGATATTTATAATACTTACTAACAATTTTTTCCTAACCATGTTAAGTACATAAATTACATCTTATCTGAAACTTCACTGATTACAATTTAAATAATTATTGTTTTTTTGATTTTACATGAACAGCTCCCAGTGGATCATCTGTCCCATTCAGAATTGAACAGGAAACCAGTGAATGCAAAGTGGAATACATCCCATCTGAAGTGGGTTAGTAATCTTCACGTCTTCATACATAATGACAGTTAACATGATAATTACTATAGTAACACTATTTATAAAATATCAGAAGAAGTTATCACAAGGGAAGAATTTTCTATCTGAAATGAAAAAGTCCTGTAAGATTGTTTTTCATACCAAACACATTGAATATTTATTTTAATTTCAATTATATTAAGATTTTAAACTAAATATATTACGTCATGTGTTTTAATATGTCATGTAATAAATTTTTTCAATGTCGCAGCAGAGTAGCATGACCGCATGGAGGGGTGTAGGATGGAAATTCTGTACCCTGTAAAAATATGTGGAAATCCTTACAAGAAAAAACATTTTAAAGTAACTGCTTATGGTCAGTTTGGTGCACTTTGTGCTCTCCTGTTGTAGACTTTAACCTAGTTGATTTGACCGCTGGGATTAACATCTGTTCTTCTCAATGAGACTTTACACATGTTATATCTCATTTATTCATTTTAAATTGCAGGAGACCAGACTATAGTGATTAAATACATGGACCATGAAATAAGTGGTAGTCCATTTATAGCCAAGGCTTACGATACATCAGCTATAACAGTCACAGATCTGCCCGATGGTATTGTGGGACAACCCATAGAGTTTGGAAGTGAGTTAAATATAATTTTACCTTTTGGTGGTAATAATTGCAGGCAGATAATTTGAAACACAGTTTTGTCCTGATGCCTGTTGTCAGGTAAACAAGTTGATTAACAAATCAGTGATTGATATTGGTTGCTACACCACTATTTTCCTTAGACAAGTAAACTATGTCTAAGTAAGCATTGTATTTACTTGGACAAGTAATGCCACATGGTCAGCAGGCAGAGTGATAGTCATTCTTACGTCAGGTCAGTTGTGGAATGACAGGCTAAGTAACAGTCTGCAGATTATTAATAAAGGCAAATTATTAGAATCACAGGCTAAGGCAAAGGAGTTGATATAGTAGCCCATGCAAAACAGTTTTAAATGACAAAGTTTGACTTTATGGAAATACATGTTTTTAGTAATAGAAGACCTTATTTTTGTTTTGATATGCATTTAGAAAATTCCACTGAGGTCTTTCTTAAAAAAAAAACAAAAAAACTTGTAATACAATTAATATACATTAAATGTCATCTGTCACATAAATGATAACACGAGTATCATGATGGTCTGTTACAAATTACATTTATTAACGTTATTATATCTACCTACCTTCAGTTGACGTGAGGAAGGCTGGTGAAGGTCAACTGGAAATAATGGTTAACAACGGCAACTTACCCAACACGGTGGAGTCAGATATTACCGGCGTATACCGCATGAGCTTTGTGCCAGAAGTAGCTGGTACTCAGACTGTGGAAATCATCTTTAACAAAGAACATCACCCAGGTAAGTTAGGTTTCAACTCTCTGTATGTCTTGTAAAAACTCTCAAACAAAAAACTTAATCCTTTACTCCATAGCTAGATACCCGTTTTCCCGCACCAATCACAGAAGGCCTTTGAAAACAGTGCAGGAAGAGTTCAGATTGCTCATAACGAGCAATCTGAACATTTCCTGCACTGTTTTCCACTCTGTCAGTTAATATAAACATAATTCACCCAATAATTCAAAAGCCTTCTATATTAGAGGTGTCCAAAGGCGTCTATATTAGAAGTGTCCAAAGGCGTATATATGAAGTAAAGGGTCAAAGGGACTCATGGCTGTTGTGGTTAATTTTCACTTCTGAAAGTGAAAGGCTTCATTGAAAGGCTTCCTATTTAGTACATTGTTTGTGATTGTGAAGTCAGCTTAGATCTTATATGTATATTAAGTCTGTTTCCTGGGTAGAACCACTACTGAGTGTGTTTTTAGCTAATCTTTTAGGAAAAAAACAACGCTATTGTGATGACCCTGGCATCGGCATCGTCATTGTCAGGTGGTCAAAAGTTTAATGGTTAGCTCAGCTTTTTCTGTTTCTGAACAAACGACTTGTGGTATAGTGGCTAAATTTCAAAAACACATTCATATTATGTTATAGAAAAAATGTGTATAGCTAACTTACTTAAATTTCCATACTTTGGTTTCTAAAACCTTAGGTAAAAGGTTTTTGTTTAGCTCAGGTTTGATTTTACGGTGGAACTAGTGGCCTCTAGAATGCACAGCATTGCACTGTATCCATTAAACTTCTGTCCATTTAAATGAATTTCAGTTAAGAATATTTGTTAAAAAATAATTGTGAAAAAAAATAAATTTCATTGAAACAGTTTTATACATGTTAAAGAATAATATGAAATACTTTCTCGAAATGGAATATTATGATAATCGGCAATTTAGTAAAAGCAGAACTTGGCAGCAATTAAATATTAATAACAGTCTGTGTTTGTCTTGTCTGTACCACATACAATCCGCATTAGCGTATAATGAAAAATTTAAATAATTGAATTGAGTTTGTTGGTTCGAGTCCCACTTGCTCCAAAAACTTTATGTGAGAAAGTTTGCCAGTTGCAGTGTTACTGTCTTTAGTGGTTATACTCAGTCTGAGGTCTTCCTCCACCAGTAAAACTGGATATGCCATATATAACCTGAAATGTGGTGAAAATGGCATTACCCCATTAAAAAATAAGGTTGACTTCAATTGGTATTTAAAGATCAAATCGTCAACAACTACCTGTAATACCTCTATTATTATTGGTTCATATTTTAAGGATATTGGCATCTATAATTGGTACCTGTGTCAGAAATATATACATGTAGAATAACTCTTTTTCTCTTTTATAACAAGGTGTAATCCAACCTTATATTTCAGATTCACCATTCACGTGTAACGCCATAGATCTGAACGTAGCCTCCATTCGTAACCTGGAACTACAGTTGCCTTGTGACAAACCTACATCCTTCCACATTCACTCGGAAAACATCAGTGATGATCTCAATGCTACTGTTGATGTATTTTGTAAGTTTTTTGATGAAGGTCATTGCAAGGTCGGAGGTCATGAAAATTTGGTTTTGGGGCTGGAGTCCAAAATGACCTTCATTGTGATTTTTTTCATACATGTTTATTTGGTGATGGTGCTTGTGAATGCATGTTATAATAATTTTTGTAAAATAAAAAATAAATTAACAGCAACATTTTAGCTTTATTGCTTGTTTCGTGTTCTTATGAATGTCAATTATTAACAAAATAAACATGCATGTATTTGATAAATAATAACAACTGAAGGAACCCTTGCAGGAATTTCAGCTGTGCATGCTTTATATTACTTGTTTCTTTAAAAAAAATATTGCTGTCCCAATACATATGGTAAAATCGGTATTGAAATAAAGGAGAAGATATTCTTGTGTTTGTTGTGTATTAGAGGCTTGCTTGGAAGGTGGTGTCGGTCATTCTGCCATACTAACATGTGTCATATGCAGATACAGTCAAAGCTGTGTAAGTGGTCAGCTTTATTCAAGAGCAGCCACTTGTCTTAAGCAGCCACATTTGCTTTTTCCTATTTCTATGCCTTCAGAGCAAATTAACTTGTATTAAGCAATAAACTGTCTTAAAAGGCCATTATAACTCCTTCCCTTGACTGGCAGCTTAAGACAGGTTTGACTGTATGCATCCTTTTTGCAAGAGCAAACATTATAACAAACTTTAACATCCTATGTTATGTAAAAGGTACCGATTGCGATGTCAGCGGGAAACTCTGATGAAACCTGAAAAATAAAATTATTTGTTCTGTAACTTAGTATAATACGCACCCCTGTTTCAGACCTTAAAAACTTTTAAAAGCGTTTTATACTCAGAGATTTACGGTACATGACTTTATATGTTATGACTGTTCTAACAGTGTGGACATCCAGGGATGAATTTATCTACTAGTTTTGTATGTTTTAGGAAAATAGTGTTTATGCCTTCAGTATATTAAGTATTGTTAGTTTTCCTCAAAGCACTAAGAAGAGTGCTCTAAATCAATTTATCTATTCTATGTATGTAACAGGTACCTATCGCGAAGTTAGCGGGAAACACTGATGAAACCTGAAAAATAAAATTATTTGTTCTATAACTTAGTATAATACGCACCCCTGTTTCAGACCTTAAGAACTTTTTAAAGCGTTTTATACTCGGAGATTTACGATACATGATTTTATATGTTATGACTGTTCTAACAGTGTGGACATCCAGGGATGAATTTATCTACTAGTTTTGTATATTTTAGGAAAATAGTGTTTATGCCTTCAGTATAAGTATTGTTAGTTTCCTCAAAACACTAAGAAGAATGCTCTAAATGAATTTATCATAATCTATGTTTTAATAATTTTTTTGTACTGAATAATTTTTCATTAACATACAATACAAAACTACAAAGTTAAAGTTATAATACAAAAACTGAATTTAAATGCCGGTTTAGTAGAAAATCCTTCCCAGTCTAAAAGTTTCTCCAAGTTAAACAATCGGATAGCTGGTATAAACCATACCATGTACTTGTAAGGAAAACATTGCCTACATATTTTATATGGTGTATTTGACCCAACTGATGAAAATAATCATAAAATGGCAGTGTGGTTGTGAAGTATGGGATGGCACGCACATGCCATAGCCATTATCGGAGATAATTGTCCATTTGTATTACTACACTAGATAAATGTATTGCAATGAGGTCCTGAATTTGAAATTCTAAGAAACTAGGTGTTGCTAGGTGTTCAAATATATTAACCCTTAGGAACTTCTTTTTATTAACTCCTGTAGTAGGTGTCTTTAGATGCATAACTTAGGGAAAACCGAATTTATTAGTTTGTCTGGTTGCATGTTTAAATCAATATGGTATTAATTAGTTAAAAAGGCTATTTGAAAGATTTATTTTGAAACTTGATTAATATTTCTTATTGCATTATGGATATGGATTCTTTGGATTTGGAAGGCATATTGAAGCTATAAACAAAATGTGCATCCAAAAATATTATAAAAATGGCTGCCGTTTGTACTGTGGAAAAGAGCATGCTGGGAATGTAGGAAAATGGAAGACTGGTTACTGAATGATTACTAGCAACATTGACATTCAAATTTTGCATGAGGATTTTTTCTTGGACGTAGTGGTAAGTCTGAAACATATAACATTTATATTTAGGGTAAAATAAATACCTGTTTATAACAGTTGTGCTTATATTAAGTGTCCAGTTTGTAAAATTAGTGTGGTTTTAGTATATGTACCCAGTACATATATTAGGGAGTCTTGTATTAGTTTTATTTTATTTTTATCATAATATGATTAAATCATTGCAATGGATTTGTGTTTTTTTTTATTCATAAATAAAATAACCCTTAATAAACATCAATTTTATGAAAAGAAAAGTCAAATATTTACAATATTTTACAACTGAACAAACCTTTTATTTTTTTGACATATTTAAGAATAATAATATTTTAGTTTAATATGATTACAATGAATATTTCTGATTTTGTTTAGTTGACATAATATCATGAAAATATATTCAAATAAAATAATCAAATTTACAAATGACATTTTATTTTTCCTCTAGCCCCCACCGGTGCAGTGATACCTGTACGGTACAAAAAAGAGAAACATGGTGTACAGAGGGTAGAATTTACACCAGTTGGAGTAGGTCGGTATTTATTCGTGTTTGTGTATGTTTAATAGTGTAATCAAATATTTTTTTCTTTTTAGGTTGACTTTTTAAAAATTTATTTTCTTTCAATGGGTTTTATCACCATTTTCATCACAAGATGAGCTATATATTACACCCAGTTTTAATGATGGAGAGGGTGGAAAAGATCCAAGCTGGGTTTGAACCCACAACCTTGGCAATGAAACTGAGTAGAAGCACCATCCTTACGCAAGTAACTAGGAAACTTTCTGGAAAAGTTTTTTGACTGAGCTCAGATGGGGTGTGTTCGAATACTGGTTAACCTTTCAGGATCCCAAGAATCAGTGGTTAGGTTAACTGATCATCTGTTAGCCCTCAATGGCATAAAAATGGCACTAAATATTCAGTCAGTCAATCAATCAGCCAATGACTGAGATCAGTGGTTATGGGTAAGTGATCTTTAAACAGTACGATAAACCACTCAACCACTCAGGGATATGAAATACTGATTCTGAAATAGCAAAAATTGGAAAGAATGCTTTGGACAAAATCAGATTTTATTGTAATTGTATTGTTATCATATTAGTGTTGAAAATGCCTCTATAAGGATAAACCTAAATGACACCATATCATTTCTGATATGATTTTGTCTGCTGAATTTGTTCCTGAAAAATGTTTCATTATCTAACAACTGTGTAAGTTTGGTTGAGATCTATTGCTAGTGACTTAGACATCGGGAGGTATGCAATCATGAGATAGCACCTTAGACCACTAAGCAACAGGGCACCCATTATTCTAAAAATAGATATAGCTATTGCACTTGAAAATATTTCAGTATTGCTATCATATGCAATTATTTTTTGTAAGTTATCTTATTTTGTCATGTTCATTATTGTGGTTAAATTACCAACCCCTGTGTGGTTCCAGGGAACCATATGAGTGATGGCAAGAATAGGATCAATGTGGCTCATACATGTCATAAGAAGCAACAACTTGAGTAATAGGATAGAATTTGCTGCAGTTCTATCGAGGTTCTAGGTTCATTTGTTGAATTTTTTTTACATGTATGTTAATTTGTTGTTGTTTTTTTACACATATAGTCAACGTTCCTTCTTGTTGGCCAATGTGTTGGTATGTCGTAAAATCCCATTCATTCATTCCCTCATTCATCCTATTTTCTAAGTTACTTGGAGAAATTGAATGGAACTTTACACATTGTGTTGAGTAGATTTTACGGCCCTTTCATTTATTTTGACGGCGTCATGGCACTTGTTGAACTTGGTCGTTATATTTATTTAACATTTTGTTTGTTTTAAGTTATCTTAGATACTGCACACATCTGTTTGCTTTGATATGCTTTTCTAACTGTTGAGAATTTTCATTAAATCAAGTGTGCTATAGTTGTTTATAACAATATCAACAATATAATAATGATTGAGAACTAAACCATTGATATTTTACAGGCATACATAATATATCTGTGACATACATGGGAGCCCATATTGACAAGAGCCCATACCAGGTAAAGACGTACGATGCAAAGATGGTTCATCTCGCAAAGATGCCTCTTGGAATCCTCAACATCCCGTTTAAGTTCAGAGGTAAGAGTGCATTGCTATGTTACTTTGGTATAAGAAGTAAAACATATCTTAAATAACCGTAGCTGTGGTCTAGGGGTAGAGTGTACGTATGTGGGAGTCCGTGCGATCGATCTCCAGCCAGGTCATACAAGAGACTTGAAAAGTGTTACTAGAAGCTTCCTTGCTTGGATTTAGAGGATAGTTCTAGGTCTGGTCAGCCCAGTGTCAGTATAATGTGACTGAGTGGAGTACGGTACCATGTATCTGGGTCATGACACTCAGTGTGGCAGTGTTCATAATACTGTCTCAAGTTAACATTCTTGTGATAACTGAAAAATAGGCCATATTCAGGATTTATATTGGCTGTGTTGAGCTATTTGGTGAATTCTCAGTTTATTGGGGTTGGGGAATCCATGATTTTAGAGGATGTTATAAAATATCTCTTTCCCTAGAAACCCCAGTGAAGAGGATTGTTTAGATTAATGGACGTAAAAAAAAAAAAATTGTCGTCAGCTGAAATTCTGTAGATTTTTTGGTAATATTGAGAAATTTCTCCACCTATGTTTTATTTTTAAAAAACTTATATTTGAATCAGCGTAGGATTGTAATGGGACTTTAGAAAAAAAAAACAAGTAGGGATTCATACATGGTCCATGTGCTACTTTATATTTATATATCATTCACATTTTTTAGCCATAAGCGAATATACGGTTTAGTTTAATAATTTTATATATTTTCTGAAATGTAATAATTCAAAACAAGCTTAAGAAAAGTGAATGCTATAAACATTTGTCAGTATTCATTTCATATACAAAATGTATATAATAAAGGTCATTGTTATAAAGTATGTTTAAACCAATACAAGTGTTTACCATTTGTAATACATCTTATTGTTATAACATGAAGTGCTAGGAGAAGATGCTGGTGATGGCAAAATGGAGGTCACGGTGGAAGTAGGAGGGGAGATAATTCCAAGTGAGCTACTGGCACTAAGGGAAGGAACTTTTGAGGTTACATTTATGGGAGATGGCGAGAGACAGCACACATTTAATATTCTGTTCAATGGAGAACATATCCCAGGTATCTATTTTGTTTTTAGATGTAGTGGATCTCATTTTTGACATACCAGCAATATGATAAAAAAGAGCCGTATGTGGATGGTCTTATTCTGATGTTTTAATATTTGAGTTTAAAGAAACTCTTTGCAGTTTTAAACTTTATTTTATAGCCAAATGTGATATTTTGTGTGTGATCTGTGTCCAGTGTTTTATGTTTTTGTCTCAATATCATCAAGTACTTATATAGAGAAGGAAAAGCAACTGATTGAGATGTTATAAACGCTCACGCATTTACGCAAAATCTCATGTTATCTCATTTTAACATTTCCTAATTTCCATTCATCTCAGAAATACAAATTAAAACTCTCTCTTTACACATTAACTCTACAATGTATTTATAACTGTTGATAACAAAATGTGTATACTGCAACTAAAAGATCAAGGAAAGTACTTGAAAGTTTACTTCAAACTGCAATATTTTAAATTCCAAGATCATTTTGCATGTTTAAAACATTATAATACATATAAGGTCACACACATCTTACATTTTATGTAACAGAAATCAGTTGCCTGAGAAATTTGAATTATTAATTTGCCAAATTATTAATTCTTTGCATGCTTCATTATAAACATTTAGTAGAGAGATGCGCATTTCCTATCCTTCTAAATAAGTCCTTGATATCATCATATTCATGAACCAGTCTTGTTGCTGGAGTCGGGACTTAGAATCTCAGCCTCGCTCATGAATTTTAAATGAGATAGGTTGGCACATACTTGTGGTCCTACTCAGATACAACTATAGGGCTTACATACATTCATCTTAAATTTCATATATTGGCGTAATCTCTGTCCTGATAAAACCAAATCAATTGGTTGATCCTATTTCAGGGAGCCCATATTCCATCAACTTTGCTGATGTTGACAAGATCAGAATCCAGAAGCCGGGCTCTCTACTGGTGCCATGTGATCACCAGGTCAGACTGAAGATGACCTCTGCTCCTTCAGCAATAGATGACCTTGTAATTATGGTTGAAGGTAAGGAAGACAGTTGATTTCATTATATAAACTTGACAGTACAATGTTTATTTCTTAGTACGATTTTTGGGGAAACTAATCTGCCATGACAAACTCTTATAAAAATGCGTGGTTTTGTTTCATCGTTGGGTTTTTGAGATTAGATATGCCATGATAAATTCTTACGATATGTAAGGTCGTCTATCAACATTTTGAAAGGAATTTTGCCAGGGCCTTGATTCTGATAAAAGTCTGTAAAAGCTTGGGTCAGAAAACCTTTATCTCAACTTGATATTATATGATTGATTGATTGATTGATTGATTGATTGATTGATTGATTGATTGATTGATTGTATGCTTAGAATCATTTTTATGCCATAGAGATTTATAATCAGTACTTGAGCACACCTATCTTCGCTAGTAATTGATTACATTCCCACTTGAATCAGACAAATGATAATGACTAGCCAGGCGTGGATTTGAACTTGTGACCTGGATTGATAGTCAGATGTACTACAGACTGAGCTAATTGGGCATGGCTAAAGTTAAAAGAATACATAACACCATATATATTAATTAAAGATTTTTCAACATGATATTATGATAATACATTATAACCTTATTCATACAATGTCCAATGTTTCTCATATGCAGGCCCTGTGTATAACAGTGTACCGTACAGACTGTCCAACATAGATGACAGACTGTACAGTCTAGACTGGACTCCAGTCAAACCTGGCACATATGATGTGGATGTGAGATATGGGGATGTTATACCAGTCTGGGGCAGTCCCTTAAAAATAAAGGCATACGACTCCACCAAAGTAAGGATGCTGCATTCAGAATCTGAGGCTCAAGTCGGAGAAAGATATTTGATGAAAGGTAATTATCGTAACGTTTAATAATTTTATAGAGATGGTGTTAATTAAACATTGACAAAAGTGTAAACAGATTTCGAAAGTTAGTAATTTAACAGTTAAATGTTTTAATGGCTGCATGCTATTGTTAAATCATTGGTAAAAAATGTAGGGAACTATAATATACATGTTGCAATACTGGAATGGTGTACTCTGTTGTGTATTGAATAGAATCAAGATTCAGCTTCATCATTTTCTCATCTTTAAATTTGATCTACTTGTTCTTTGTATTTCTACACATTTGTAAAACTTGATTTATTCAACTTGATCAATCACATTTTTGAAGAAAAAAGGGGTTATAATTCTGGCTTAAATCAAAATGGATTTATTCTGCTTGTCTGTTTGAGTCCCTTAAATGCTAATGAAGACATGTGGCTAGTAGTTACCAGGATACAAGTTTGCCCCACACCACTCTCCAAAAAAGAAATAACCACATTTTTTAAGTATAAAAAGGCCATAATTCTGCATAAAATTCAAATGGAGTTATTCCACTTGTCCCCATGAGCGCCTTTAATTGTAGATTGATTGTAATGAAGACACATGTGAAAGTTTCATTGCTATAAGGTTAGTATTTACTGAGTATTCTGTATAACTAATGGATGGTTAGTAGGTTACTGAGGTCTAAGTCTGCCTGAAAACTTTAACCAAAACAAACAACTATGATACCAGGGCAAATACAATAACTCCCATTTTCATTGAAAGTCAAGCTTAAAAGTATTTACATGTACTTATAATCCATTGATCAATTTCAGTTGATGTTAGAGATGCTGGTGAAGGTGACCTTGACCTCATTATCATACGGAATGGGGAAACCGTTCAATCAGCAATCAACATGGGCAAAGATGAACTTTTATGGGCATCCTTTGAACCAGAGGAACCCAGTTTGTATGAGGTGTTTGTCACATTTAACAAGGAACCAATTCCAGGTTAGTTTTAATTAATGAGATAATAAATATAACCTGACTGATAATGATAATAGCTTTCATGCCCAATTTGCAAATGTTAATGATTACCAATTAGTGTTAAACTTATTTTTGTTACGCTCTATGAACAAATAATGCCACATGGCCAGTGGGGTTGAGGGATAGTTACTCTCGCTAAGGGTCAATTTACAAACAAGGATGTTATATGGGATCCAGCTAGATTTTGATTTATGTGCAACCATCTGTATTAATGACCTCTTTTTAAGGGATTTTAACAAATGTTTATGACGTAATATATAACATCAGATTCACATCAAATATTTATTAAATACATCAACCCATTTGAAACATGTTTTGCCGAAACCAATTAAATGGAGTCACATAAAAAAACAACATATTTCATAAATGGGCTGCGATCAGTTTGGTTAAACATGTGGTAACGTTAGCTAACATATTTTCCTGGACACTGGCTAAACCTCATATTAGCATGCAGTACGCAATACTTTAAGGGACCCCGGCATTAAACGTGTTTGCTGTTTAACCGTGCTGAACGCAGCCCTGATGTGAATCGCAAAATTTAAATCTTGTCATAATTATAACACTGCACTTCATACAGGATCTCCCTTCAAGATTGACCTTACCCGAGACGAGCCTGATTCCAGAGCCCTCGCCTTGCTGAACACCAAGTACTTCATCGTACAAGACCTGCAGTGGTGCTTCCTTCACACCCTGGGATACATCTACCCGGTCGACCAGATTGTCATGTTTATCACAGGTTGTTATGGCAACATGGCATCATGGTGGCCTGGAGGCTTGACTGTTTTGAGAATGTGTCATCTGAATCATACAGAAGACTGGTTCAGCATGGATTCTGCAATTACTTGAATTGTATCTACTACCTCTACTGTTTAAGCATGGGATCTTTTTATAACATTCATCTCAACCTGTCGTCTACATGTATATTGTGTGTTGGTTCATGAGTTATACATCATATATATATCTACTTGATAAAATGGTATATATCCATATTTGCTGCAGACTTTCCTGTGGACTTTTACTGTATTTATGAATGTATTGAAAAAAACTATTTATAATCTTTTCTGTGATTTTGCATGATAATATATTCTGGTTAAAGGGACTGTATCTAATCTGAGAAGATTTTATAAAAAACATTGAGCTTGAGTTGAAAGTCATTGTTCTTGTATTGGCTAATTGCTAAAACACTTTTCTGAGTCTAAAATATAATAAAGTGGAAAGAAATAGTATGCAGAACTTTCCTTTCAATGTTAAAAATACTTGCTTCTCTTATTTTTTTTGTTAAATGAAATCATGAGAGAGACATACCAAGGCCTGTCTTTTATACAAAGTTTATTAAATAAAAGTCAACATTATAAGTAAACTTTCTGCAGAAGGTTTCAATTTAACATAAAATTGGGATGATTGTACTGGATTGAAATTTTAGTAATAAAACTGTACAAGTCATTCCTTTTTAATTAAATGATTTTCTTGAAGTGTTGTTAATTTGTCTAAGATTACATTATAGTCCCTTAACATATTATATAACATTATTATGCCTTGACAGCCTTTATATAAATACAGTGCATGACCTAATTGACATGTAAATTTAGGTCCTCCTTATGAAGGACCTGGGGCCAGTTTTACTAAACATTTCAAACTGAGATTTTCCTTAACCCTTTACTCCATAGATACACGTTTTCACGCACCAATCACAGAAGGCCTTTGAAAACAGTGCAGGAAGTGTTCAGATTGCTCATTACGAGCAATCTGAGCACTTCCTGCACTGTTTTCCACTCTGTCAGTTAATATAAACATAATTCACCCAATAATTCAAAAGCCTTCTATAATAGAGGTGTCCAAAGGCGTCTGTATAAGAGGTGTTCAAAGGCATCTATATTAGAGGTGTCCAAAGGCGTCTATATGAAGTAAATGGTTAACTCAAAAATCTTAGTTACTCAAAAAGATCACTTGAACTCATTACATATTAAATGACTGCGCAGAATTGAAGCCAAAACAAATCTTTACAAATCTTCACTCATTGGCAAAGGATGATATGCAAAGAAATTAATGTAAATGATTGATTGTATATCATTTTAGAAATTTGAGTTGAGGAAAATCTCGAGTTGAAGTTGAGTGAAACTGAGACCCTACTCTCATAATATATGACTGCTACATACATGTAATTGTTTAGGCCTTTATTGGTGAAGTTTTCATGTTTTCTTACCTTCAAGAGAGCTTTGTACAAATTATAAAGAAAGTTTTAAGTTGCACACATGAAATTGGATACTTAATTAAGGGGTTTTCTTCACTAATTTATCATAAGCTTGAATGCCATAAATAATAATCAAAAAGTTTACAATTAAAGTTGTGTTTTTTACAATGGATTTGATTTTAATAGGGATTTATGTTTAAAGTAGTTTTGCTATAAATCCGGTTTTTTTTCCAGCATTGTTGTCTCGCTTTGTTACTGCATGGAATTATAGACATGTAACAATGTTTAACTTTTGGTCCTGTCCCTCGACGTGTCCTTGAGTAAGACACTTTTTTGTTTATGCTTAATACTGGTTTCTATCCAGGGAGAACCGTAGGGGTGATCTAGGGGTAGAGTATCCACCTTCATGTGGAAGGTTGTGGGTTCAATCCCCGGCCCGGTCATACCAAAGACTTGAAAAGAGATACTAGAATCTTCCTGGTTTGGCACCAAGCATTCTGGGTCTAGTCAGCCAGGTGTCAGTATAATGTGACTGGGTGGGGTACCATACCATGTGTCTGCAGCATGATACTCAAGTGTGACAGTGTAATGTGACTGGGTGGGGTATCATACCATGTGTCTGCAGCATGATACTTCAGTGTGACAGTGTAATGTGACTGGGTGGGGTATCATACCATGTGTCTGTGGCATGATACTCCAGTGTGACAGTGTAATGTGACTGGGTGGGGTATCATACCATGTGTCTGTGACATGATACTCCAGTGTGACAGTGTAATGTGACTGGGTGGGGTACCATACCATGTGTCTGCAGCATGATACTCCAGTGTGACAGTGTAATGTGACTGGGTGGGGTATCATACCATGTGTCTGCAGCATGATACTCCAGTGTGACAGTGTAATGTGACTGGGTGGGGTATCATACCATGTGTCCGCGGCATGATACTCCAGTGTGACAGTATAATGTGACTGGGTGGGGTATCATACCATGCATCTATGGCATGATACTCCAGTGTGACAGTGTAATGTGACTGGGTGGGGTATCATACCATGTGTCTGCGACATGATACTCCAGTGTGACGGTGTAATGTGACTGGGTGGGGTATTATACCATGTGTCTGCGGCATGATACTCCAGTGTGACAGTGTAATGTGACTGGGTGGGGTATCATACCATGTGTCTGCGGCATGATACTCCAGTGTGACAGTGTTATGTGACTGGGTGGGGTATCATACCATGTGTCTGCGGCATGATACTCCAGTGTGACAGTGTAATGTGACTGGGTGGGGTATCATACCAAGTGTCTGTGGCATGATAGTTACTCCAGTGTGACAGTGCTTAAAGTACTGTCGCAAGTAGACACTGTCACGTTATAATTGAAAATTTCCGAAAGCGATACTAAACACCATACAACAACATCAACCCAGTAAGATTTCAAGCATGACTTTGCCAGAAGACTTGTTTCACAATTGATATCAATGTAACATAAATATGTTTTCCATATTGATATATATTTGATAGTTGTTCATTTGATAAGAATAATAAAAATGTTGTTCCAATAATTTTGTGTGTTTTTTTTTAAATTATTTGATTGATTTTAATAATTTATGGTATAAAATAATGATTGAATTTAAAATGAATAAATATTTCTACATCATGTATCACAAATCACCCTATAGTGATGGTGAACTTGTCTTCAAATCCAAATTATTTACGCTCCTGCTTGAATATTTTAATATCTATAAAAAAACTTTCATGCCATAGCCATGTATCTGCCATAATCCTAACAATCTGTCTACTTTATTGGTTTCTGCATGGATTTTATGAGAATACATGTAAGATGATTTCATTTTATTTTCAGCTGTCCATCTGTACTTTGGTGTAAAAGACATGAATAAAACCATTAAATATATATATATTTAATATTACATTGTATATTACTTAAAGTCAATTTTATCTTTTTAAAAAAAAGTAAAATACTTATTACAAGCATTTTTCTACTGTTTTATTATAATTATCTCATTATTAATTACTTGAATTTCAAGTTAGATTGTAATAAATTCATCAAAATTTCAACCAAATTTATAAAATGCAATATTTGTGTTTTAAAAAGTGAAGATTAAAGAATTGATAGTGGAACTACAAGTATAATGCAATTTTCACGTGCAGTATTTTGAGTTCAAATTGATAAGTTATTTAACCCCTGGCAATTTCAGCTCCTGGCGGTGACCGGGTACATGCAGAGTTGCACAGAAAGGGTAGCGGAGAGTACAGTGTTGAATGGACTCCAAGAGTTGCAGGTAATTTATGTTTTAAATCATCAATATCCTGAATCCATCATCATCATCATCATCATCATCATCATCATCATTGTTGTTGTTTACATCATCATCACAGTATAATCATCATGAACAGTCATCATCATCATCATCATCATCATTGTTGTTGTTGTTTACATCATCATCATCACAGTATTATCATCATGAACAGTCATCATCATCATCATCATCATTGTTGTTGTTTACATCATCATCACAGTATTATTATCATGAACAGTCATCATCATCATCATCATTGTTGTTGTTGTTTACATCATCATCACAGTATTATCGTCATGAACAGACATCATCATCATCGTTGTTGTTGTTTACATCATCATCACAGTATTATCATCATGAACAGTTATCATCATCATCATTGTTGTTGTTGTTGTTCACATCATCATCACAGTATTATCATCATGAACAGTCATCATCATCATCATCATCATTGTTGTTGTTGTTTACATCATCATCATCACAGTATTATCATCATGAACAGTCATCATCATCATCATCATCATCATTGTTGTTGTTTTTTACATCATCATCACAGTATTATCATCATGAACAGTCATCATCATCATCATCATCATTGTTGTTGTTTACATCATCATCACAGTATTATTATCATGAACAGTCATCATCATCATCATCATTGTTGTTGTTGTTTACATCATCATCACAGTATTATTATCATGAACAGTCATCATCATCATCATTGTTGTTGTTGTTTACATCATCATCATCACAGTATTATCATCATGAACAGTCATCATCATCATCATCATCATTGTTGTTGTTGTTTACATCATCATCACAGTATTATCATCATGAACAGTCATCATCATCATCATTGTTGTTGTTGTTTACATCATCATCACAGTATTATCATCATGAACAGTCATCATCATCATCATTGTTGTTGTTGTTTACATCATCATCACAGTATTATCATCATGAACAGTCATCATCATCGTCATCATCATTGTTTCACCACATTGTCATCATTATTTTAATTACTTTATCAGTATATCTTTATCATCACATATAAATCATCAATTTCATCATCATCAAATTGTCATCATCATCAGCATAATAATAATGGTATCAAATAACTATAATAGTATCCTCACCATGACCATTACAACCATTAGCAGCAGCATCATTGTCATCATCAACGTTGGGCAGTTTGCTTGATTTTTACCATTTCTATGTTATTTTGTTACTCTTTAAAACCAATTCACAGACTACAATTCCATAATGTTTGTACTGTTCAGGCCGTCACACAGTAGACGTCCAGTTTGCTGGCCGCCAGGTGGAGGGAAGCCCCTACTATGTGGATGTGTTTGACCTGTCCACTATCAGGATAGATAACTTCAGACATGGGACAGTTGGTGATGAGGCAGGATTTAGTGGTGAGTAAAATACATGTTTTAGTTTATAATTATCTTTAGGCATGTGAGAAAGCTTGACAGGGTGAGGGAGTCTTGAGATTTCAGTTAGAGTTTAAATGTTTGTTGGAATCTAAAGCATCATTTTCATGCAATTGAGACTAACAGATTATCAGTTAATCTAATTTTACTACTGTGTCCTGGGATCCTAAAAGATTAAGCAGAGCTCAAGCACACCCATCTCTGCAAGTAACTGATAACTTCAGTCAGCAGTGAGAGATGAGTGACAATGAGACAAAGTGTCATATATCCATCATTATATCAATCATCATGGAGACTGATCGGGCTGGAATTCGACCCCTGTATTGATAGTTCAATGTGCTACTGAATGAGATAACCAGGCCTGGCTTTCATTAAGAGATTCTACAAGCTTGTGTCTTCTCAAATTTTGAGATTTTCAAACTCTACATATTTGAGATAAGATTTCCTGTGAATACAGAGTTCACATCCCCTGTCTGACTGCTAAGTCTTCCAGCCCAATTGTTTCTGTGTTAAATATTGTATTTCGTCAGATCATTTTGCCAAGGTGTGAACTCTGATCCTTAGTTTATATTCTAAAACAGTGTGAGGTATTTTGGAATAAGCACATGAAGGCTTGGAAGAAAAAAGGGAATATAATAAAAATATGTAAAATCACTAAAATTGTTGAAAACAACGGTATACAGAATTTAATGCAATACAATAAATGCAAAACAAAGCAAAGAAATCAAAATAAATGCAAAACAAAGCAAAGCCAAAGCAGTTTTTGTTCTTCAAAGCGAAAAAAATGAACCAAAAACAAGTCTTTTTTTTTCAGAATCCTTTACATTTAATTCTTTATTTCTGTCACAAATGAACACACTGTTATTAATATTTGATGTTTTCTTCCATTGTTTATAGTGGACTTTAGTGGTGCTGGTACATTGGACCATGAGATCAGAATCATCAATCCGGCAGGACATGAGGTCGTTTACGATGGTCGTGAACTTGGTCACCTGTGGAAAGATTACATTTTTGAGCCGGAGGAGCCAGGAAAATATCTCATCTACATCAAATATGGAGGATTTGAAATACCAGGTTAGTGAACATTTATGTTTATATCATTATGAAATATATGTCATTTGAGACTTCTGCATTTGTTTCTCAGGTGTTGTCAGGGAGTCGTTGAGAAAGTTTGTAATGTATGAAATCATTATAATATATGGTAGATGGGCATCAGTGCACAGGTCATGGATTTATTGTTGGCAATCTGAGGATTAAAGAGAATATATGATTTAAAGGAGAAAGGAAGAACTACCAGAAACATGTATGACATAGCTTCTATAAATACACAATTAAAGGAAACACCTGTAGGTAGGCACCATTAAAGGAGACGATCGTGTTTCTAATGAATGCAATAAAAAGACTTGACATGGTACATGAGCTAGAAGTTTTCTCATTGGACTCTGAGCATTAAGATGAAAGTTTTTGGTCTGTCCAGCCCAGTGTCAGTATAATGTGACCAAACAGCTACCATACCGTATGTCTTCAGCATAATACTCCAGTAGCCAGGCATTGTGAAAGTAGACAGTGCAAACACTTGACAAATGGAAAGGGAACTAGAAGCTTCCTCAGTCGACTCTGAGCATTTAGATGAAAGTTTTTGGTCTGTCCAGCCCAGTGTCAGTATAATGTGACCAAACAGCTACCATACCATATGTCTTCAGCATGATACTCCAGTAGCCAGGCATTGTGAAAGTAGACAGTGCAAACACTTGACAAATGGAAAGGGAACTAGAAGCTTCCTCAGTCGACTCTGAGCATTTAGATGATAGTTCTTGGTCTGTCCAGCCTGGTGTCAGTATAATATGACCAGACAGCTACAATACCATGTGTCCTCAGCATGATACTCCAGTAGCCAGGCACCATGAAAGTAGACAATGCAAACACTTGACAAATGGTAAGGGAACTACAAGCTTCCTCAGACGACTCTGAGCATTTAGATGATAGTTTTTGGTCTGTCCAGCCTGGTGTCAGTATAATGTGACCAGACAGCTACCATACCATGTGTCTTCAGCAGGATTCTCCAGTGTGGCAACATCGAGAATACTATCCCAAACAAGCACTGTTGTGATATGATTAGTCAAATGTTGAAAGCGACGTTAAATACCATTCAGTACAATATACAGATGCAACTAGACATAGATCACATGAAGTGTGTTTGGAGCTGTTTGAATTTGCTCTCAGGTATACTTATTTCATGTTTCATCATGTCAGGACTAATACTAGTTCAGTGTTGTTCCAGTGAGAGTGATTTTTATATAGGTTTATTGGTTTCTTTGTAATCAACTCCACATGGTTAAGTTAGAAAAGAATTGGTATGACAAGGAAATAAAAAAAGATCAGCAACATAACCAGGGCGATTGTTTACAATTTAGGAAGATGGCGTATGTGTTTGACAGTAAAGTTGCTTAATATTCATAGGCTTGGGAGGGTTTTACATGACATAAAAGGGGGCCTTGTGACTTGGTTGTCTAAGGTATAGTTCACACTCTATAGCTCCATTCCAGGTGTTTCCCCCAGGATTGTATGCCCGAGGGACTCATTTTTTTTAAAATTACACACACAAATGGTGTCCCAATATCACTTATTGCTGAGGTTTGGGCCTTTACTGAATCCAAAGGTTTAGAAGTCTTTCTTTATCGGGAAATATATCCATCTGCCATGCTGTTAAAATAATATGTTGGACCAGTGCAATTTATATAGATCAGTGGAACATAAGTGCATATGTGCATTAGTTGTCAGTTTCAATTGCAATATTTTATGGTGACAAAAATGATGAAACACTGAAGTTCTTTTAAAGCTTGTTTTTGTCTTACATTTTTCTCTGAAGTTATTACTACTAAAAACAATTCTTCTTGATGACCTTGACATTTAAAGTTAGATGCAAAGTCTTCTAAATGGTAATTTGATTTTGTTAAGCTCTGGGCTGTGGTCAGTTCATTTAAACATGTTTCTACCCAGGAAGGCTTCGAGCGTGATTTGTCTTAGCTGTAATGTTATGATAGGGTACTGCATCTATATTCAATGTAGTTTGTGTGTGATTGTTTTTGCATTGATAGCTAGACTTTGTAATAAAGCGATACAAGCTAGACATTTGATTCCATAGAATTCTCTCGTATAACAACTAGAGTTAACCCAGCTGTTGAAATTAGGTTAGATACATATTGGCAATAAAGCAAATTTTAACCTTTTTTTAGCTCACCTGAGCCAAAGGCTCACAGGTGAGCTTTTGTAATCGCCTGGTGTCCATTGTCTGTCTTTCGTTGTTAACTTTTAGCTTCTAACAACTTCTCCTCTGAAACCACTGGGCCAATTTTAATATAACTTCACAGAAATGTTCCTTCGATGAACCTCTACCAAGTTTGTTCAAGCCATCTTGATTCGTCAAAAAACATGGCCGCCAGGGGGAGGGGCAAGTTTAATTAGTAAAAACTTAAAAAATCTTCTTGTCAGAAACTACTGGCTAGATTTTAAAATAATTTCACAGAAATGTTCCTTGGAGGACCCTCTACCAAGTTGTTCAAGCCATCTTGATTCGTCAAAAAACATGGCCGCTAGGGGGTCGGGTTAGTTTACTATATAAAGCTATAGCAAAAACTTAAAAAATCTTCTTGCCAGAAACTACCAGGCCAATTTTCATATAACTTCACAGAAATGTTCCTTGGGTGACCCTTTACCAAGTTTGTTCAAGCCGTTGTGATTTGTTTAAAAATCATGAACGCCACAGTGAGGTGCTAGTTTACTATATAGGCAGCTATAGTAAAAACTTCAAAAGCCTTCTTGTCAGAATCTACTGACCTGATTTCAATGTAATTTCACTGACATTTACCATGGTTGAACCTCTACCAAGTTTGTTCCAGCCATTGCAATTCGTTGAAAAACATAGTCGCCAGGAGGGGAGGCTGGTTTTCTTTATATGGATATATAATGAAAACTTTCTTTTGATATCTGATATCCAGATATCTGTACAAGGATACTATTGTTATCGCACAACTCTTCTATGCATCTGTTACATCTTCAAAACAAATCAAAATTCTAACTACTCACCCATCCCGTTTTTCTGGAATTTTGAGTGTACATGTGTTACATAATCTACTTAAGTTAGGTGACTCAAGGTCACACAGGTGAGCGATATAGGGCCATTTTGGCCCTCTTGTTAAATTTTGTAATTTCTAAATCCTGTACCAGCCTGGAATTCCAAAGCGATCAAGCATATCCAAAACAAACTTTCAATTCAGTTGCTTTGTGGGTGTCTGTTTGTTTAAGGTTTTCAAGTATTATGAGTTGATGTTTGTAGTAGAATAATGTTCTAATTGTCCACTGTTCAAACATCCAACATTAGCTCACCCCATATTGTATACCAGGGTATGGTTGGTACTGAATACATAGTTTACTATTCATGACATTGGTGGCCAAAAAAATAAATAGAGCACAGAGATGTGGGGTTAGACACATCAAAAATGATCTGGCATACAAGTGAAATTTTGGTTTGAATTTTTAGATCCATCAAAATTTTGAGTAGCATGTACAGGTGAATAGGTGTAGAAAAATGATATTTAGCAAACAAACAAGGGAATGGAACAAACAATTTGACGTTCAATTTGTATTTGAGGTTTTGAAACCCAAAATTCTACATGTATATTTATAAATCATAACAGTGACTTAATTATATGTCACTGATCATAAGAAATTTGTTGTTTTTTTCTTCAAAATTTGATAATTATAGAGTTTTAAGTTACATGCAATCTGAGTAAAACTCCCTGTTTTTACTGGATTTATTAATGGCTGTCCTCTCAACATGTAACTGTGGTTGCAACGTCATCTTTGCGTTTTTCTTTTCTCTCACATTTTGCTTTTAGAATTCTGGTGAGCAGGATCATTCAATTGAGGTTGACTGTCCACTGGACGGCATCAGCGGGCGTAGTCAATGTCATTTTCTTCTGCTGTTGCATTACCTGTCAGGAACAGTTGAATAACTTTTAAATTGATTTCTGGAACATTGATTTATAGATGATGTCAATATCCAGAGGTACTGATTAAAATCGTTGTTGGTTGTATCTGTCATTGATTGTAAACTAAGCCGGTTGCTGTCTTCTTGCTGTAATTGTTTACCAAACAATCTCATCTAGGTTCACTTTAAACAAGCATAGATCAATGGTGTTTTAAAATAGATTTCTCCATTAAACATCAAAATAGAGACATTTGTGGTAGTTTGAATCAGTTGTTCACTGCATCAATCATACAGACTCATAGAAAGCATCAGTCTGGTGCCTGTAGCATAAATGTCCTTCCTGCTCATTCTTCCTGCTTGATTTGTGCTTGTAGAGTGAACTGTGGCACGTGTGGCCCAGCAGTAGAGGATCAGATCAAATATCTGGGTGTGTGGGTTCAATCCTCGGCCACGGCTATACATGGCACATTTTATTCGCATACGCTTAGTACCGGTTCTACTTAGGAGGAATTTGGGAGTGATTTATCCAAGTTGTAAGAACTTGTTTCACAACTGATGTAAAATAAATAAGTTTAAAACAAAAACTGAGGTTCCAATTCCCCATGACAGCATTATACTTGATAGGGTTAAGACGTTTTGTTACCCTGTCTGACAGGTGGATATACCAGCCTTTCTCTTATTTTCTCCCACATCAAGATAACACCGCCCAACACATTCCACGCCTTCCACAAGGCCATTTTTGTAACATGTTGGTTTGAATGAATTCATAATAAATTATAGTGATATTTACATAAAATGTTAGTTATTAGATAAAATCATGGTAGCCTTACAAAAAATAAATAAAAATATGTCAGTGGTGGTCATTTGTCAGAGTAGATGACATGTCAGTGACAGATGCCGGGTATAATCGGCTGGTGTAATAAGCACCAGCGATAAAATACAAAACCACACCTAAATTCCATGCCCTCACACTATCATTGTCGGGTGGCGACCATGTTACCAGGCTATAATACTGACATTCTGTATTTTAAGTCTCAATAAATGTTCGTGCGTTTAAAATGTTTGTATCCAGGAGCAGCTAGCAATGCTATGTTTGATTTAGACCATATCAATGTAAAATGTTTGCTTTTAATGCCCCTGACATTTGCTGGCCGTAGATAAATGATTTAAAAATAAGTTAAGAATTGATAAATGCTCATTTTAATTTCATGAGTTAAATTCTGTGCATTATATTTCTTATTTATTTTAAACTTCTTTAGGATTATCAATGTAAAATTTTATTAACTATCTTTTAATTTTGTTGCCATTCTTTAACCAGAAAAAAAACAGCTGATAAATTTGAATGTTAAAGAAATACAACATTTTTAGCTCCCTGGGACAAAGTCCAAGGAGAGCTATTGCCATGACCCCGGTGTCATCGTCAGCAGCGTCGTCATCATCGTCTGTAGACAACCAGGTTAAACTTTTGTGTTTAAGTTTAAGATATCTATGCAACCACTCATTGGATGTAAATGAAACTTCGCATGTGTGTTCACCATCATCAATGGAACACACACAGACAAGAACCATAACTCTGGATTGCATATTGGCACAGTTATGACCCTTTTTGGACTTAGACATCCAGAGGCAAGCCTTGTTGTCTTCTGACAACTCTTGTTTAAAAGTTACTTGTAGTGATTGAAATAAATAAATAAAAAGTTGCAGATAATAGTCTGGTATCATCAGAAATGCATAATATTAATATATGAGATAAAATTTAAAGTAAATAGTTGCGGAGCATATGGTTCAGTGGTGGAGCATCGGACTGTGAGTTTGATCATCCGTTTGTGGTGCTCAACTCAAGTAGAACACTTTATCTGCATAATATAATGCTTAGTACTGATTCTGCCCATGGAAACTTCAAGCACGATTTATCTAAGTTGTAAGAACTTGTTTCACAATCAAGGTAAACTAAATAAATAAGTCTAAAAAGCTTTCAAAGTTATGCTTCGCGTATAATGTTTTGTAACATAAAGTGAAGCCCAACAAACATATCAAGCCAAAAAACAGTTAACAAGTACAATTCTTCCAAAGGTTTTTTGCCCATTTGAATAATAACAAACAATTTAAAAGGTATAGCATGTCATTCAGTATAGTTGTTTTGTTGTGTGCTCGATCTGAACGGCTAAAACGATGTAACAGCACATTAATCAAGAACAGGATAAATTGTTTTTACATCAAAGTCTGCGAAGACAGACACCCAAACAAAAATAGAGACCCAGACGTCTTAATTTATTGTGCATATTCTTGTTTTAATGGGAAACAGTTGTCAGCTTTCAAAACCTTGAAAGGGTTTCCTTGATTTTATCACAAAATAAAAAATAGGTGAAATTGAGATCATGGTTAGTTTTGTTACAACAGTTAAGGATTTAAAAATAAGTATTAGTTTCACAGTATTAAGATTTTCAAATAAACAATTGTGATATAGCACTATAATTGTTTGTGAAATATTAATCTAACAAATTACAAATGATAAAATCTTTTGAATTAATTTGAATTGCTGTATTAAGGCTCTCATTACTATTACTGGTCAGGCTGCATGTTACTGGTTCTATATTGTTTGTAAATTATATAATCAATGCAAGTTTTAGGGGGTATAGGTTATTTTAAAGAGTGGAGAATGACTACAGAAATCAAAGAGTCATTTCTTACTTATAAGCAGCCAGGCCAAGTTAGCACAGTCGGTAGCACATCTGACAATTAATCTAGTGGTAGTGAGTTCTGAGTTCGTATCCCACCAAGCCATTGTCTCTTTGATGATTGATACATGCCATTGAGACTCAATTGTTATCTCTCACCTCTTGTTGAAGAGGGAAAATTATCAGTAAGTTGCAGAGAGGGGTGTACTCAAGTACTGGTAAACAAATATCTTATAAGCAATAAATTGTTATAGTTCTTTAAGGGTCTCGCTTATATTTATACCAGGAACAGTCTGGTTTACAGTATGAAATCAGACTTATCCGCAGAACAAAATTTTTAATTGACTTGATTCGGAAAATTCAGAATAAAGCTGTGATATTTTGCACATCGGGGGAAAACTTATAGTGCTGTATTGAATTTGTACTAACTGTATTTGAATACAACTTCTCTCTCCACAGTATCACTGCTGTCTGTGTATGTTTATGGACATTTACAAATCTGTCCCCTGTTACCGATTCACTTGAGCAAAACCGTCTCTCATCAATATACAGCTACTCCGTAGTCCGAGTTCAAATCCCCATCTATCATAAGTGATCAAATCCCCACCTACCATAAGTGTTCAAATCCCCATCTATCATAAGTGTTCAAATCCCCATCTATCATAAGTGATCAAATCCCCATCTATCATAAGTGTTCAAATCCTCATCTATCATAAGTGTTCAAATCCTCATCTATCATAAGTGATCAAATCTCCATCTACCATAAGTGTTCAAATCCCCATCTATCATAAGTGTTCAAATCCCCATCTATCATAAGTGATCAAATCTCCATCTACCATAAGTGTTCAAATCTCCATCTATCATAAGTGATCAAATCCCCATCTACCATAAGTGTTCAAATCCCCATCTATTATAAATGTTCAAATCCTCATCTACCATAAGTGTTTCAGTGAAAGGGTATGACAAATATATGTTGGTGTAAACACAGAGTTTATTTGGTAGCTTCTATCATCTTTTACTTACTGAGGGTCGGGCCCGATTAGCTCAGTCAGTAACGTGTCTGACTAACAATCCGGGGGACGTGAGATCGAATCCCCGCCCGACAACAGTTTCCGTGATGATTGATATATGACATTGTGTCTCATTATCATTTGTCTGTCACTGCTGATTCTAGTGGGAAAGTTATCAGTTGCTTGTGGAGATGGGGTGCTCTTGAGTACTGGTTAACCTTTCTAGATCCCAGTGGTTAGGTTAATTGATCATCTGTTAGCCCTCGATGGCATAAATATAATGCTAAATATTTAATCAGTCCATCTTCTTACTGAATACCCCACAACACCTTCACCCACGCTGTCGAGAGTGAATTGTACAAGCTGTGCAATGATTTAGAATAATTATAGCCATCTTATATGCAAGAATGAAATAAAAGACTTCTAATGTTTACTTTTGTAATTGTACTTCTTTAAGAATAAAACTTTTTAATGCCTGAAGCTTGTTTACATTATATCTGTCTTGTGGTATTTCACAGTGTTCACAATGGATGAAGACAAGTATAAAAGCCCAGCATTTCTTGATAATTGCTTTAATTGGTTATCTGATGTTTAAGGGCGTGACCCATTGAGAAGAATTTTACCTTTTATATTACAACATGCCTATTGTCAGACAGACATTTAGATGGCACGACTTTGTTGGTTATTTAGCTAGAGTGCTTAAAACTGCTAAAACATGCTTTAATGTACCTTTTTCTTTTCTTTTGAAGATTTCTATTTAAGAATTTATTTTAATAATTTGTTGTTTTATTTAAGGTTAACTTATAAATATAGACAGTGAAGTGATGCTAAAATCAACTATTAAATTTTATACAATTTACTTTTTACCAAAAAAAAAATAAATTAGTAATAAACCAGTTGCAATGATTACCTTTAATTTTAACACATTTAACAATTGTGTCTTAAATAACAATGGTATTATTTATGTTTTACTATAAGTAAAAATTCACTCCAGTTTCTTTTAAGTTTTATACAAACTACATGAAAAATGTCTAAAATGGTTGTTAACTCATAAGTGTTGATATGTTACTTATGTCTGTGATCATTGCCAGAAAAACATTGACCTTAAAAATTCAAAATATATATTTGCCATGATACCTTTAATTTACCAATCACAATCAACTGTCTTTTGTTACATAAATAAATGACTATTTGAAAACACAATAACAACTGAAAAACAAACGACTGAACTGGTTAACGCAGGTATTGGTTTTATTTCCGTTATGCGACATGGGGATAAACTGCTTTAAGAACATTCTGTGTTAGATTAAATTGGATTATAGTTTGCTCTAGATACCTGTGATGGTCTATTTAAAATGCCGTTACAATAAAACCTGTAAATATCTGTCGTTCAGAGGCCTTGCTGTGTAATCAATGTCACTGGAAGCTTATTGATTTTGTCACATCAGAGTGATCATTGAGTTTCCAGTATGGAGCTGATCGCACTCATGGAGTTTTGAATTCAATGGAAATATTTTTTTATGTGAAAATATCTTTTTATAGAGATTGATCCAGAATTGTTCTTTTAATCAATAAATATGTGTCAATGTGAGAAATAGCTACCGGGTATTTCAAATTGGATTTTTGAATTCAATTGCAAATTGGATTAATGGATATAGAGTACAGCACCATTAAATAGGATTTGTAATTAACGGATTTGTAGTAGTAAAGTTGTTTTTTATTGACTTTATTTGAGTAACAATTATATTGTTTTAAAGACCGCGGCGTGGTCTAGTGGTAGAGTGTCCGCCTCGCATGCAGAAGGTCATGGGTTCAGTCCCTGGCCGGGTCATACCAAAGCCTTTAAAAATGGTACTAGAAGCTTCCTCGCTTGATGCTCAGCATTTAGAGGAGAGTTCTAGGTCTGGGCGGCCTGGTGTCGGTATAATGTGACTGGGTGGGGTATCATACCATGTGTCTGCGGCATGATATTCCAGTGTGACAGCGCTTAGAATACTGTCACAAGTAGACACCGTCGCAATATGACTGAAAAATTGTTGAAAGCAACGCTAAACACCATACAACAACATATATTGTTTTAAAGGAATTTGTAGATTTTGGTTTGACTTTCTGATATTTAAATTACAAGTCAACAAATGCTCAGTGACAAATATTTTTTCAAATAGAAAAGAAGTAAAAAAAGATTCTACGGCTCTTATTTTACATAAAAACTTACAAAGTAGGAAGACAGGATCAGCCGCGATATGAGTACGAGCTTGGTTCAAAGGTTTAATGCGAGAAAGTTCGTAATTTGCTTGTAGAAGAATTGTGGGTTTTATCATTTTCAGAGTAATGTACAAGTAGTGTCAAGCTAAAATAAATTAGTATAAAATAATCTACCCTGTGGTCCTTAGCAATTATAGTGTGAGCATGAAATTCAACAATGCAATGAAATAAATCTTAAAAATAAGGAAAAATTAACGTTACATGTATGTAACAAAAATATGCAATGACTGGTGAATTACAATTTCTAAATTTTTCACCTTATCGAATACTAGTGAATTACATAATTATCATGGTACATGTATATGTAAAATTATGAACACCTGCCATGTAGCTGTCTACCATTGCTGAATGATCCAAGGCATAATTTGTCTCAGGGTCACTAATCTCTCACTTCTGAGGTCATGTGTTTGAGTCCATCTCAGAACAAATATTTCGTGTGATGAGTAAGTTACTTGCAGAAGATTATTTGTTCTACTCGAAGCCACATATACGCGATCTGATGCAAAGTTAGTTTTTTATTAACCTTCAAGCAGTATTTAACTGTTAACCTGGAAATTCATGTACAGGTGTTCAACTGTTAATCTGGAAATTCATGTGCAGGTATTAAAGTGTTAATCTGGACATTCATAAACATATATTTTAACAGTTAACCTGGAAATTCATGAACAGGTATTCGTGTAGCAGATATTTAACTGTTGACCTGTTAATTCATCTACAGGTATTTAACTGTTGACCTGCAAATTCAGGTACAGATATTATATGTTAATCTGAAAATTCATGTTCAGGTATTTAACTGTTAACCAAAAAATTTATGTACAGGTATTTAAGGAAAATCTATCCATCAGTTACAAGTTTAATAGAACATTGAAGTTTTGCTTCATTTAGACAAGTCAGCAGCTAGGTCATGAATTTTTGTTACAATTTGTGGGAAAAAAGAAAAAAAAAAGAATGAAAATTGAACTTCATTGAAGGTCACGAGTGAAAACATTGTTATTTGGGAGCTGGATTAGTCATGACTGTGGTGAAATAGGTGGTCAATATCGAATCTGACGAGCAAATGAAAATCTCATTGAAATGTCAGTTTGTATTCCGTTTTACTTGTATGGGCAATCAGTGAGACTGTCATTGTTCAGTCGGTCAAAGTGGTCAACAATGAAGCGCTAGATTCTATCTTAAACCCCATAACAATATTTAAAAGTGCACTTGAAACTTGATGTCCATTATTGACATTTTCAACCCTGCTTAATGATAATGTTGTTTTTTTTTCGAACAATTCTGTCTGACCAACTGATATAAAAAATGTAAATGGCTCATTCACACATTGAAAAGTAGTCAAGAGTTTTATACAAAGTTTTATCAGAGAGTACCTTGAGCATGAACAAGCTAGCAGATCTGTAATGTATCTGTTTACAAATCCAGGGGTTGTGAGTTTGAATTTTTGCCTGGCAGCAGCCTCTGTGATGATTGGCAATGAACTCTGTTCAGCGGCCATTAACCGTGCTTGATTAACTCAGTCGGTAATCCAGGGGTCGTGAAATTGAATCACCGCTCGGCAACAGTCTCCGTAATGACTTATATATGACATTGTGTCTCATTATCATTCGTCTCTCACCACTGATTCAAGTGGGAAAGTTATCAGTTATTTTCGTAGATTGGGTGTGCTTGAGTACTGGTTAACCTTTCAGGATCAAAGGAAACAGTGATAAGGTTAACTGATCATCTGTTAAACCTCAATGTCATAATAATGACGCTAAATATTCAATCAATCAATGGCCATGAATCTCTCTACTCTGAATATGTGGGGAAGCAGTCAGTCACATGTAGGTATACGGTATTTATAGATCCCAAGAACAATGGTTAGATGTGCTGTTGTATGTCATTTATAACTAAAATACTGTTGAAAAAAAGGTGTAAAAAATTAGAGAGTAGGGAAATGTAAATAAGGATCCAGCGTCTATGTTTTATTCATACCATCATATGGGTTTCCGTGTTTCTTTGGGACAATTGTTAAACTTTCCAATACATGGCTCTTCTTGGCATTTTTATGAGGTATAACTCCACTCACAGCCCATTAAGCCATTATAAATTAATTGCTAGATTATCATCCATATTTTTCTTAAAAACAGGGAGGGCAGGAGGATTTTATTTTTTATTTTTATTTTTGAAATTTGTGATGTTTTTTTTGTTGTTTTTTTTATGAAAATAAATAAGGGTCAGAGCAGCATGAAAATTAGGAAGCGTGTGGGGATGATAATCTAGCAATTGATTGATTATGGCCTTACATGTCACGAGTATGAACAAGAGTACCTCCAATCTTTCCTGAGTTAATACCGGCAAACTTTTACACATTGAGTGTTTGGATTGACCTGGGCTTGTACCAACAGTGCATGACCTCATCAGTGAAAGGTTAACAAGATCTTGAGACAACACCTTAGACCACTTAGTCTCAGAGAACCTTCATTAATTGTAAACAAGTTTTTTGAACTTCTAAAAGTCAGCACTAAGCAGATTAACACAAATACCTTTGTCAAAGTATAATCTCATCGTACTCAGTCACAGTGACCAAATTTTCTTAATGTGACCCACAAATGTGTCCTCATGTGTCTGACAATTTACCAGTAGACAATGTCAACCACTTACATAACTGTATGCTGTCAGAACATTCATCCATGTCCTGATAACCTAAAGTGTCCTGATAACCCAAATTGTAAACCACTTATATAATTGTATGCTGTCAGAACATTCATTCATGTCTTGATAACCTAAAGTGTCCTGATAACCCAAATTGTCAACCACTTACATAACTGTATGCTGTCAGAACATTCATCCATGTCCTGATAACCTAAAGTGTCCTGATAACCCAAATTGTAAACCACTTACATAACTGTATGCTGTCAGAACATTCATCCATGTCCTGATAACCTAAAGTGTCCTGATAACCCAAATTGTAAACCACTTATATAATTGTATGCTGTCAGAACATTCATTCATGTCTTGATAACCTAAAGTGTCCTGATAACCCAAATTGTCAACCACTTACATAACTGTATGCTGTCAGAACATTCATCCATGTCCTGATAACCTAAAGTGTCCTGATAACCCAAATTGTAAACCACTTACATAACTGTATGCTGCCAGAACATTCATTCATGTCTTGATAACCTAAAGTGTCCTGATAACCCAAATTGTCAACCACTTACATAACTGTATGCTGTCAGAACATTCATCCATGTCCTGATAACCTAAAGTGTCCTGATAACCCAAATTGTCAACCACTTATATAATTGTATGCTGTCAGAACATTCATCCATGTCCTGATAACCTAAAGTGTCCTGATAACCCAAATTGTAAACCACTTATATAATTGTATGCTGTCAGAACATTCATTCATGTCTTGATAACCTAAAGTGTCCTGATAACCCAAATTGTCAACCACTTACATAACTGTATGCTGTCAGAACATTCATCCATGTCCTGATAACCTAAAGTGTCCTGATAACCCAAATTGTAAACCACTTATATAATTGTATGCTGTCAGAACATTCATCCATGTCCTGATAACCTAAAGTGTCCTGATAACCCAAATTGTAAACCACTTATATAATTGTATGCTGTCAGAACATTCATTCATGTCTTGATAACCTAAAGTGTCCTGATAACCCAAATTGTCAACCACTTACATAACTGTATGCTGTCAGAACATTCATCCATGTCCTGATAACCTAAAGTGTCCTGATAACCCAAATTGTCAACCACTGATATAACTGTATGCTGTCAGAACATTCATCCATGTCCTGATAAACTAAAGTGTCCTGATAATCCAAATTGTCAACCACTTACATAACTGTATGGTGTCAGAACATTCATTCATGTCCTGATAATGTAAAGTGTCCTGATAACCCAAATTGTCAACCACTTATGATAACTGTATGCTGCCAGAACATTCAACCATGTCCTGATAACCTAAAGTGTCAACCACATATATAACTGTACTGAAATGAACTACACTGTCGGAACAATCAGTACTGGAAATGGCTAAAAAAATATTTAAAGGACATTTTGTTTTCGCAAGTGAATGAAGTGTACCACATTAATCTGTAGTACCTGTATCATGGGTATGCATGGTTAAGTCTTTAGAAAATAAAACTAGCACAAAAATTAAAACATATTTTGCTGTGGTGGCTTTATAGAGTTCTATCAGTTATTGGACAATTAATTTTTGGCAGGCTATAAAAGTGTTAATATATTAATATTAATGTATGGTTGTTGGCTGCTGTCAGAAGATAGTGTTGATAAATGTTTGCACCTTTTATAAACTTGAAGTAGATTGTATCAGATATGCATTATTAAAATGTATACATTATGACAAAACAGCAATGGTCTAGGGGGGGTAGAGCACCTGCCACGATTGCGGAAGGTCATGGGTTCGAACCCCAGTCGGGTCATACCAAAGACTTGAAAAATGGTGCTAAATGCTCCCTCCTTTGGTGCTCAGCATTTAGAGGATAGTCCTATGTCTAGTCTGCTTGCTGTCAGTATAATGTGCTTGGGTTGGGGTATCATATCATGTCTCTCAGACATGATACTTAGAATACTGTCTTAACCATTTACTCCATAGATATGCGTTTCCCACACCAATCACAGAATGCCTTTGAAAACAGTGCAGTGTTTTCCACTCTGTCAGTTAATATAAACATTATTCACCCAATAATTCAAAAGCCTTCTATATTAGAGGTGTCTAAAGGTGTCTATATTAGAGGTGTCCAAAGGCATCTATCTTAGAGGTGTCCACATCCTTTTGTATTAGAAGTTTCCAAAGGCGTCTATATTAGAGGTGTCCAAAGGTGCCTATATTAGAGGTGTCCAAAGGCGTCTATATTAGAGGTGTCCAAAGCTGTCTATTAGAGGTGCCCAAAGGCGTCTATATTAGAGGTGTCCAAAGCCTTCTATATTGGAGGTGCCCAAAGGCGTCTATATTAGTGGTGTCCAAAGGCATCTATATTAGAGGTGCCCAAAGGCGTCTATATTAGAGGTGTCCAAAGCCTTCTATATTAGAGGTGTCCAAAGGCGTCTATATTAGAGGCGTCCAAAGCCTTCTATATTAGAGGTGTCCAAAGGCGTCTATATAAGAGGTGTCCAAAGGCGTCTATATTAGAGGTGTCCAAAGCCTTCTATATTAGAGGTATCCAAAGCCTTCTATATTAGAGATGACTAAAGGCGTCTATATTAGAGGTGTCCAAAGGCGTCTATATTAGAGGTGTCCAAAGCCTTCTATATTAGAGGTGTCCAAAGGCGTCTATATTAGAGGTGTCCAAAGGCGTCTATATTAGAGGTGTCCAAAGGCATCTATATGAAGTAAAGGGTAAAAAGCAGACACTGTCAAGATATAACTGAAAAATTGTTGAAAGTTACGCTTAACATCATGCAATCAACCAACAGATAGTTTATAATAAACTTCATGTATATTGCATAAATCATGTAAAGTAGATAGATATTTGAATTGTATGAGGAATAGAAATAGTTTAATTTAGTTTGACAAGTATATACACATAATATATGTACTCTATCTAATTGTAATTTTGTATTATCAACAAAGTTATCATTTAAATGTACGGGAGCTGTTTTGAAACATGCAAAATACCTGGGCATGTGCATAAAGCATGCATAGGACTGTCATATATCATTTTAAAATGTTCCAACTGTGAACATGTTAAGAGAAAAGGTTTTCAAATGTGGTTTTAAATAATAAGGTTCGTGGTTTGGGTAGTGAATGTATTTCCTGGATTCAAGGATTTTATTCAAGTTTTCTTCTTTTTTTAAGTTGTGTTTTCGGCAATTATTATATTGAATGAGAAAGTTTGTTAAACGTGAAATTGTAGAAAAATATTTTAAACTTTTGCTTCTGGAGTTATGTTCTTCTATTCTGAAGTTGTGTTCTGCAATGGTGGCAATTTGTTTAGGAAAGTGTGTGTGTTGGTGAGAAAAATAAATAAGTAGACGTATAAATGTAAAGTAATTTAGATTTGCAGCATTATAGTGCCAGAGATATGGCAGATACAGATATTTTAAATCAATTCAAAATTGTTTTAAATGAGTTTTTATTAATAGCAATTTTTGTAATTTATGTTTTTATTGATATCTATTTTTTTAATGATTTTTAATTGGTGTATATTTTTAATTGCTACAAAATATTAAATTGATATTAAAAAGATACATGTTTTTTAATTGATGATTGATTGATATAGATTTTTTTCTAAATGATAGACAATTTATATTTTTTTGTAAAATACTCATTGACTAGTGTTCACTACTGGCATGAGGAACACAGCAGTGTTCTAGGGGTAGAGCGTCTGCTTTGCATGTGGCCGGGTCATACCAAAGACTTGAAAAATGGTACTTAAAACTTCCTTGCTTGATGCTCAGCATTTAGAGGATAGTTCTAGGTCTGGTCTGCCCGTTGTCAGTATAATGTGACTGGGTAGAGTATCATAAAATACCATTTTCCTGTGGCAAAATGCACCAGTTTAAACTGTCTCAAGTAGACACCATCGCAATATAACTGAAAATCTTTTAAAAGCGATGCTAAACACCATACAACTACAAGCATGTCGAAGACCTCTGAAATTTGAAGGCAAGGACAAAGGATAATTAGTGTCTTAAGTTCATTAACAATACTTCATGAGGTCACATGGTGATGTTGAACTAAATCCTTCAGGTGTTTAGAATTTTAATTGGGTTTATAAATTTCACAGTTAATCTATACAAGCATCAAGAAATCTGCCAGTATATTTAAAGTTCACCTTAATTTTGTTTACTTAAATTAGAAATTCTAATTTATGTCCATTTTAAGAAGGTGCTTATCTCCTTGAGTATTTGCCCTGTGTGTATACTGGTTTATTCATTATATACAAGCAAGTAATTATAAGTTAACTTGCTATCTTGACGCGGCTTTCAGATTTTGTGTCTTTTATGGAAACTGATTGTATAAATATACAAGATATATTGGCATGAAATTATTGAATTGAACAAGTTTTTTTTCCCCCCGTCAGATTTCCAATTTTTTCTCAAACGAAGACCATATTAGGTCTGTTTAATTGGGGTAGTAGTCTGATGGATAGAGTGTTTGTCGCTCACTCAAGAAGTTTCGGGTTTGATTCCCAGCTTGACCCGATGTCCTCATTAAACAACACTTAGTACTGGTTCTACCCAGGAAGTGGACTTGAGAGCAATTCATATAAGCTCTGAGCTTTCATCGCAATCAAGCTAAAAAAATTAGGATAAACCAAATAAGTCTGTTTAACCGTGCAGCTAAGTGAGATGTAAAATTAATTATATTTTTTTCTGTTTGTTGTGGTTGTCGGTGACCAAATTGTGTTCTTAAATGTTTTCTCAAAATCATTTACCTCTTACCACGGAGGTTGTGGTTTGAGTCCAGTTTAGCCCCAAAACCTTATGTGAGAAAATTTGCCAGTTACTTGGGGAAGGACGGTGGTTTCACTCAGATTTGTTTACAGATCTTCCTCTACCAATAAAATTGGATTCCAAAATTACACAACTTGTAATACATTAAAAATGGTTTTAAAATGCAATAAAAAAGTTTCTTTACCACAATAGTAAGAGTTTATGCAAGTAGAACAGTCATGACATTCCCTTTCAAGGTTTCTTTGTAATATATAATATCTTCACCTGGAGATAATGTTTCCTACACATTTAAATATAAACTAGTTTTCAAGGTCGTATTTTGACACGGCAATTATTATATGCAAATAAATTTTGCATAATTACTTTCATACTAGTATTTCATTTCCTACAAATTAATTACTTGTATCATTATACTGGTATTAAATTTAAGTTATGTTGTTTTTTTTCATAGGGAAATAAAGAGGTCATGCACAATTAGACAGATAGCAGTAAAACTTGTTTATAAGCAATATTTAATTTAATGTACCTAGCAATGGCTGGTACATTACTTTCAAAATTTAATGGAATGAAACTTATTAGATATGTATGTTGGAGAGTAATTTGAAACCATTATACATGTACCTAAATAGGATTTTATTAATTTTGAATATATTCAAGGACAGAGAGAGAGATAAGCTTTGAAAATTGCTTTGCATTTCGAAATCTGAGTTTTCAAAAAAAATTCATGTTTTGTGAACAGTTTATGTTTTATTCTTTTCTTGAACTTCATGCACATTTGAATTTTGGATGTCTTTTAATTGATTGTTTAGTTTTTTAAGAGGTAGTTTGCTATTTTTTATAAGTTCCAAAATCACATTATTTCTGAAAGTTACTTATCCACATGATGCAAATATGAAATTAACAAACCCCTGTATATACTATGCAAACTGTTTATTTTGTTTCTACTTTGAGAAGGGGAATTGCTCTGGAAATGGTCGCAAGGCATAATATTACACATTTTGTGTAGATATTTCTTGACAGAGTGACTGACTTCTTATTTGGCTGATTTTTGGATATTTGTCTTAAATATTTGAAACTATTTTGAAAAGTTGGCAAGTTATAGTGGTTACTTAGTAAGTTTGTACAATTTTAACGGCTACTTTTTCTGATTTTAAATAAAAGCAAAGGTCAGCTGGATTAATTGGTCAGATATTTATGTTTGTATTTGGTTGGTGTTTTATGTGTTCTGTGATTATGCGTGGAGAGTTTATAGCACCATTCAGTACAAGTATACTGCTTTGTTGGTCTAGGTCAATAAATGGCAGATAGTAAAATTATCTGTAGAAATAAGTTGAATGACGCTTTTGAATGGATATCAGTGACTTACCTTTTCAAGTAAGTCATTTGGAAAGTGGAGTTTATCCATATACAGTGAATATATATTTAAATCAGTTGAAGGTTTGCTTTGTGTGTGTTCAGTCTTTTTTTTTTTCTATTAGAAAAATATTTAAATTTATATTTTAGGATATAATTGTATATCTTACAGTAGGCATGCATGGATTGATATTGGAGTAAACGCTAAGTGTGGAAAAAGAAAAGATTATAAAATATTGTGTTAAATATGTGTTAAATAAAAAATCAAAACTCAGTCATGTCATCAGTCAAAGAGATTAAACTCGAAATAAAACATTCATTTAAGAAAAAAGGTAATGTAAAGCCTTTCATTGGGGACAAAAATGGAGTTGGTGCAGTGGAAAATAATAACCAAAAGATAAAAATTGAGGAGAAGAAAGTTATACTAGTAGATCCTAGAAATGAAGAAAAGAAGGTGGATAATGCCAAAACACCGAAAGTAGAAAAGAAAATTACAAATTTAGAACGAGAGAAAATGTTAGGCCAGGATTTAAGACAGCAACTTAATGCAAAATTGATAGCTTTTGACAAAGATAAGCTGAAGGTAATGGAACAAGAGCAAGAAAAAAAACTAGATTTTGAAACTGAGAAATTGACTGATTCAGAGACTAACAGTTTAAAAAGTTCGGAAAATGGTAAAATGGAAGCATTTGAGCCAGGAAACATGATTGATGAACTTCAAAAATACTTGCAAAAAAAATTTGGCCCAATCTTAACCAGTAACAGTGTGGAAGTAAGTGAAAAAATTGAAGCAGAAAAAAATGATAGTGAGATTACTCAGAATTCTTCTGAAACAGCTTCAAATCCAACGAATAATGAAGAAATAAAAAATGTTGTGTCGAACAAAGGAGTAACAAAACCACCTGATAAAAGGTCAGAAGGTTTTATACCACATCCTTTATTCTTTAAAACTTCGGTAAAGAAGGACCCAGGGTCAAAAATGCATGATGCTCTGGTTAAAGAACTATCAACAGTATTACGCAAACGTGAAAACTCTAATGCAGGTGAATCTAAAAAAGAATCGGATGATAAAGACACTGAGAAAAATGAAGTGAAATTTCCAAGACGAAGAATAAGTGCTAAAGGAAATACAATTCTGGGAAATAAAGCTTTAATGGCTTCTTTGGAGAGTCAATTAACAAGAACTCTTCATAAGAATAAAATATTTCAACGACAAAAACTAAAAGTGTTAGATCTAGATACCATAGAAGTAGATCAAAGTGCTGGACTAAGTAGTCCTGAAAGTCAACCGGAACCTATTTACACTTCACCGAGATTTACTAAAGAGGAAACAGCTGAAAAAACACACATAGCTTCTGAAAAATTAACTGAAAATGTTAAACGTGATGATAATACTATAGGTCAAAGTGTAAGTCCGAAAAAGTTGTTAAAATCTAGTCAGTTGGCCAAAAGGGATAATAATACTAAAGACAGTGAAGACTTATATGTTTATGCATATCAACATCCTGGTGGATGGACCGAGGGTGTTGTGTGCAGTGTGGCCAGGCGTGAGTCCACAAGAGATTCTCAAGGAAAACCTAGAAAATTTCTAACATGTATAAACATTGTTGCTGAAAAATCAGCGGAAGAAGGTAATTGTTTATGATCTGAAGTTTTATATGCATTTCATTCCTAGCAAATCTTGCTTTGTTTTGTCAGATTTAATTTTTGGTCCTCCATGACCGATAGGTCCAAGGCGCTGTCTCTGCAATATCATTTACCTCTCACTTCTAAAGTTGGAGGTTTGATTCCCACTCGTTCCAAAATCTTTATGCGAATAAGTTTGTCAGGTTCTTGCGGAAGGATGATGGTTCTACTCAGATATATATATATACTGCAATAGTGGTCTAGCAATAGAGTGTCCGCCTCGCATGCAGGAGGTCTTGATTTGATCCCCATTTTGTCATGTCAAAGACTTGAAAAATGGTACTAGAAGCTTCTTTGCTTGGAACTCAGCATTTAAATTTAGGTCTGGTTGGCCCGGTGTCATTACAATGTGACTGTGTGGGGTATCATGCCATGTGTCTGGGGCATGGTACTCTAGTTCACACTGTTACAATATGACTGAAATATTTTTGAAAATGACATCATCTGCATATAATACTTACCTATAGTACTGGTTATAAGCAGGAAGACATCTAGCAAGATTTGTAAAAGTTGAAAAATGTGTTCAATCCTCTGCCACAGCTGTGTGTGGTGTCCTTGAGCAAGACGCTTTATCACTTTTTATCTGCATATGCTCAATACTCGTTCTACCCAGGAAGACTTTGAGCACGATGAATTGTCAAAGTTGTAAGAACTTGTTTCACAATTGATGTAAAATAAAGGAGTTTAAAACAATAAATTCATTAATAAATCGGCACTCATTTAAGGTCCCTTATCTATGTGCTTTGCTTTGAATGACAATCAAGGGTCCTCCCTGGCCAAGTTGTGAAGGGCGCCATCTGAAGATCCCTTACTTTTCACCGCCAAGGTCGTAGGTCTGATTCCCGCTCACGCCAAAGGATGACAATCATGTCAAACATTTTATAAATATTAAATAAGTGTACATGCCTGTTGTAAATAATCTTATACTATGTCAATACAAACACTTGAAGTGTGTGTGTTTCGAATAGACTGTAGTTAGAAAAACAATGGAAGAATACACTTTATTGTTTTTATTACAGATATCATGATAATTATACTTCAGTTAATTTGTTAGATTTGGTACTTTGTTCCATGCACAACTCAAGCGTTCGTACTCAACAAATAGATGAATAAACTCATAATAACAAAATAAATGTACCTGTAACTTTCTACTTCACACCTGCATTAATACTTTCAAATTCAAGGTCAAGTCAAGTGTTTGTACTTAAATTTGTGTTTTAAATGAATCCTAGAAATTGTGTAGGAGTACAAATTTGAGTTGAACATGAAAAATGTTTTTATAAACTTTTGACCTTTGCGAATCTTGATAAATAAAATATTAGGTAGTTAAAGTTTATAATAGCAATTTGCAAGAAAGTAATGAGTAAGCAATGTCGATACTGGCTATTTTTTTACGAGGGTCCTGGGTGGCCGAGTTGTCTAAGGCGCCGTCTCAAGATCACTTACCTCTCACCACTAAGCGCTTAGGTTCGAGTCCCGCTCGCTCCAAAAACTTCATTTGAGAAAGTTTCCAGTTACTTGCGGAAGGACGGTGGTTCTACTCAATCTGACTCAGTCTGACGTCTTCCTCCACCAATAAAAACTGGATATGCCATATATAACTTCCTCCACCAATAAAACTGGATATGCCATATATAACCTGAAATGTGTTGAAAATGGTGTTAAACCCCATTTAACTGAAACCCATATATCGTTTTACTAATTGACTGTGTTAAGAAACTTTTATACCCAGATTCTGTTACTCCAGCATATAAACATTATGCTAATTGTTTTTTTCAGGATGTCCGTTCACACAAGATATTGCAGATGGAGGGATGCCCACAGCCAGTGGGGGTGGTCTGTACTTCGCGGAGGAAGACAGGCCTGCCAACTTCAATGTTGATGTGGGACGTAGGAAGGGAGATCTCAGAGTCTCCGTCAGTGGTAAGTTAAAATAATGCTGTAATAAATAATGCATAAACCCTTATTACTATAACTGCCTTTGTGGATGTTGGTAATGTATTATTAGGGTTTGAATCAAGGTGCATACTTGGTAACAAATAACACTTGCTGTATGATTCTGAAATGGATTGACCGCGGCGGTGGTCTTTAGGTAGAGCGTCCGCCTTGCATGGGGAAGGTTGTGGGTCTGATCCATGGCCAGGTCATACCAAATACTTGTAAAATGGTTCTACATCTTTCTTGCTTGGCACTCAGCATTCAGAGGATAGTTCTAGGTCTGGTCGTCCCGGTGTCAGTATAATGTGACTGGGTGGGGTATCATACCATGTGTCTGTGGCATTCTAAACATCATAAAACTGAAATGGATTGGAAGAATAATCTTTAAAAGTGGGAAATATTGTAATTTTAAAGACAGTAGATAAAAAAAGCATTAACTTTGGAAGGTATTTTAATAAAACATGTACAGCTGCACCCTTCTAGAGCAACCGTAAGGAAGCAGTTTGATTTTAACATAGACATGATCATGACAAATACATGTAGAAAATATAGTTGCTTTACACAGAAAGCTTCATCAAGATTTCTTTACTTGTCGTTAGCGATCAATGTCCAGCACAATAGAACTCTTTGTAAGTATGCTGGAACCAGTCTATAATCATGATCCGGAGATGCTTCTCTTAGATTTATGCTTGTGTGCGAGACAATCAATAGTATTGATCCTACGTTAAAGCAGTACAGGTAAAACATGAAATCATGTCTAATCGTCAATGCTGTATCTGACACACACTGCAGCTGTGGTGTAGTGGTAGTGTGTCTGCCTGGCATGTGGAAGGCCATGGGTTCAATCCCGGACAGGGTCAAACCAAATAGTAGAAAAAATAGTACTTGAAGCTTCCCTGCTTGGTACTCAGCATTTAGAGGATAGTTTTAGGTCTTGTAGGTCAGGTGTATTTTGCTAATAGGTGGCAGATACAATGTGTCTGCAGCATGATACTCTAGTGTGGCAGTGCTTAAAATACTGTCTTAAGTAGACACCGTCGTGATATGACTAAAATATTGTTAAAAATGGTGCTAAACATAATATACCAACAATTAACTTGTCTGGTATAGAACAGTGTAACATTATGGGATGTTAGTGGGATGTTAGAATTGTAGATACTTCATATGACATAAATAAACATATTAAATATTAGTATGTAATGAGAAACATTATATGGATAAGTTACAAACAAAGAATTCTTGAATCTATGACAGTTTAATGAGATAGGATGACAGTTTACTGGAGATAATTGATAGCCTAGGGTTATCTTGATGTATTGTTGACAAGTTAATGTTGTGGGCTTGACTTTAAGATCTGTAATTAGAATACTGACCAATAGAAAAGTAGAAATGAATTGACCAGTGATAGAATAGTTGTTTATTCATTCAGAGACTGGTTTTATCAGAGAGAAGTCAGGAGTTAAGTTTTAGCCACGGACAGAGTAACATGTCACTTAGACTAGGTTTAGTTTAAACGAGTAGTAGCAAGTTTAAAAATGTAAGCTTTTGACTTTGAACTTATGAGAACTTTATAATTATGTGAATAAAATTTACTTATGATATGCAAAGAGTTGTTGAGTCGATTATACTGAGTACTGTAGATCAATGTTTAGCGTAACTTTAATGGGATGAATGAAAAAGTCAAGTTTTACAACATATAGAAATCAATAAATAATAATTCCATATAAAATCATTCCATTAGGCTATAATAAATTAATTGCTTAATTATCATCTCCACCCTCCTCCTAATTGTCATGCCGCACTGACCCTTTTCATTTTCATAAAGAAAATTAAATAAATAGAAAATAAATAAAAAAAAGTAAAAAAGATATCTCCCTCCCTCCCTTACCCTTTTTAAGACAATTTGGATGAAAATCTAGCAATTAATTTATTAAGGCCTGATGTATTGTTTTATTTATTTACATTTACATTGATTTGTTCACTTTATTCTGAAATGTACAATACATAATTTCCAAGGTAACAAAGGAATTAATAATCCTAAACCTAAACTGTATATCTAATACTGCGTAAATTGTATATGAATGTACTTTGGGAGCCTGTGTGGTTCTGGCTAAGAATAGAATCACTGTCGATCTCTGCAGAGGGGTAGGAATCCTCCGAAAGGATGTCATGTTTTTTTTATAATTTTTTGTCATGTTCTCTACTGCGGTTAAATTATCAACACCTGTGAGGTTCCAGGGAGCCATGAGTGATGGCAAGAATAGGATCACTGTGGCTTATGCATTTCGTAAGAAGCAACAAATTAAGTAATACGATAGAATTTCCTGAAACTCTGCAGTTCTGCAGGTATCAAGGTTCTAGGTTCATTTTGCATATTCATTTGTTGGTGTATTTTTTTAATCTGTATGTTAATTTGTTGTTTTTGTAACCTGGAATCTTCCTTCCTGTTGGCGTCGAATAACCTTTGCTGTGTTGGTACACCGTAAAACCCTATTCATTCATTCATTCATTAATGTACTATGGGAAAAAATTAAAATAATAATGACATAATTATAGTTTGATCTCTGGTTATGACTCTGCATTGACTACCCGGTACTAGATACCAGTATACAGGAATCTCACTTTATTTTATGAATGTTTTATCAATCATTTCTTGACTTTTTTTCCTTTAGGTCCAAATTCTATTGCCAAATGCAGCGTCGATCCGCAGGCGGACGGTTCATACACTGTGACCTACATTCCAGTGGAAACCGGAATGTTTGACATCAGCGTGACCTGGAATGGCACAGACATTGCTGGTAATTAGACTGGAATTTATGTTTTAGATAAACCACCACTGGTATAACACCTGTCTATAGACCAATTACCTGTCCAAACCAAACTTGTGGTTATTGCACTTGGCAGTGTTGAGTCAAACTGTAGACTTGAAAAGATGGTACTGGCTCCTGTGTCAGGTATTTTCTTTAAAACTTAACTTAATTTTGACTGGTTATGTAAACATTATTTACTAAATGTCAACAAAACCAAATGCAATTTTTCTGCAACCAGTCTAAAATCAGGATCACATAGAAGCTTTTCTCAGACTTAAGTTTTTAAATATTTAAATATATATTATTTAAATGTTGGTGAAAAAGGAACCTGGTAGCTTAATTGATGCTATGATTTACAGAATTGGACTGCATTTATTCAGAATTATATGGTATGTCCCTTGATATGCTTGTTTATACTTTTGAAAGAAAAAAAGTTAAATATTATTCATTATCGTAGAATAAAAACAGAAGCAATCAGCCATTGGGAGATCTGTCCTGATCAATCCAGGGGTCTTAAATTCGAATCAGTGCCTGACCGCATTCTCTGCGATGATTGATCGTGAGCTATGTTCTATAGCTATGAGTGTCCAACCTCTGAATATGCAGACAAGTAGTCAGTGATATGCAGAGGTAGGGTTTACCTGGTACTGGTTAACCACCCAGAGGATCAACTGCTAACCAGCTCCAACAAAGGATGATTAGGTGTGCTGATCGCTGTTGTGTTGAAGTATTTTTGAAAAAAAAAAAGGCTAGAAACAATCCCATACAAACAAACACACCAAACAGACTTCACAGTACCATATATAATTATTTCAACGTCGGAAACTAGTATTCCTTAAGGTTCCAGAAGTTTTTATTTAAATTGTTTTGTGTTACATGTATACATTGGACCATTGGTGATGGACATTCAAGAGATCTTGGATTGTACCAGGCTTGATGTAATGGCATTTTAGAAAAAAAACTAGTACTGGTTCTATCCAGGAAATGAAGCAGTTCACGAAAACTCTGAGCTTACTTCGGAGTGGAATTATAAGAAATAAGTATACATCTTTGGCAATTGCATGTATGTACATGTATTGGAAAGTGAATATAACCATTTTACATCACAGGAAGCCCCTACCACCCCAAGGTTCTAGATGCAAGAAAGGTGAAGATTATTGGCGGATGGCAGCATTTTATGGACGGCAATGAGCGAATTAACCTTGCTGTAGATGAGCGTAAACAGTTACCATTCGACATATCAGAGGCAGGACCAGGTATGTATTATGTTCTAAGTAGTTTCAATCCTTTTACTATGTAACGTGTGGAATATGTTGTACATAACTTAAAATATGTTTAAACCAAGTAGACTGGTATTTTTGTGGGTGTATTTTAAATCAGCGTTTAATACTTTTTATAACACATGACATGTTGCGTAATTATGATGTATCGAGTTTTATTTGTGGAGGAAGATCTCAGGATGAATCTGTGAAGAACCACATCTTTCTGCTAGTAGCTGACAAACTTTTTTACATTAAGTTTTTGGAACAATGGTCTTGAACCCAAAACCTCAGAGGTGAGAGGTAAGTGGTAGTCAGATGACACCACCTCAGACATAAAATATTACCTTAAGGTTTGTACTTTTTTTAATCAAATATTGTTATAAGTATCAAACACTATCAGCAAACATTTTGTTTTGGGTTCTTGTTTCAGCAAAGGTTTTAATTTTATTTTTGTGTCTTTTTTTTATGTATTCAACAAAAATGTAAAATTTGTCAAATTCATTTGAATTCTATCTGAAATAGCACAGAAAGAGTTTGGTTGTAAAATAACCTAAAACATGATAATTATCAAAAATGACAATTTTATACATTTTGTTAATCAAATGTGGGCAACATTTTGGGCCAAACCCAAATACATTGTACTACTGGTATTTAGGCTCTCTTTCACTTTGTCTCATTGAGTGTCTCTTTTCCTCACTATGTCTTTGTCTCTCTGAGTCTCTCTCTCTCACTGTCTGTCTGCCTGTCTGTGTGTATGTGTCTCTCTCTTTCTAAGGTTGTCTGATGATACTTTTCATGAATAAGACCCTTTACTCCTTTACTTCAGGTACACTTAGAGCAGAGGTGAAGGGACCATCTCGGTCTGTGGATGTAGATATAGACTGTCACACCGTGGGCAGGGCAGTTGTAGAGTTTACACCAGAGGAAGAGGGTAAGTCAAATGGGAGAATATTTTATAACGAAAAAGGTGTCAAAACTCACATGTATCATAATTATTTTCTGTTCAAGATATTCACTTTAGCATTCTGATCAGATTATTTTTCCCGGAGTTATCCCCCTTTCAATATAATTAAAAACAATTTAACCATGTTGGGCTAATTTCTGCAACAGTTTTGATTCAATTTTATTGAGACTTTGGGAGAAATATTAATATTAATTGGACATCAGAAGATGTCACAGCATTCTGATTGCAATATTTTACAGGAGGATTTGCACCCCAATCAGATATGATCATTTTTGGCATATGGGTATGGGGTGGTGCTTAATTCAAGAAATGAGATAGTCTGGGGGTAAAGCATCTGTCTCACATGCAGAAGATTGCGGGTTCGATCCCCGATAGGGTCATTCCAAATACTTGTAAAATGGTACTTATGGCTTCCTTGCATGGCGCTCAGCATTTAGAGGATGAATATAGGTCTGATAGGCCTGGTGTCAGAATAATGTGACTGGGTGGGATATGATACCGTGTGCAGTACAATAATCAAGTGATGCAGCACTTGGAAAATACTGTCTCAAGTAGACACTGCTACAATATGACTGAAATATTGCTGGAAGTGATGCTAAACACCACTTCATTTTTTATCATTTTTTAGCTGGTGGGTGGAGCTTAACTCAAAGAATGGTCTTTCTAAAAATTATTGAGAGTGAATCTGTATAATTCATATATGTATTTAATATATATAAAAAGTTATTATTTTTTTGAGAGTTCTACTTAATTACAAAATACAAGTCAGTGATATGATTGCTGCTTGTTTCAGGTAATCACTATATCCACATATTCTGGTCTGACATAACGCTGATCAACTCTCCATACCTCGGCTATGCCATTCGCCAGCAGGCTGATGCCAGCAAACTCATCCTAACTGGACGTGGGTTGAAGGAGGCTTTTGTCAGAGAAGAGGCGGAGTTCATTATAGATGGATCGCAGGCCGGAAATGGTTTGTATTTTATTTAACATTGGTTGTCCAACAAGATTCATAAATTTAGCATTTGAAACATTCCAAGAGATTGAGATACTGGTATTGGGTAAATGGAAAAGTTTTATTGATGTGAATTCATCCTTAGTTTATATACAGAAAAGTGGCAGTGTATAAAGTAAAAATAGTTTTAATCCCCCGCCCGGCAACAGTCTCCAAGATGATTGATATACGACATTGTGTCTTATTATCATTCGTTTCTCACCACTGATTCAAGTGGGAAAGTTATCAGTTACTTGCAGAGATGGGGTGTGCTCGAGTCCTGGTTAATCCCAGGAAACAGTGGTTAGGTTAACTGATCATCTGTTAGCCCTCTATGGCATAAAAATGACGCTAAATATTCAATCAATCAATCTGATTGTGATATCACCACGTCTTTTATTGACAAGATTGAATTTATACCAAAGTAGATTATTAAGAGTGCTCAGTCGACATTTGATATCTTCCATGTTGAAAGGAATGAATTTGAAAATCATTCCAAATTTATACTACGGTAATTTATTTTAGCTTGATTGCGAACAAAGCTCAGAGCTTATATAAACTGCTCTCAAGTCCGCTTCCTGGGTAGAACCAGTACTAAGTGTTGTTTTTTTAGAGGCATCAGGTCAAGCTGGAGATCTTAACCCAACAACCTTTAGCATGAGCGGCCAACACTATCCTCTGCAGAGCATCTTTCTCGCATATGGAAGGCGGTAGGTTTGATCCCCGGCTGGGTCATACTAAAGATTTAAAAAATGGTACTAGAAGCTTCCTCACTTGGTGCTCAGCATTTAGAGGAGAGCTCTAGGACTGATCTGTCCAGTGACAGTATAATGTGACTGAGTTTGGCATCTTTCCAAGTGTCTGCACCAGGATATTCCAATGTGGCAGCGCTCAGAATACTGTCTCAAGTAGACACCATCGCATTTTGAACAATTGTTGAAAGCAATGTTAAACACAATATAACAAATCTATACTTGAAATACAAAGCCATCTTTTTATCTTTGTAATACATATATTTTACTTTCCTTCAGGTAACCCAGATGTTGTGCTTAGCGGTGTAAGAGCTGAGGTCAATGTAAAAACAGTTCCCATTGGCAATGGTAAATTCCGCTGTAACTACATCGCCATGGTTCCCGGTGCATACCTTCTCCACATTACATGGAATGGGCGACAGTTACGCGGTTCCCCATACAAGGTGAATGTGATCGGAGCCTTCTATCCAAACAGAGTTATTGTCAGTGGCGAAGGACTCAAGGGAGGTAACTTGGGTACTGAAATGAACGTTAGCATTGATACAAGAAAAGCCGGACCAGGTATGGCATACTGATGATTTTAAAATTGATAAGTAATCAGTTACTGGTATTATGATGTTGGTTGTACCCCAACTCAAGTTCATATTATCTGAAATAGATGATTTCTTTGTGACATTTTAATATATTACTGGACTATGGCCCATAGCCTATGACTTCCCAGTCTCTGGTCTAATATAGTATATAAAGTTTATAAACAAATTATTTACTATGATATTTGTAATACAATCTGACCTCTATTGTGCAGCCACTTTTCTTTAGCGGTCACATTTGCAATTCTTTCAGACCAAATCAACCTGTATTAAGCAACCAGTCTTAAAAGGCCACTTTTGTTACTTGCCCTTGACTGGCTGCTTAATATAGGTTTGATTGTATTCAATTGAAAAATTGTTTGCCATAAACAAGACTTGTTCAATATATTCGAGTTTGTTATATCCAAAAATATATATTGTAGAATAAAAAAGGGTCTAAAATGGTGATTTGAAACGTATCTTATATCCAATTGCTACATCGTATAAGTTTTATGTAGGTTGAAGTTTTATCTGTTTATAAATGTATAGCATAAAGAAAGATCAGATATGGGAATTTGAAACTAGTTCTTGATAAATCAATTTTACTGTCTTTTTTTGAAAAAAAAAATGACATAAGAATTATGGTTATTTGGAGACTAATAGATATTCAACTTGGTGCTTATTTATAGGTGAACTGACGGCATACTGCATGGGACCCCACCAGGTGGCGTACTGTGAGTTGGAAGATAGTCGGGACGGAACGTTCAGACTTGGCGTCAAGGCCCAAGAATCTGGCAGGCATGTTCTACAGATTAAATATGGCGGCGAACATGTTCAGGGTAATAGCAGCATACTGTCACCAGTTTTATATTTAGAGTTTTAAATCACAAGAGACAGTCTGACACAGATTTGTAGAAGATTTATGTAATTACAATCAGTAGAAAAGTGAACTGTGTAAACATTTTCTTTGTTACAGTACATTCAACTGCATTAAATTTGCATAACACCAGCTTTAGAATCCAACATTAGCGGCACAGTGGTGTATTAGATTAAGTGTTGGCTGCTCATGCCAGAGGTTGCAGCTCCACTTGATGTCTCTCAAAAAACACTGGACTGGTTCTTCCAAGGAAATATAATAAAACATTTCATATAACCCTCGGGCTCTCTTCACAATCGAGCTAATATTATATACTAAAAAATCTAATTCAACATTACGAATATTTCTTTCTGCATCACTGTTTTGTGTGTTTGATAGACCAATAATACAACAAGGATGTTAACTACATAGTTTGCATTAAGCCATAATAAATTAATTGCTAGATTATCATCCACGCCCGCCCCTTAATTTTCATCCCCCACTGACCCTTTTTATTTTCATTAAAAAAAAAATTGAAATTTAAAAAAAAAAAAGTTTTTTTTTTCTATTTTTTTTATTAATAAAATATCAGAAGTTTTGAAAATAAAAATTAAAATCTTCCCACCCTCCCCGCTTTCGAGAAAAATTTGGATGATAATCTAGCAATTAATTTATTATGGCCTTATCACAACTTATACTTTGAGAATCTCTCCGAGTTGACTCTATATGATCTCAACACGAGTTATTCAAAACATTTACTTGATAAGAAATTCACTTTAACTCATCTACTTCTGAAATGCACACATTATGATAATAATGAAAATGATTGTCATTAAATGAGTTTCTAGTGTTGCTTAAACCATTCCTAAAGACCCCTTAGTGACTGTTTTTTAAAAAGTGAGAAAATAAATCGAAATATTTCTTAAAAGAGCGGACCAAGCTTTTAACTATTTTTACATTTTTAACATTTTGCTATGACTCGGTTGTTTTCCAACAGTTTCGCATAAATTACCGTCTTTCACCTCTGAACAGACGTGTAGTTCCTCGTTTATGCTGAAGGTGTTTATTGGAATAAAATGACAATTGATTTGTTAACAAACACATGTTCGCAATTATTTAAAATAATACATCATTTATTTATATCTTTGTTTGCATACTTTCTCAGAGGTCAAATAAACATGAAATTATGAACTTGAATAGTAAAATAGAAACTAAACAAAAATCAGTTGTTTCAGAAATTTAATGAGCCTTTAAACATTCATTTCAAATTCCAAAGTGAGAAGATATGCTTTATTTTTTGCCTTGTAGGGAGTCCATTCGTTTTCAAGGTCACATCTCAGCCAGACGCCAGTCAGGTTAGAGTGACTGGACCAGGTGTGGAACATGGTATCTTAGCAACTTACCAGAGCAGGTTCATTGTAGAAACACGTGGCGCAGGTGCCGGACAACTCACCGTGAGAATTAGGGGACCAAAAGGTAAAATTTTAAATTTTCAGACATAATTTGTTTTATATTTCAAGAATTGAAAGAAGAGCAATATATTTATATCCATAAAAGTTAACCTTAGTCCTCCCTTTGACAGTGTCTATGTGTAGCAGAAGTAATTACAAGTGTAAGTGAGATAAAGATAAAATTAAGTGAAAACCTTTCAGTTATGTGGGTGTAAAAGCTCTAGGATTACTCTGCATATTTATTTTCATAGCCTTAAACATCAGTCCTGAATTTTAGTCATAGATAATGCTTCGTCATTGTGATTTAGTCTTGTAAAAATATAGTTCAGTATTATTTGCTAGAGGAATGTTAAATATGAGATTATTGATTTGTTTGTTTAAATATTAAGCTTCATTTTCATGCCGTCAAGCGCTAGCAGATGGTCAGTTAACCTTGAGCACACCAATCTCTGCAAGTAACTGATCACTTTCTCACTTGAATCAGCCAGGATGACCATGTTATGCAATGTTGTATATCAGTCGTCACAGAGACTGTGGCTGGCTGGGGATTTGAACGTAGAACCTCTAGAATGATAGTCAGATATGCCGACTGAGCTGACCAGGTCTGGCTTAAGAACTTAACATAGGCTGTCCAAACTCTTCTGAAATAATTGAGCAATGTTAACTTTTTATTTGTTTTCAGGTGGATTCCAAGTGGAAATGTATCGTGACAGTCAACGAGATCGTACAATTCTTTGTCGCTTCGACCCTACAGAGTGTGGTTTGTACATCGTCAGTGTGAAGTGGTCTGGAGTGGATGTGCCTGGCTCCCCATTCCAGGTGAATATTCTAGACACACAAGAAGAGCTGGAGCAAGTCCTGAATGACGTCTCGTATTCCATCGGTACGCACAGCCACAGTCGCAGCAGCGGCCATTCCACGTTGCAGCCCCAGCCTAGAATGGTGTACAGCCAGTGGAGAGATCAGATGTAGACACTTAAATATGACAAGTCAGAAAACCAGTCAATAAATAAACTGATTTGATTGGCTGTGTTATAAACTTTCCAGACTGGATCCAAGTTACTGTTGAATAGTTGTAGTTGTCATTTGTTTTTTTGAATAAATATATATATATGTGTAAATATATATAAGATATTCAGGTATTTCAGATGGGAGGATAATAATGACAAGGAGTTCTTTAGAGAAGGAAAAGTAGCTGATTTAGATGTTATGAATGCTCACGTATTCGCGCAAATTATCACGAAATCTCATTTTCAAATATCTTAACTTTCATTTATCTCAGAAATACAAATTAATTTTTTTTTTTTGCAAAAAAAAAATTCTCTACAAAACAAGACCATTCCTATCAAATTGTGTTTAGAATTGTTGAAGTACTTATGATTACAAAATTTGTATACTGCAACTACAAAATTCTAGGAAAGTACTTGAAATTCTACTTCAAACTGCAATATTTTAAATTCAAGATCATTTTGCATGTTTTGAACAGTATGAAACATCTAAGGTTACATACACCTTACATTTTATGTAAAAGAAATCAGTTGCCTGTGAAATTTGAATGATTAATTTGCCAAATTATTATCCTTCGCATACTATTTTTTATAAGAATATGGTGGAATAAATGGGAAATATACTTATATTGCGACAGTGGTTTCTGCCCATTTGAAGATAATTTGGAATATTTGTGAGTGGATTTCTGGGATTTGGATTTTTCAACCCCCTCCCCACCCCCCATTGTTTCCTTATTTGTAACTTTTTGAGTGAAGTCAACTGTTTACATAAATCAAGAATACTCATTTTTTATGGATCTGAAACCTAATTGAGACGAAGATTAATTGATACGTGTATAGCTAATCTAATAAATTAATATATTTTAATTGCTGTAAACGATGAAAATACTCATCTTTAAAAATGATATATTAATATAGCATATTGTTTGTTTATGCATTAGTTTTTATAGAATATTTTACATTTTTCATATAAAACTATATGCAGGATATTTATAATAAAAAAAAATTAATTAAAAGTAATTCTTGTACTCAAAATTTGTTTGTCATATTAATTTAATTTTTTTTACCCATGTCTCATTGCACTTATTTTTGCAATATTGTTTTGGAATGCAGTTGTCCAAGATTAATTGAGATTGTATACGGTTATTTCATGTTGGTTAGTGATTATTTGAAATGATTTATTTCATAAATTTTTGCCTAAAGAACTTTAATTACAAATGTTATTCACAACATAACTGGTCATGCATATTCACTGAATGCATGATTTTCTATATCTGTGTCAGGGCTTACATGCATGGATACACAACCAGCTAATTTTTTTTTTATATTTATTTGTACTAAAAAATTTTATCTTACTTTTTCCTGAATTTATCTTTTGTGATAGGGACTAAATCTTGTTTGGAAAAGGACTCGCCTCCTTGGAAACAATTTTGATACAAGTCTATTTTAAATAGTGAATTTTTTTTTCTTACTGTTTTGTAGCCATGTCATTGGTATATTGTATATGAAATGTAGTGTTCTTGATATAGTTTTTAATGACACAAATCATCAACACGACACAAATGATGAGAACCGATACTCAGATATTGCTGAAGACTTACCTCAATTTGATATAGCAATCAGATGTCATATCCCATTAAGAATACCACTGATACATTTCATAATAATTTTATATATTAGGAATAAATGAATTATTTTTTATGTGACCTACATACTTTACATTTTTTCATACAAATCACATTCCATGTATATTAGACCATTTCTCTTTAGTGATATGTCCATGTCCGTGTAAAGGTAGCAATTAATTTAGTATTTTTGGACGATTTATTCTCAGACACTCTTGGTTTACAATTTTATATTATACCTTTGTTCAAGATATGTGATGACTGATAAAGACTTGTTTATCTCAGTACCTGACATCTCTCGATTGAGTTTCGTTAACCCTAATGTAAATGTGTGGAATTTCCTGCCTGTTCCACAATTCATCGCATTCTATCATGACGCGATTCAACTCTTTTTTTTTTAAATTCATAGATCGAAGGGAAAAGTAACGTATCTACACTTAAACTTTATCCAGCACCATAACTAATTTATTATGAAGTTATTTCGCATGAAGAGAAACTTGGGAATGAGAATTTAATATTTATTGTCAAATGAACACACATAAACATAGTACACATCTACAGGTCTAAATCATTAAAATTATTGCTTAAAGTGATGTAAAACATTTCCAGGCCTAGTTTGTGAAGTACAGCAAACACACCAATATAGTATTTATTATGAATGGTATTAGTTAGAAAATGTAAACCAAGTTTTAGTTGTTTGTTTTTTTTACATGTGTAGTAAGTGAAATCGAAAATGTAGATTACTTTTTATATTTAGTGGCATCTATATTGCATTTTCTCTACTAACTACCGCATATAATTTATATAATATACTTATGCAAAAAATTGCAATGCAAAACTCATGCTAGTGAAAAATGATATTAGTTCTATGCTTAAGTATGAAATACTGATTTTTTTTTACTAATTAAGTAATATTTTTCAGTTTCTTAACATTTTTGGAAAATATTTCTTTTCAATCCCCTGTCTACAGTACATGTATTTAGTTTCAAAACCAGACAATTTGATATTTCCCGTGCTACGCACTCATGACAATATTCCATTGTTTTCCTTTTGGACGAAGTGTGCTGCACATTCATCGAAACTTAATAACATTCCTTTGTATATTAAATAATACTCTTTTTGTTAATTAGTGTTAATTGTTAAAATGTTAATGTTAATTTTATGTGTTTTCTGATCAAATTGCTGCCATGTGCTTCTGTTTATCATACAATGTATATTATATTTAGACATATTTACAACAAATGTTATTAGGTGTATTTACATGGTAATTGTCTATTGTTTTTGAATTATTAATCTCTCATTATATACCAAAGCAATAGTCATGATTCGATATAAAAAAACTTTTTTTCAAATGTTGTTTGTTTTTTCTTATTCCAAGATTGTGTAACACAACCCTTCCGAGATTATTGATGTTCATATGAATTTTTTTTTGGAGGAAATGGGGTTTAAAGGGATTATATTGGCAAGTAACACAAACTCGCTGTTAATCCAGACTTTTCCTGTATGCAGTGTGCACAAAATAATGCTTATGTATTGACGTATAAGCTTTATTTACTTGAAAGTTATCAAATTAACAGTAATTTAATATTGGCCAAAACTTAAATACATCCCGCAATAAAGTATTGCGCAATGTTTACATTGAACTCCGTAAACTTCCCGAACAAATCCTCGAAAACGAGAACAGGAACGAGTCTTCACGATGTTATCCGATGATTGATCAGAAACGCGAAAGCGATTCGTTGAAAATGGTGAATGTAAAAAAAAAAAAGAAACCCGATGTTTGTAATAAAGAGGTTATGTAAGTAGACACTTTAGGCGCGTATATCTCTAAGTTATAAGTGTATCTTCATGCTGGGCGTGTGTATTTAGGACAGGGAATTGACGGTTATATGCCAATATAATCCCTTTAATGCCATTTTCAACACATAACATGTTATATATGGCAACCTTTTATTAGCTGCCATGTTACAGTTAATGTCTGGTTGGTTCTTGACAAATTTTAGCTTCGTCTGAAATCCAAGAGCTGAAAAACTTTGGTTCATAAACATTCTAAAACCTTGCTAATGAAGAGCTATATAGTTTACTTCTGCATATAGCTCTCAGTATTGAAGTATCAGGGCAGTGTTCAACCCTGTTTAATGTTGAATGTATTTGCTCAAGTTTGATAACATAAGTCTGTTGAACAACATGTTTGCTGAAAACATTTGCTGAGTGCTGTTTGCTTGTGTTTAATCAAGTGACTAAAGAGATATTTAAGAATAGAGTCGATGTTGTCCAATTCCCATTTATTGTTTGGTGGGTTCAGCATTGTTTGCTTTTATAATTACAGTAAACATGTAACGCAGCCCATGTTGATTTTAATGAAAGAGAAGTAATTTGGTTTTCAAAATCAACTGATTTGTTTCTTTGTAAAAAATGATAAACACATTGAAAAAAATACATGTCTGTTTTCCATACATATAATTTTTTAGGTCAGTCACCTGAGACTTTGTCTCAAGGGACCTTTTGTCTGTTGTTGTGCATCAGTAAACAATTCATATTTTCGACAAAATCCGTAAGCTCAATCATAATGAAATGTTGTATGCAGTTTTGGTACCCAAGGGCCAAAACAGTCAAATTCAAGGTAAACTTTAAAAAAATCTTATTATAGGAAGCACTTGAAAACAAATTGTAAGCATAATTAATGTGGCCTATGAGTCTGTCATAAAAATTGTGAATTTCATGCCCCTAGGTCTCACAGTTTGACCCTTGGGGTGGGTATTACTTTACTAAATCTATATAAGAGAAAATGATGCAATTTGTTGATGCAGATGGGCCTCTTGTTTTATCAAATATCGATAAACATGTAAATATAACTACAGATTATGACCATGCAAGGTGTCCAAAATCAATAATTTAAACCAACAGGAATGTAGCAAACAAAAGACATAGTTTGAATTCCAGTTAGAAATGCAACAACTTTATTGCTGAGATTTTTATTCTATTTTACAGTCTGTCATATCAATATAAATGAAATTACAATACCAACAACTCTGAAAAAATTCAAGGGAACACTCAATTGGAGAGTTCAAATTCCCAAATGCGGCAATCTGTATGTAACAACTCTTGCAAAACACCAATACTCACCTGCAGAATTGGTTTCCAATGGAGACCACTTCTGCAGCTAATTCACATGGTACACATTACCGAATCATAAACAATAAATTTCTAAGTTTTAAACAAGGGTTTCTTTAAAATATCCTCTGTCAAAGATATCAGACATTCTTTTATTGTTCTGTATACATCTTTGAAAAGGCGAAAACAATAATACTCTTGTAGGGGGATATTGGGATTAAAGCAGAACTGTAAATTTACTGTTAATTACATATTTTTAATTTGAATTTATCTATAAATATCGCTAAACAAACAATAAATGTATACAACCATGAGAAAAAACAACAATCAGCTCGATAAAAGGCACAGATAAATTCGTTGTTCTTGTGTGAAAATAGCACACAAATGGAAAAGGCAGAAGACGTGTTTAACCCTTTATTCCATAGATACGAGTTTTCCCGCATATATCACAGAAGGCCTTTGTAACGAGCAATCTGAACACTTCCTACACTGTTTTCCACTTTGTCAGTTAATATTAACATAATTCACCCAATAATTCAAAAGCCTTCTATAATAGGTGTCCAAAGGTGTCTACATTTTGTAGAGGGATATATAGGCATACACAAATAGATTTAATTATCACATAATTTGCAGTGCAGGTGAGTAATAAACCTGTAACATATTTTTCCTATTAATCTAGTCTATGATAATATCACTTTTGATTTGTTGTTTTCCCTAACTCGAATTTATACATATAATGCTGAACTACTTTCCGACTTGCCCGAATATATAAATAATTTATCATGGTAAAATGACGTTACTTCGAGACGTTGTGTTGTATATTTGACGGAATTAAAAACATCAGATTTATTTTAATTCCTTACAAAGGTGATCTGTACCATTTCCCGAGTTATGTGATAAAAAGAATCCAACAATATCAATTTGAGACAAGTTTTCAAAAATCAGAATGCACTGAAAACAAAGCAATGAAATATATAAACAACAGATCTTACAAGAGTGTTCATTTATAATTTAATATATTAAATGCAGCAGAGGTAGCAGAAATTGTTGGTTATCTGAACTTGCTTAAATACAAAACAATTCCAGTTTTTGTTATATTGTTGCTGTATATAGCATAAGAAGCTGTATGGTTTCATGAACACAAAAAAGAATGTAAAAGTTTTGTTATAATATTCCATGCATGATTTTCCAAAAGGTATTATCCAACAAACAACAATTTTCCAAAATATTTATAACTGTACATGCATAGCAATTTGTACATATGAAGCAAGCAATAATAGATATTTTACTAGAGATGTTATTCATCGGAAATCAATTTCATGTAGAGAGGGATGAACAGACAGACAAAGACCTAATGCCCCCATCAACATTCTGGGGGCATAAAACTACTTTGTCAGTCAGTAGTAACAAGAAAATCATGCAAACATTTCTCCAACAGTGTTCCAGATTTGTCCCAAAATTCTCAGCCTACAGTTTGTATCAATGATCCCTTTGCAAATAATCAAGACCTAGGGTATACAATATTCATAACGTTGTATGTGATTAGGGAGTGATCCATAAATAATAACACCCTGTACAACATGCATTTACAGTTTATCATCCCCTTTGTTGTAAAATGCATTGTCTTTTATTTTCATATGAACATACCTATATTACTGCTAATGTGGCAATACATATATAGACTATTATCGAAAAAGCAGACTTTATAGTTTTCTCTCATGGCAAAATAAGTATTAATTCATTTGTGCTGACAAAGCCTAACAGCATGATAAAGGAAATATATGATAAATAAACTGCACGTTAAACTGAGTGGTCATAGCCGTTTCCAAAATATGGGGAGGAAGAATAAATATTTATCTCAAGAATGCAGCATTGTTATGTGATATTTAATCTCATCCCACGACACCAAACTGCTCATCAGAATATGAAATTTTAATATCCGAGGATCATTTTTGCGTAATAAGGCAATTCAGGAATAATGGTTTAGTAGTATCACAACTTCCAATTATAAGTTTTATGTTAAATACTAGTAATATAACTTTAAAAACAATGAAAAAATGATATATACAAGGTGTGTTAAAGTGTGGACTTTTTAATTTCCCAATCTTGCAGGTTGTTTTTGATAAAACTTCAAATACATGTGTCAGAACATGGGACTTCAAATACATGTGTCAGAACATGTGACTTCAAATACATGTGTCAGAACATGTGACTTCAAATACATGTGTCAGAACATGTGACTTCAAATACATGTGTCAGAACATGTGACTTCAAATACATGTGTCAGAACATGTGACTTCAAATACATTTGTCAGAAGATGTGACTTAACATGTGACTTCAAATACATGTGTCAGAACATGTGACTTCAAATTTATTTGTCAGAAGATGTGACTTAACATGTGACTTCAAATACATGTGTCAGAATATGTGACTTCAAATTAAGGATGGCAACGAATGGCAATATTGATATTCGAATATTCGGTCATTCTTTCAAACGAATATTCGAATATATTCGGTCAAGATCTTAAAAATAAATAATCATCAACTTTCTATCCCGAACGTTTTTACTCGCCATATTTGTTACTTTCTCTTTCAGCGGAAACGGTGCTGATGTATAAATACTAAAAAGCAAACAATTGGAATATCATTGTCGTCAAGATTCAACATGACGTTGAACTCGATGATGCATAATTAATAATAATAAATTAATACATGCTATGTTATATTAGCTTTACTAAGTTAAATATTCGTATGTTTGTATAGTTTATAAGTAATTAACTATTTATGAATGAAATTGAAAAACAAACATAATATATATATATAGTAAATTCGTCTATTACTTGACGCATTTATTATTCACAAGTACATAAACGGCCTTCAAATCAAAGAAGTGTGCTTTTTAATTAGGTATAAGATTGGTAAATAAACAAAATTGCTCTCACCTTTTCAAAACAGGGTGATTTACAACAGACCGTAAAGGCAGATCGATGATTAAAATTGCCTAAGGCAAACAATTAAAGGATTACCGACCAGGACTCCTTATCACCTTGACAACGTCAAATTGACACCCCTCTTAGGAGGAAATCGATAATTACCGTGTCTTAACCTGATTGATATAACACCTTTCAAAACCATTTGAGGCAAAAATATTGAAATTGAAAATAAATAAAGAAAACAATTTGAATTTACTATATTTTTTAATACTGTTTTGTTGTTGCGAATATTCGAATATCAATATGACATTCGAATATTCGGACGTATGACCGAATATTCGAATATCCGAATATTTGTTGACATCCTTACTTCAAATACATTTGTCAGAACATGTGACTTAACATGTGACTTCAAATACATATGTCAGAACATGTGACTTCAAATACATGCGTCAGAACATGTGACTTTAAATACATGACATGTACACCGAACCATAACGCTGAAATGATGTCATTTCCTTTCTGTTTAAAGCAATAGATGTTTTCACAACCATCATTGATAAGAAAAATATGCAAAAAATAGTGACATGATGGAAACGTGAGCAATGATAAGTTTTGCGCTAAATTGGGAAAGAAACCATCTCAAATGATGCAAATGTTAATACAATTCAAACACAAATCGTTTGTCAGTAGATATCACTGGTATTTCAGTGGCACCAGCAATAACTACATTTTAAATGGCATCAGTAACAGAAATCATAGATGGCGGTCGATGGCTTACGGTTAGGGAAATAGCAGAGAAGGTCAGTGTGAGTTTCGGAACTTCATAACAATTTTGTAATGAATAAGGTGTCTGTTAGATGGGTGCTATACATATCATCTACAGCTAAAAAGGAGCAATGTGTTACAGACACCATGGCATTCCCAGGCAGTAAAGACGAGAAAGAGAGCAATTCTGGGACTGAATTATAACCACAGATGAGACTTGGATCTGGTTCTTTGACCCATAATGAAGAGAATCATTGGGATGGAAAAGCTTGTCATCCCCCACACCCCATGAAAGCACTAGTGGAGAAGTCTGGCATGCTGCTCTGCCATGCTGTCCCCTAACGGCGCAATGGTTAACTCAGTATATTACTCTGAGGTACAGTGGTCAAATTGCATATATTTTTGTTATTAAATATTTTGTCATTAAATCTTATTTATTAATAAACATATGCACATAATAACACATCTTTTTGCAGGCATTTGCAAGCTAGTTATTTCAATCTCATCCAGGCTATGAGGGAGAAGAGAAACAGACAGCCAGTTTTCTGCTGCATCAGGACCTGTCATTGGCTGTCTCCATTACGACTTGGACTTGGCCCCATTTGATAAAGGCTCTGCTCGAAGAGGGCAAACATTTACTCTTTAACATGTACTTGGCTGCAAACTCATCGCATCACTGCACAGTTCAAGGCAGAGGGATATAGAGACAAGTATGATAAATGGGTGAAAAAAAAAAAATGTATTAAATGCACCGAAGAGTGCGGTTGGTACTTGAGATGACATTTGCCAGGTTAAATGTTGTGCAGAAACTTGACATCGTTGATGACATCAGACTGCTCTAGGTAGCCATTACATGTATATTAGCGCTGTTGCTAAGTAACTTTTCATAGCAATATATATTTTATCCATGTGTTACACTAAATCTTGAAAATATTAATTAAGTCCACAGATTTTTTAACACACTTTGTATTTAATTTATTGAAAGAAATGTATAGCGATTTTATATGAGAAGTACAAACATGTTCATAAATATCAATATAATCCGGGTCACGGATTAATTATTTGTCAAAAGAATGGGTACATATTGCTGGTGATTATAAACTGGCTATATAGTTGACTATTTACATATTGCACTGGCGTTAAACTCATCATTTGCGTAGACCAACATAAAAATAAGTTTTGTATGTTTGCTCTCTCCAAACCATTCATGTTTCACCACTGATTCAATTGGTTAAGTTATCAATTACTTGCGAGGATGGGGTGTGCTTGAGTACTGGTTAACCTTTCAGGATCCCAGGAAACAGTGGTTAGGTTAAATGATTGTCTGTTAGACCTCGATGGCATAAAAATAATGCTAATTATTCAATCAATCAATCTCTCAATCATAGATTACAAAATTGGGTAAAGTTGGCAGTGATTTTTTTCCCAATATGAAAAATTCATACAAAAACATAGAATAAATATCATATACATAGTTACGCATTTATGTTATTGCTTGGATGAATAAAAAAAATACTCTCTTCAAAGTTTGAATTTTTTTCTCCATGTAGACAGCTCTTTTGAAGGATGGGAAGGTAGAATGCAAACAAAATATTAAATTTTTGCCACATCTACTAAATTGTATACATGTAAGTCCTATTAAAACAAAGTCATTTTATGTCCTTTCAGTAAATCAAGGATCCATATTTTGATTCTATGACCTCTTCTGCTTTTGCACATATAATTAGCTAGTATCTGGTGTATGGAATATTGTTAATTGTCTTTTAAAGTATATTCTTCATGTATTCCTCACCCGAGTAAAGTGACAGATATCCTGATCAGGCAGGTGTTAAAGACAGATGAACGAAAATTATTGAATTAACTATTTTCAAGCAACTAACCAATTTCGCAGTATATCTTCAGATATCAAACTACAAGCTGTTACTGTGGTCTTGTGGTTGATCTCTCAACTGTCGGATCTTTATATTCGTCATGCATATTCCCTCGCTTTATAACAAAATTTTATGTTTGGCAGCTGAATACTGATTTGGCAATATCCGCCATCCTCATTGTAGGAATTAATATTCTTCCAAGTAGGTGTTATTTGGTAAATTTTTATTCTACTAGACTGGAATTTAGATTCAAGTTTTTTAATCTAATATGACAGCTGATAAATATCTGTTTCATAATCTGTGCATTGGCCACGGAGATCTTCATGCATAATCAGAAACAAAAATTTGAAACTTTCATTGACTGTTTGTGACTGAGTTCAGGGTTTGCGAGATTCCCATCAGCTGTGTAGTGGACTGGGAGGTCCGGTTACGTATGAACGTAGAAATGAACTGTGACAAGCCTGTCAGGTGATGTGCAGTTAGATGTTGTAGAAATTCCCTTCTCATTGACTGAAATTGATCAAAATGTGAATTCAATTAATATTCAACTATATTTTCAGTTTTCATGTTTGCTAATTTGTCATACACTGATGTTTGTATTATATTATGGTATTAATACAAATAACAGCACTATGGAAATGATGATTTTAGATGGATCTCCTCATCAGATCTGACAGTAATCTTTATATGGTCATGATTCAGCATGTATATAAATCCCCAAAAAAGAGTTGATGAAATTAGATTTTAGTTTGTCTCAATTGGTACATTTAAAACACAAGATTCTTAAAGCCTTAATTAAAAAATTATTTGTAATTCAATGGCAATGTGTGGGATATCATGTCATTTGATACTTTTCTCTCACCACTAAGGTTGTTGGTATGAAACTCAGCTCAGTCCAAAAATGTTATGTAAGTTTGCAAGTTACTAGCGAAGGAACAGTTATTCTACTTAGATTAATGTATATGCAATGCAACATCTGCAACCTTCCCTCCAGCAATTGTCAATTATAACCAAAGACTTGTAAATGGCATCTCAATTTAAATTCAAAATTTCTTCCAAATATTTAAACAATAAACTTCCTCAGTTATCACTCTGTAATAAATCAATAGCTCCAGTGAGGCACCATGTCAGGCATGACAATTCAACACTATGAAAAGAGAACATCAAGCGAAAGTGGGGTGGTAGTACAGTGGGTAGAGTGTTGGCTGCTCACGTTAGAGGTTGCAAGTTTGATCTCCACCTTGATCCCAAATGACCTTTAAAAAAAATCCGCTAGATACTGGTTCTACCGAAGAAGCACACTCCAGAGCAGTTCATATAAGCTCTGCGCTAACTTCGCAAGTGAGCAAAAATTTATTGCATGTAGTATAAACTAAGCACAAGTTGAATGTCATTATGTCACTGTTAGAGTGTTGAAACCACATTAGTAACACTTAATAAAGTAAATACAGTAGGCACAAACCTTCATGTCTGAGAATTCCATCTTACCGGAACTGTTCTTCTGTATCTGAAATAAAATAAACAAAAATTAGATTATCATATGTCGGACAATATAACAGTTAAACAGAAGAAGTCAAATTTTAAATAAGATGCATGTAAGCTATTAATGGTATAATATGTCAATGTTCAGTTGTTCACCCAGAATGACTTTAAAATAGACAATTGTACAAAACAAACAAGACAAATATTTGAATGATGCTAGTCAGTGTTACATGTAGTTAAATTAAGTTGATATTACTTTGATCATGATCCGGGCCTGGTTTGCTCCGTTGGTACGGCATCTGACTATCAATCCAGCAGCTGTGATTCCCACCCGGCCACAGTCTCCGTGATGATTAATATACAACATTGCATCTCATTATCACTCGGCTCTCACCGCTAATTCAAATAAGAAAGTTATCAGTTACTTGCAGAGATGGGTGTGCTCGAGTACTGGGTGACTGATCATCTGTTAGCCCTTGATGGCATAAAAATAATGCTAAATATTCAAACAAACTACTTTGATTATAATATGGATGCACATTTTATATACATTATGTCACTCTTATCCATTGAGATGAAAAAAATTACTGTCCGCTTGATATATGAGAAGCCTAAATTGGAGGAGAACATATCCTTTATACTTGGGCTGTTATTGACTCCTTTTTAGGTCCTATAAGGGGAATGGGATCAGAGAGGCCTACCAGAGGAAAAAAGTGAGAGATAAATTTAACAAGAGCTGTTGGAGAACTGTAACTGGACCGTTTGCGCCGTCATAGAACAGTATTTAATCTCTATAATATGTTCCATTGGAAAAACAGGCATATATCTATTAATCAAACCATTTTTAGTATCAGTGAATAATAGACCAATGTATGACAGAATAACCACTTATATTTAACTTTAATGCAGACTTGTAAGCACAATTTCCCCTAATGCCTGTTCACACTGATATTTAGCCTTGAACTTGAATATAGCAGCTGTTTTATGGTACAAAAAAACTCAAGTTACATTCACATAACTGTAAATATGCAAATTAAATTATAACTTACACCAAAACTTTACATCCTGACTTTTAGATATAAGCCAACATGCTACACAGTGCCTCTGAGTATAGGCAAGCACATTTATACCAAGTTTCATCCACACAACTGCAAGCAATGCATACTTAATAACTTGTACCAAAGTTTTAAATGCAGGTGGGACATAAATGCCGATACCATTACAAAATCTCCCCTTTTCATAGAATAGTTTATTAAGAGAGAAAACGAAAGTAAAAGAAAAGGAACAATGCAATCAAATGTATTATTGTCAGAAACAGGCATCATGTCAATATTTCTAAATGTATGAAAATTAAGAAGCAAAGTTAATTAGCGGAATTTTTACCATAAAAAGGGGGGTGGGGGTTGGGGATACCTTTTTGGATATGAAAATAGGGGCCTAATGTCAGTCCATTATTAATGATTCCAGTCCTGTCGACTCTACAACCCCATCCCAATTGAAAACGCCTGAAACTGGGATTCAACTCAAGATGTTTGGTTAAACCACACAGATTAATGTAAAAATATCGGAGGATACATTAGACTTGAATAATAGATTAAAGATAGAATATAAATACCTGTTTTACAAAGTTGATGGTGTAACCAAGGAAGGCCGGATGTCTGTATATAGACAAGCTGTCCTGTATGTCTGTGTTCGACAGCTGTTTGTTCACATCTTCGGGGTTGAAGTAAAATATTGAGTTTTTGTCTGCAATATATTAAATATATAAAACCAAAATTATTAATTATCAAATATTAAACACAATCGAACCTATATTGACTTTTATCTGAATTTATTAATTATTTTCCTACATATGTAATTCTTTCTAAAATTAGACAAAAGTTTTTATCTAATAGCAAAACTATATAGCTCATGTAGGGAATAAGGTTCATGGATTGGGTATAAAGGCCCACTATCTTTTATTTCAATAACAGAGAAAGGTTAATCTCACAATCAAACTTTGTAAATATGAAATTAAAATAGCCCAATATGTATGCAGAACCTTTATTTTATTTTGGAAATATTTCCTCCTATATGGAGAGCACATACATACAATTAATAATAAATTACAATATAAACAAGAGGGCCAAGATGGCCCTATATCGCTCACCTGACAGACCTTGAGTCACCCAACTTAAGTAGATTATATAATACATGTACACTCAAAATTCCAGAAAAAACAAGATGGGTGAGTAGTTAGAATTTTTATTTGTTTTGAAGATGTAACAGATGCATAGAAGAGTTGTGCGATAACAAAATTATCTTTGTGCGGATATCTGGATATCAGATATCGAAAGATAGTTTTCACTATATATCCTTATAAAGAAAACCTGCCTCCCCTCCTGGCGACAATGTTTTTCACAATGGCTGGAACAAACTTGGTAGAGGTTCACCAATGGTAAATGTCAGTGAAATTACATCGAAATCAGGTCAGTAGATTCTGACAAGACTTTTGAAGTTTTTACTTTAGCTGCCTATATAGTAAACTAGCACCTCACTGTGGCGGTCATATTTTTTAACAAATCACAACGGCTTGAACAAACTTGGTAAAGGGTCACCAAAGGAACATTTCTGCGAAATTGTTTTAAAATCAATCTGGTGGTTTCTGACAAGAAGATTTTTAAGTTTTTACTATAGCTTATATAGTAAACTAACCCCACCCCCTGGCCGCCATGTTTTTTGACGAATCACTACGGTTTGAACAAACTTGGTGATTGGTCCTCAAAGGAACATTTCTGTAAAATTACTTTAAAATCGAGCCAGTAGTTTCTGACAAGAAGATTTTTTAAGTTTTTACTCATTAAACTTGCCCTGCCCCCTGGCAGCCATATTTTTTTGATGAATCGCAATGGCTGGAACAAACTTGGTAGAGGTTCACCCATGGTAAATGTCAGTGAAATTACATCGAAATCAGGTCAGTAGATTCTGACAAGAAGACTTTTGAAGTTTTTACTTTAGCTGCCTATATAGTAAACTAGCACCTCACTGTGGCGGTCATATTTTTAAACAAATCACAACGGCTTGAACAAACTTGGTAAAGGGTCACCAAAGGAACATTTCTGCGAAATTGTTTTAAAATCGATCTGGTGGTTTCTGACAAGAAGATTTTTATGTTTTTACTATAGCTTATATAGTAAACTAACCCCACCCCCTGGTCGCCATGTTTTTTTACGAATCACTACGGTTTGAACAAACTTTGTGAAGGGTCCTCCAAGGAACATTTCTGTGAAATTATTTTAAAATTGAGCCAGTAGTTTCTGACAAGAAGATTTTTTAAGTTTTTACTAATTAAACTTGCCCTGCCCCCTGGCAGCCATGTTTTTTGACGAATCAAGATGGCTTGAACAAACTTGGTAGAGGGTCACCCAAGGAACATTTCTGTGAAGTTATATCAACATTGGCTCAGTGGTTTCAAAGGAAAAGTTGTTTGAAGCTAAAAAATAATGACGGATGACAGACGACGGACACCAGGTGATCACAAAAATTCACCTGTGGGCCTTTGGCTCAGGTGAGCTAAAAAGAGAATAATAATAACACTAAGCAAAAGGGATATGAATTTTACACAATACATGTATATGCAGTATTTGTTATGAGTAAAATGAATGTTATGTTAAAGATTAAATTATACTTCATTAAACATATTAAATATTTGTAATTTTATACACATGATGATACCGAATCAACCAATATTGTCAAAACGAAATACAAGATATAAGAAGGAAATCAGTTCTACACACAGTATGTCAGTATTGATTAAATGCACTGATCTGTTGGTAAACCGTAGCTACAGTGCACTTCTCATTTACTCCAAATTAGATGCAGCGTGTGAAGAACTATTACAAGACAATAATGATTTTTTGTAGCAATGGTGACAATTGGCTGTAACCCATTAATCAGTGCAATTTGAATACTGTCTCAAGAAGACAATGTCGTGTCTCAAGAAGACAATGTCTTGATATGACAGAACAATTGTTCAAAGCAAAGCTTAAAATCGTACAATACAATAACAATCCACATGGTGATATGGAAGTCCACATGAGTCGATAACAACAGTGTAAATACTCACCAGTAGTACTGTAAGCCTTGAATCTCCACAGTGTGTTACAGAAATCCACAATGAGTTTATTACAACAGTTTATAAACTCTTCCTTATTGACAGCTTCTATCTCTCCAGTCTTCTGTAGGTACTTCAGGGAATTGAAGTTTTCTCTATATCTGTAATACAGGGTTAGGGTTAATGTAATGTATAAACTCAACCCTTTACCACAGAAACCAGGCCATATATTACACAATTAAGCACAGGGGCACCTCAGCACTTGATTATCAGAATTAGTATTCCACTAGGGCTATAATTCTTAAATAAAATTTTACAAACACTTACTTTCCTCTTAATCATTAACAGTTTGGTGACGATTGACATACAGCATCATTATCATTCTTCTGTCACCGCTGATTCAAGAGGAAAAGTAATCACGGAAATGGGAATGGGTGTGGTCGAGTCCTTGTCAACCTCATTAGAATCCCAGGATAGATGTGTCCAGGTTAACTGATCGTTTGTTAGCCCTTGATGGCATATAAATGATACTATAGCTTCAAAGAAACAAACTTTTGTTCTTTATTCAAGAAAGACTACTCTTTATTCAAGAAAGACTACTCATTTTTCAAGATAGATTACTCATCTATTACTAACCATCAAAGATCAAATATGTTACTACAATAATACTGTTTTACATCATTCATATCTTATTGAAGATAAACACAATCATATTTATCAAATATTTATACCTGAATCTCTGTTAAACCACTTACCTAGAAATTACAGCACAGAGCCGGGACACAGTGACCGGGTTAGGACTAATTACCATTCTTTCAAATAACCGCGGTTCCATAAGGATCACAAATGGTAACAGAAACGTTTTATGCAAAGAGCACACCTGAAGTAGAAGAAAAAATTTCACATGCAATACCACTGTGAAGTAATCTCAGACTAGGAATGTGTCTGATATTACAAATGCCCCTGCTATTGATCATTCACCATTTGTTTAAAGAAAGCTAAGTCGAAAAGTGGCCATACCTCCTGTAATTTTGATTGACATTGACAAATATTGAACTTGACCTGTATTTCATAATTACGCAGGACGAGATATAAACAAAATATTAATTAAATACATAGACCCCTTTAGAAGTAACAGATAAGAAACCAATTTATTACCTCAGATGAACAAAAAAAAAAGGACTGGACAGATAGACAGGGGTAATACATGTCCCTTCACTGTTCCATCGATTTGTCGCAATATCACAGATTTATAAGCCAACACCTGGAAACTGCTGAGCCAAATTCTAAATGTAATGCCAGTCAGTGAGTTCTATAGAAGAAGACTCACCATTTCTAGGAAGTCCATGATGCAAAGCTCCAAGAGAGGATGATGTTTTTCTGCCACAGATCCAACCAGGATCATCCGAGATACAAACTTGATATAGCGCATCAACACGTCCCTGCAGTCAAAATCTTCACTCTCCAATGGAAACATACATAAGCTGAAACAAGCATAGCTTATCATATAAAAGCGAAAGAAACATTTGTGAACAAAAATTATAGTAGAACTTCGTTGACTCGAACATGGATGGCTGGAACATATAACTCGAACCAATGATCTGGTCTTGGCCGAAATCCTATTTCATTGTATATACATGTACATGTATGGTATGATGTTGTACAATACTCGACTCGACCAACCCTTAACTCAAGCTATTTTGTCCAGTCCCGCTGGGTTCGAGTCATCAAAGTTCTACTGTAGATAAATTAGATGCATACATCAGATCCAAGAAATGTTTATTATTATTTCAATCTCTTCTCTCAAGTTTTATCAACCATTTCATTTTTAGTGCACAGATGATAGATGGGCAATGACAATTTCAGAATATTTAAATTCTGTTTTCTGTTTCACCAAAATATTCATATATTATACTTAAATTTTATATTATTTAAAACAGACAAGATAAATTCCTGCACCTTTTCCAGTTTATTGCCAAGTTTTTGTGCATTTTTTTCAGCACTTTTCTTATTTTGCAAAAACTGTCTAAGCACTTGGTCACCATGTACATATTTGTCTTTCAGCTATTAAAGTTGAATGCTATTTCCACCTTCATCATCATCAAATGATTTAATTTAACAGTACAAGTGAAAATTTTTATTAAATTAAAAATCATTATATCATTTACCAAGAGTTAGAAGTTGTGACTTCTTGGTTCCTCGGCCACTCATTCGCGGCATGATTACGCAATAATTCCGTAAAACACATGATAACTTTGCACTGAAAAATAACAATGAAATTATCATTTACATCAAACTGCTACCTTTTATAATTGTTTATATAAATAAAATCCATTTAGTTTAATTTTTTCTTTAACAACAACTGATTGATCAAAACAGCATTACTTTGCTGAATTTGATTGCTGAAGATTACCATTTACAAAAACTGAACACTAATGGTGAAGGTTTGTCATAAGAAACCAGCAGAAAACCTCATTTCCATATAAAACAACAAACGATTTGAATCAAAAATCTTAACACATTATAAAATTTACATTTGCTTACTTTATACTAATATATTTTAGCATGGTTGCGAAGAAAGGTCAGAGTTTATATGAATTGCTTTTGATTTCACTACCTGGGTAGAAACAGCACTGAGTGTTGTTTTTAAGACGCTAACGGGTCAAACTGGAGATTGAATCAGCAACCTCTAGTGTGAGTGAGTCATCTTTAAGAATCATTTATGCTGCATTGCAAATGTGTAAATTATCAACATATATACATACCTTAAAATATACAGACGAAGAGAAGAACAATCTCCGCAATGGTTCTAATATAGCCTTGTAAAATACTGAAAAAATAAAAATGCATCATTGTTTAATGGCACATACATATGTATCATAAGACAACACAAATTTTGTGTCAGATTTATTAATGTCCCTAAAAAAACTTTTTGATATCCGAGTCTCAAATTACAAGGCTGCGATAGAGCAAAAATATTATATCACTGTGGATATAAAATACAAATGCTTCATGTATCAGAATTTCAAACTTTGAAGTGTTTTTATCTCTGTTGTACTTGTTTATCCGTAACCATCAATCATCTGAATTGACTCATCAACAAGACAAATGAAAATAATGTCTTAATTGCCAATAAGGGTCTGAAACATTAGTCTCAGTTATTGAATAACTTAATGAAAATCGACTAAAAAAACATATATATAGTTAAATAAAAAAAGTTCAGGAATATCAATTTTGACGTATCAGAGTTTGAGTTGCCTGGAGTCGAATGTATATCAAGCAATAGGAATACAGTAAAGCTTCGTTGGTTCGAAAATGGATGGCTAGAATACCACATATAGCTCGAACCACTAATCTGGTCCCAGCCAATTCCTTTTTCCATGTATATGCATGTATGGTATGATGTTTGAACTATTTTGTACAGCCCATTGGGTTCGAGCCATCGAAGTTCTGCTATATATATATTCATGTTTTAGAGATGATATAACAAAGTGATACTTACAAGGAAATGAATGCATACGACACCTGGTGACTAGTTTGAGAATCAAAGGGACATAATCAACACCGTTCCATTGTTGAAGATATTCGGACAATACAATATCTACTGTGGGAACTCCTTCCTGCAAACATACATCATGTACATAGAATTACAAACATATATAAATGTTTAAATGTATAAAACCAATTAAAACAAATCAGACGATCTGTTCAGTGACGGAAGAACCAGGCTATGACTTGTCATGTCAGGAAGTAAAAACTTCAGGAAACACAGGTTAGATAGATGTCAAAGTCAAAGTGTTTTAGTCAGCTAAGTTGCCATATAAAAAGGTAATTTGGCAGAAAGCAACGGAAATGTGTTCCAGGAAAAGTCAAAATCCGATTGTTTTTAGCAAAATTCTGGCCATAATAATAACCCATGATGTCTTTTATGAAATTCAAAACGTTATAATAATAGTTTTTGTAGTGCTACTGTAATGAATGTATGCTGTTAGAAGCTAAACTGTTATCAATAAAACCCAGGGCATCTCTTGTTACATTCAGCTATTAGCACCATACATCATCGTACACTTCTTCAAATCACACATATGATACAGACTGAGGGTGTCAGAGCAACACTGTTCTATCTACATATACAAAAATATAGCAGTGTTGTGTTGAACCATCAAATAAAGAAATAGAGCAAAGTTGTGCAGAACCATCGAGCTGTCTCTTCTGCCTCTGATAGCATGTTAGTGCATTTACGGAATTGTGAATTTCTAATGAATGAAAACTGGCAAAATTATTCAAATGTCAACCAAGCTGACATTTTAAAAGTCAACAGTTGGGATAAAACTTGAAATTACCTGTATAAATTCTGTGAATGCTTGCAACAAATGTATCAATGTGGTCACCCTGCTTTTATGTTTATCTTTAAAATTGTCGACTAACTCTGAAAAATATATTCAGCAATATATGTTACAATGTTGTTACATACACCAACACTTATTAACATCTGCTGCTTTAGGTTAAACCAGAATTGTGTCTATGTCTACAGTAATGCTCCCGCCATTGGGTGAAAAACAATCTTTTACCGAAATTAAGTAAAAAAATAATGTAGCTCCTGTAAAACTTGACCAACGTTGACAAATATTGAACTTGTTCATAATTATGCAGGTATACACAAAATCTTAATAAATACACACGATGTAAAACCCAACAGATGTTTTACCTCTGATGGTTGGACAAATGTACAGGGCTAACACTTAATGCTTCTTTGAATGCATTCTTCAAATGGCGTGGGCATAAAACTGCATTTAAATGACAATTTATGGACTTGAGCAAATGGAAGGTTAAATAAAGACCAAGATGCCCCCCATCCGCAGCAATCAAAATATCTGTCACACTACATATCAGCCATGTACTTTTTAATATTGTAAATTCCACTTTATTATGCACAAATAAAACTAAGCAAAGGCTGTGATTGACATACTTTGGTGATGAGACATTACCTTCTTTCAGAGTTTCACCAATCCAGAACTGGAATCTTGCTGCTGCTATGGGATCTTTGGTGTAGGACATGAGATGCCGTAAAGTGTCTGACCTCAACACTGCACCAATCTGGCTGGGAAACTGCAATGTTGTACACTAGTATGATTAAGTGCCTTATCTACCTGAACAGTGCAAGGTCTATAGATATAGAATTATAGACACTTGATTTTAAAATAATGGCTCTACAGGTGAATATGATTGTTACATCAACCTTCTATTTAATAGAAGCATGATATTTTAGTTTTTCTAAAGAAATTTCCTCTATGAATAATCATAACCCAAAGACAACATTTGTACAAATTTGTACTAAAAAAGACAAAAAAATAACCGCAAGATTTTTTTTAAAACCAAGCTTTACTTCATTTTTAACACATTACAGATTAATGTGGCATCCAGTCTTATTAATACAGGATGACTATACATCTGAGAAGAATCACTACCCTTCCGCAGGTAACTGTCTAACTTTCTCACTAACTGGCAAGCTTTTTCTCACATTTTGGACCAAGCTGGACTGGAATCCATGATTTCAGTAGTGAGAGACAAGTGGTTTTTAGACAGTGTCTAGGACCATTCAGAGGATCCTGCGGTAAAACTTTTAAAACAGTATAGACCATAATCTGATAATACATGCCATATTTGACATCCCGAGACTGTAACTGTTGTTTTTTTTAAATGATTGCTATACAGCTTCACAATAAATTCCTTCTAAAAATATCTAAACAGTATTTATGTTTCAGTGCCAATTGGAAAATTTCAAACAATAGTTCTACTACATATTTTTCCGAACTTGCTACTTAAACAACTTGCCTCTACAGAATCTATATAGTTGAGTAGATTCTTAAAGGTCTGTATCTGTACAAATGGAACTCGACTGAGGCCCAGTGTCTGCTCAATGTTGTCCATTCTATAACTTGTCTTCGTGGCCAGTGAGTGTATTACAGGAATTGGATCAATCTTTCTCCTCTTGCGATTCGACTGGAAAACATAAACACATTTTCGCGTCCAAATCTTGTTGTCAGATTAATATAGAAGTGTACCACCAAGTGACAAAGGTAGAAGTACATTTGTGCAGGCAGGACTAGGATACTGGTTTACCGTATAAAGAAAACCAGAAATTGCTGACATAAATGAATAGGGTTTTACAGAATACCAACACATGATTGGTTATTCGACGCCAACAGGAAGGAAGATTCCAGGTTTACTCTACATGTACAAAAACAACAAATTGATATACAGATTAAAAGATACATCAACATATGAATATGCAGAATGAACCTAGAACCTTAATACCTGCCGAGTTTCAGCAAATTCTATCGTATTACCCAAATCGTCGCTTCCTACGACAGGCATGATCCACAGTGATCCTATTCTTGCCACTATCAAATGGCTCCCTGGAACCACACAGGGGTTGATAAATTAACCACAACAGTGAATATAACAAAAAATGATGAAATGAACATGACACCCATTCGGAGGATTCCTACCCCTCTGCCGAGATCAGCAGTGATTCTATTCTTATCCGTAACCACAAGGGCAGGCATAAATGATAACCAGAAATACATACAGGCATGAGATCTATGGCATGGCCAGTAGGGTGGAGTCTTTCTACCAGAGCCTGCTCCCATGACATATCTAATTGTGGTGCGAGGCCATTCTGCTCCCGGACCTTCCTCACCGTGGCACACCACTTCCTGTCATATGTCGGGAAAAACGACTGTAACAAGAAATTATACCAATATATACAATATAATTAATTTTAAAGAACTTACTATCAAATTGAAGTAATGTACAGTACTCCCAGGGGAAGGAAGATAATATAAACTGCAGAATAAGGAGAAAAACATCTTATTTTTTATTTATCAAAGGACATCTCGCTAAAAGATTAAAGAATATATGATAATGTAGGTTATACAATTAGAAGATAACACTATAATTCTGTAAATAAAATATCATGCCCACCCTCTCCAACTTATAATCAATCTTAAATTCTTACTAAATACCCCAACCTTGGAAAACAAATAAAACTTTTTAAGGTCCCTGGCAACCATGGTTACTGAGCACAAAGTGTACCAGAGCATTAGTTGTCTTAATAGAGTTATCAATATCTTTAAACCTCTATAATCAAAGTAAAACAATGTACTCCAGTATAGCTTTACCTTGTATGTCCTAGGTACAACAACGTGCACCAAGCTGGGGTAGTAATGCCTGTATATGGACAACAACCCTGTTAAATACGACTGGGAGCCCTAAAATATATAAATAGATATATAGGTGAGTATAAACACAAATTATACAAATACAACAATTTTAACATGTCTCTAGCTTGATCTTAAACAACTTAAAAAATTGCACAACCTGCAAGTTAATATTAAATGGAGGTTGAATTGCATGGTATCTGTTCATCTTTATATTTTCATTTCGCTCAACAGTGGCTTCCTTCATAAATGACCTTACACTACACTGTGCTGAACACAATAAAACATTGCTTTTCGTTAAATGGGGAGAAGCACCACGCAGACATTTTTACACAAAAAATTATAATACATTATTATTAAAACACATAGAATCTCATGAGAAATGCTTCCTTCTTTGCTGGTTACTTAAAGAAGTAATGAAATATAAATAAGGGGTATATATACCAGGACTGAGGATAAATATTCTGTATATTTTAAATGATTCTGTGTTAGTTTTATGTTTCTACACAAGTAATAACCACCAGAGGTTTATAGTTAGTTCTTGCATGTTGCAAGAGGCGACAAATTGAGTTAACTATAGAGTTTGTTAATTAAGTTACATGGTAGATCTGCAGATTCCTCTATCTAGGCTCTATGATTATTTATTGATGCTGTCCTATTTATGGAGATGCATCTTAGTTTGCTGACTTGCTTTAGAAAATAAGAGTCAGTCTAGAATTTAGCTTCCTGTAGACAGTGTATAACCATTAGTTTACAACTATGTTGATACAATGTTGAAAACCATGTACTTCATTTGTTGTTCTAATATCACTATTAATATCTGTACATACCATGTCTTTCTGATACTGTAGAAGTAGTCGGACACGATACAGCTTTACATCTTCCTTCCTCGTCAGTAGGTACAGCAGGTGACATACATATGGCATCTGTTACCATAGAAACAAAGGTATAAGTTGTATGTAATGCAGTCAAATGTTCTTGCAACTAATATGTGTAACAAGGATATTGGTTAATTATCTATATCTTCTTTTGCTATGTTGTTTTCAACCAGGTCACAATCATTTATCATACTGTTAAGTTTTAACACATTACATGGTGATGACATGTAATGCAACATTACAAGATTTAACATTGTTTTTCATATTTATTTTATATGTTTGATTAAAATATTCTGTCTGCATATCTTGGTACTTGTATGATTCAACTTCATACTACTCAACAGTAATAAAAAATATGGTACATGTACACCAGGCATAATTCTATAAATTGGGGAAAAGAAATAATACTTAAGTATCCTTTTGAACAATAATGGTAAGAAATCAAAGAAAAAAAAAGCATTTTGAAAGGTAAAAAGAAGATTGGGTAGCTTCAATTTGAGTGGGTAGATACAAGTACGGCAAAAAACACAACTTTTTTAAAGCGGCCCAACTTACGAGTGTCCTGTAGTGCAGGAAATGAAACAGTATACCATACAGGGTGTGAACATTGTCCAGCGTGTCTATGTGGTCGTATATAACCAGAATCCATCTCAACAGCAGACACTGAAGGTAAATGTATAGGAGAAATACAATACATTATTCATACATTATAAAAAAGTATTTAATAATCCATTTTAACAACAAAACTTGACCTTTTTGGTTTTAGTTGACCGATCAACAAATTTTAATTTTCTCACCTTTTTATAATATCGATTTAGACTTATCAAAAACAGAAATATAGTACTAGATACACTGCCGTCCCGTTATAACGCGGTCCGATATAACGCGAATTCTGTTACAACGCAGTTTTTGCTTGGCTGCCATTTTTTGGGCGAGGGGGAAAAGTCGTGATATAAAACTTGAAAATCTGCACGAATGACAACCAAACAATAGATCGTCGCCATGTTTTGATTTGGTAATCGTGCATCTTCTTCACACCAATTAGCCTTGATTATAACAAACTATTATAACCATTACCTCATGGTGGTTTAAAGGATACTTTAAGTGATTGATTCATGCCAGCATTGACTATTAACAGTTTGTAATAATCCCAAGTTCTTCAATAAATGCTGACATGCGCCAAACACAGAAGCCATATGCAAACTTTGTTATTATCGAATGATCACGTGATCTAGCAACTAAGCGGTTGACAGGTATTAATATATCGCTGGTATCTTATCGGATCGTTAACACAAACTTATTTTTATTATTTTATTGTTGTTAATACTTCAGATATATATTTTTAACATTTAAACACTAACAGCGTTGAGTTTAAATTGAAACGCGATTTTTATATAGACACCGTTTTTTTCTCCTTCCGGGTTAAACGGAAATGGCTGCCAATTTTTTGTATAATCAAAACACGAAAATGTTTTTCGTTCCTTTCTTTTTTTGTATTAATTTTATACATATCTAAATGTATCTGTTGTAACCAAATACGCATTGTATCATATTACAATGCAAACAATACCATTCACTTAGAGTCGGACAGCACGATAGGTGTGAATAACCGACATCGATTTTTTCTAGGTAAATATCGCTATAACGCTGTCCGTTTATATAGCCAAGGAAAATACATGGATATCTTCTTATAAGACATCATCTTTACAGATATCATATATTTTGCTACTTTAATAGACTGCTACCTGAATATTGATGGATGGTTTCCTGGTACACAGCCATGAGATACACTTGAGAACTGCAGCTTCTGGTACCACAGAGGCTGGTATCAAGGATTTGATGATACGCTTGCTGGCTGTCTCCACTGAAATATAATGAATGTATCAATTTGTGTTAATACTTAAAAATGGTCAATTGAATAACAAATAAACAGAGGACAGTACATTACTGTCACTTAGGTTGGGTGCTTCTTCTCTCTCATCATGAATATTTCCTCCATGGTAACCACCTATGCTGGGAACCCATTAATTTCAATAAACATGTGTACAGTCAGGTCCTGACAAGTGTAACTAAATAAGTTGTTTTCAAGTTTTTTGGACCACCTGCTTCCCGTATGGATGACACCTCCAGAAAATTACAAGTTATTTTAGTTTTTTTGGAGGATAGTGCAGAGATACAGAAGATCATTTTGTAGTGTCTCTGGTTCTTTTACATGTCTGGTGTAAAGCACCGATACATAAAACCTTGATTTTTGTTAAAGACCCATCTGAAAGACTGGTAAGTATTTTTAGTTGAAGTGACGGCAGATCGATCCTGTGAACCCTGGATTCGCAGTCCAAGACCTTAACCACTGGACCAATGATCTGCTCATTTAGATTATAATGCTCAATGTCACATTTAATGGTCAAAAGTTACCAAATTTGGGAATTGGTACAAATGTATGGCCAATGCACATGTCTTTTTCAAATGGAATTCTTATTTTCTCAAAAATACCTTGAACACCAGAGGCGGCGACGTCTACCAGTTGTGCAATATGCTGAGGTGACAGACCAGATGTTAATGATGTCTGCTCTATCAGTTCTAAGGCCCATAGCAGTTCATCATTCCCTTTGAACTTCTGTCTCGATTGGGCTAAAAAATTAAATACAAAGATTTAATTACAGGTATCATTAACTTTTAAATTACAATTAAATGAAATTAGTTTGAATATTTCTACTTTAAACAAGCTGTGAATGTGATTTTTAATACCAAACAGGACAGTACACATTGTACAGAATTTTTTATTGTGACCCACCACATACAAAAACAGTTAAAGGTGGATATGATGAAATTGCACAAAGAGTCCATCTGTGCTCTTGTCTGCCACAACTGTCTTGTCTGCAGCAAATATAAAATCATTAATAATAAAATTTATACAGCACTGATTTGGTAATGTCCATCAAATATAGTTTAAACATATTTGTTTGCAACATGAAATAGGCTTGGGCTACAAGTTCTTTCAACATTAGGTTCAGCCCACCCCCTTCAATTTTTTTTTACAATGTTTACATTAAATATAAAAATCACATATTTTAACAATTTCCTTGACCAATGTTTATTATATGATTAGAAAAAAGATTGGAAAGGAAGAAAAGAAAAAAAAGGGTAAAAAATGTTTTTCTTCATTTAATGTATGTTGTCCATATGCATGCATCCTGTATCCACATCTCAGTAGCATCCCAGTGAGACAATCAAATAAGTAAATTAACTTTTGTGTCCTATGCAACTTGACCTTTTGATACAAATATATTCTGATTCTCAAAGAAAACCAGAATGCAGGCATTTTAAATATATTCTCAGAAATGCAAATATCATGACTGTAAGTTTGACAATTGTAATTTAGTAATTTATTGTTTGTTTAAAAAAAATTTAATAACACTACATTTATGTTGTTTTTACATAAAAAAAAATATTATAAACTGATAATTTATATCTGTACAACTGTCAAGTGCTAATTTTAAGAAGCCACGGTGCTTAGTATAACTGCTCCAAGACCCAGAGGTTTGATTCACAGTGCAGCCACATCAGAAATGATTCCCGAAGTGCATTGTTCTGGTAAGATCATGAAATATATAGCATCTATCAAAAGAGATGTAAATTTATCAGACCCACATTGGCGGACAGTCATACAGTGCACACCACAGGGGTATGGTGCCTAGCAAATACCCCCTCAATTTCCCCCAAAAAACAATTAAAAAACTCTCTATATGCCTAACAATTGAAAAAGATCAACTTGTAAAGAGACTTCTTATTGGTCAGGATTCGCTGGGTGCCAAAGTATCAATTTGAATTGATCAATCATAGTTTTCTTAACAAGTTGATCTGCGGCCTTCTCAAACAACAATGACTATCTGCCAAGCTTAGAAAATGGAAACTGACTGACAAAAACAATTGTTCTGGTTGCTTTGAACAGTGAGTACATAAATTATTAAAGTAGTACATGGTTGGTTTAAAGCCCAAATTGATTCGAAACTAATCGAATGGCTGTGTTTCAGTCTGGTCATGCTATACAGTCATGTACCTGAACAAAATCGTTTCAGACCTGATAAAATTTGAGTGACATTTTAGCCGATCCTCACAGATTACTGTTATAATATAAATACAGGGCCTTTTTTCCAGAAATTGGGAAGAGGCCATAGCCTTTCATTTTGGGAAATTGAATCGCAATTTTCGGCCAAATTGGGAAAAGGTAGACCGATTTTCGACTAAGTCATGCTATCATAATACTATTATACAGTATTATTTAACTTAAATTGGACTTAAATGGTGAAATAGGACAACCATAATACCATTTCATTAATCCAGACATTATGATGATTATTACAAACACAACTGTTTTGGTTTAAAATCTTTGAAATTGTCTGCAAATGGCTCAGAAGAATAATCCTCCTCTTGAGGTTTTATACAGTTCATCCTCATAAGTGCTTCAAGATTTTGTGTATTGAGTGATGTTCTCAAAAATGTACACAGGTCATTCATGATCAGCACTCTCAGTAAGGTAATAAAAGGAGTGGAAGTAACTTGTTCAGACACTTCATCAACAATATATTATGACAATTCTTGAGCATTACTACTTGTTGATTTCGTTTTTTTAATTACAAAGTTAAAAAGACTGCCTTGATCCTTGTCATTTGCAGTTCGTTTGACTCATTTTATGTAATATTTACTGTTGACGACATATATTTAATCTCCGGATGTGAATGTTTAACTAATTCACTTATTTGTTACAAGAAACATTATGACAATCTTCTTAGAATACGATATATCGCGGGCTGGTGACGAAGAATTTATTTTATATCGCGGCGTGATTATTTATTTTAAGATCACAATATTCAGTGACCAAAACACTTGCATATCAATGACTGGTGTGTATTTTATTTACAAATTAGAGAGCGCGATTTTATCGATAAACTTATTGCATCCAGTCTGTATATTGACTGGTGTACAGGGATTATTTATAAAAAAACAAGCATGATTTGATCGATAAACAGGCTGTAACCAGTCCCTTGCATATGATTTATTTCCGTTATATCAGAGATTCGTTTCAAGAATATTTTAGCCAATACCTGACCTTTGTAATGGAGGGTAACGGAATGAAGTTGGGCAGGGTACCAGATTGATTCACCAGAGTACAGAAGAAAACGAAATAAACCAAACATCGACAGTATTTGTATTTTATACAACTTTTGGTTTGATTTACTGTCAAAGTTATTTTTAAACAGTTGTTTTTTACACATTGACATAAAATGGGTTGTATGTAATTGATTTTAAGTAAAAAATTACGTCAACAAATTGGTGATTTCAGTCTGTATTTTAGGAAATTCTTTCATCAGATTGGGGAAAAAATTAGGGTTTTTTTTTCGATCGGGAAGTCACCGAATGTTGGCCTCTTTTATATAAGGTAAAAAGGCCCTGAAGTACACGTTAATATATATGATCGGAAAGAGAAATGTATTGGCTTTTCAACAGTATTGGTTTTAACAAGAATGCAACATTATTTAGTGTATTTTTAAGCCAGTTCTTGGTCGAGTGTGGATGGATACAATTTTGAGGGAGGGTAAAATTCTTTTCTATATCTGTAATTTTTTTCATAATATTTTTTTTATTTCAACAGGTTGGCATATAGAGGTGTTTTTATGGTTGCGGGTGGGGGTTGAAGGGGATCATGCTTGGAACTTATACATGCAATACATGTATCTTTTGTATACCTAATACCGTGAATGCCCGTATAATAACAATATCCCAGACATATGCAATGCTCCAGCTTCCATTAGCGGCGGCATTTGTTTACATTTCCTACCAGCAACTGTTTATTACTCTGCACACTTAAGTAACTTAATTACTGTAAACTTATAATTGATTCTATTATTTACATGGGTGACAAAATTTTAGACTCACGATAATAGGTTACATTTTTTATGGGTATAACCAGTTTACTGGTCATACCTAATACTGCGAGTCTAAAAAAATTTCAACCATGTAAAGAATGGCATCATTACTAAACAGTAATATGTTTACTTAAGTGTGCCGATTAAAAAACAGTTGCCAATACGAAATGCAAACAAGCGCTGATGCTAACGAAAGTTGGAGCTTTGCCGTGTCTTTCCAGATTGTTATTATACGGGCATTTGTGGTAATGGGTATATCATGGTATTAGGTATACAAGGGATATAATAAGTTAGTTAACTCATTGAACTTCTGTGATATTAGGCGATTCTTAGGGTAAATGCCTTAACATACATGAAATGTGTGCTGCTATTTAAGTATCATAATTAATGTATGATTGCTGCAAGTATTAATTTTGGCTGATCATCACTGGTGAGATGATCAAAATTGATCGGTGACAGTATCAGAAAAAGAAAGTGAAAAGGGAAAGATTTAGAAGGAATTGGGAGGGTGTTCTGCATATATAAAGTCACGGTATTGCACCTTACTAATTAGAAGAACATTAACACTGTAGTCACAAAATCCTTAAACAATATATACATTTGTTCGCATAAAATATAATTTTCCACTTTTTTTTATATTTTACCCCACCCACTTTTTATTTATTTGCAAAAAACAAGCATCTATTCGAGAGAAAATACACACCGTTTGTGAAGTATTTCACAGCATCATCGATACCCTTTTCTGGTTGTTTTCTCGTTGACATTTTAACAAAATTAAGTTTACTCCAACTAGAATTTGTTTACAAACATATTTCGCTCTTCTTTTTGAAAATTTCTCGTACTTTCTCGCAGATAACGTGATCTCGTACCAATAACCGAAAACGCGTGAAATAACCATCGAAATAAGCGAAAATGACGAAAACACACACATTTTCTGCCAACATTAATCTATTTTGAATGCGATATTAAATACTTTATTTGACATTATATTTGTTTCAACCTATTCCAATATGAAGTATAGATATCATGGAACAAAATAATCAATATCAATACATAACTCGAGGAATTATATATCTACACAAGTCCTTGATATAATTATGAAACACCAGATAAATAAACATTAGTCTACACTCGTAAAGCGCTATGGACGTAAATAATAAATTCTGTTCCAAAAACTCCAGAAACTTTATGTGAGAAAGTTTGCAGTTACTTGCAGAAGGGTGGTGGTCCTGCTCAGATCCATTCCGATGACTGAGTCCTCCACCAATATTGATTGATTGATTGAATATTTAGCGTCATTTTTATCCCATCGAGGGCTAACAGACGATCAGTTAACCAAATCACTGTTTCCTGGGATCCTGAAAGGTTAACCAGTACTCGAGCACACACAATCTCCGCAAGTAACTGATACACCGTCCTCTACCAATAAAACTCGATATGCCGTATATAACCTGAAATGTGCTGAAGATGGCTTTAAACACCATTGAAGAAAAAAAAAAGAAATACATTGAAAAATAGCAAAATATTATAATCATTAAGGATATTGTCTAGGAAGTTTTCAGATTTTCAAGTTAAATCACTTTATATCTTAAATTGAAGTTGTATTTCTTTTAAAAAAACAACATTTTTTTTTGTTTTAATTTTATTGAATATTTGAAGAAACAAAACAAACATGCTGTGTATATTTCTTTAATTCATTGCAACAACAATTTTGAGATATACTGGAACTAAACTAGGAGATAGATTTTATATAAGCGTACAACTTCCTTCTTGATTATTTTCACATATTTAATATTTGAAATGTTTATATTGAAATATTTGTAATGTGAAAAATATTGTTTAAACTAAAACAAACATGTAAGTTAAACTAGTTTGGGTTTGGCTATGCACTGTATATACAGGTAACTAACTATTATCCAATACTTTGTATGAATAGTGTGTTAGGCAAATAAAGTAGATCTATAAATTTAAAGCAGTTATCTCCCTTACACCATAAAATTGCTTGAATGAGACTGAGTTATTACCGCAGGGTGACAAAGACTTTTTTTTTTAAAAAAACGTGCACGGTGCATTATAATTATAATAACTTAATCTATTAGTATTTGTTTTGTGTTTTGTTATTTTCCCACGCATAACTGACAATGTAGTTTTTTAATCTACCGAATGTTAGTCTGAATTGACTGGCAGTGTGGTCTAATTCGATCAATGACTTGGACCGAAACACCCATTATAGCCAATGACGCGGTCTGAATATGTCAATGGCATGATTCGAATCAGCCTGTACCAAATCAGACTGATACCACAACAGTGTTGTACTTATTTGCCACACTGTTTTCAATGTCACATCATTGGTGTAGGAGAGCAAACCTGAGGAGAGAGTGTATAAGGATGTACTTCCAGGCTCCAAAGTATATGCTAAAACAGAATATTGGGGGGACCCGCCCCCCCCCCCCCCTTGCCCCACCCCGGCTCCTACGCCCATGCACATATCTGCGTAGGTCAATACTTTTAATTCTTTACAGTTAATGAGATATGTACAGCCTTTTTTATTATAAATATTCTCATACATAAGTGACAAATCATAAATGTGATGTTTGGATGGGAATGGAGTGCACTCTTTTTGTTACAAAATACATTTGATGTACAGAATATAGTTCTACATTGTTTAATCGTGTCCAGTGGCGGATCAACTATATAAGAATCTCGGTGCACCCCCCAACTCCCATATTTGATCAAAATTCACTATATTTCTGCTGAAAAACACGTATGCCCGACTTTGTGTTGCTCTCCCAAAGTACGCCCTTTCTAAATTGAACTCCTTGTGTTATACCAAGGTATCGAATGCATCACGATAAAAATGTAGTTTGTGAGGTCATTTTTTTATAACATAAATCATTGATCTCTGACTTCTTAACAAAGATTTCGTAACTTATTTTGAAATACCGCTGTTATGTTCATGCCTTTTTTTCTCCAAAATGACAACATTTTTAATTCATGTTTTTTGTTACAAAATTTATGAATATTTTATATAATCACGTACTTTTGTTTCGTGTCTTTGTGTTATTTCAAGTTTTATTGCAAACAATGTTATACCATATTGTGTAAAGACCTCATGGAATGCTGACTTTTTTAAAATAAGTTTCTCCTTAAACATGCTTTAGTATTGTTATCCAATTTATACCGTACCGTATACATTATCTGAGACATGTAAACACATATTTATACATTATTCACATGTTTGATTTACGGTTTGAGTTTAAAAAAAACAAAACACAAAAAAAACTATTTATAATTTGATGCCAAGCGGGCCACCAGCAACTATTAAAGTTGCATTTAAATGTATGAGCGTGCCGAGAGTGTTTTTATAACATTGTTTTGTAAATTATGGTCAACTATATAGTGCCGAATAGAACAGAACAGAGCAGACTATAATATTTTATTAGATTTGTACAAAGAACATCGTCATTAATTATACACTGTACAATAAATATAAGATATAGCTACTACATCCATAACTGAATTCACCCAGTGGCGTAGCTGCCTTTACGCCAAAACGCCCGGGCTTGCACATATTTTTGAGAATGCATCATAATATCTCCTTGAAGTGCCATCAGAACGCAGGAAATGCATCCTGAAAGTCTGATGGGGGAGAGGGCCATGTCCCCAATTCCCCCCCGACCCCACTTGAAAATAATTATTTAATATAGTTTTATTAAGAGAGTTGAGTAGCTCAAAAAACTTGAACACAGACGTTTTTTTTAACGTAATTGTGACCAACAGTAGGCTAGCATTTGTGATTAAGTTTCCTTTATCATCTCTGTTCTGAATTTTAAATTCATTCCTCCTCATTCTAACTTCCCTAAAATTTTAATCATTGATATTTTGACAAAGTATGTTTACTTGTTCAATAGCATGCGTGAGCTTGTACATTTGAACAAGGGTGTACAGAAGACATAGCTTGGGTCAATAATGCAGTCCTAGACATTTTTACGGGGTTGTAGGGGGTCCTCTCCCGGGTTAATTTAAAAAATGTAATTAGCCACTGGTGCATTCTCAGGGGGTTTGTGTGTATCTTTTTTTCTATGAAAACATGCCATTAACTTACGCATTATTTGTTTTATGGGTCCGCGGTCCTGCAGTTTCTGCGTGTAGCTACGCCGGTTCAAAACCTTGATTTTAATCATATCCTTACTAACCTTTTTATAAGTCCATATTAAAAACTTGTACTTTAATTGATCTTCAATTCACAAATCAATGCTAGTAATCTCTTATTTTAGCAGCTATCCTTATTAAGCAAATAATTGGTACATTATCTATCAGTGCTTTTACCAATACTCGGAATAATACGAAACATCACGGAATACGACGGACATTAATAGGATGTGAAATCTACATTCTGACAGGCTGACGTCACTGACACCAATGTTCGTCTGCAAATTTTGAAATTCATTTACATTTTTTTCTCAAATCAGTCGCACGGAAGCCTCATTCAGAGTTGTACAGTAGAATTTCAAGGTAATTTTACATTTTTATTGATATAATAGGTAGTATCATAATTATTTACAATTGTAGAGTATTTAGATGACTTAAATTGATTCCAATGATAGGCCTAATTGAAGAATGTCCTGCCCACCCAACAATCACTGCAGACGACACCAAACCAAAGTATCAAAAAACCGTTTAAACATACTGACTAAATTCGTTCTAACTGCACATTTCAGTTATGTGGTCTCCATTCCTCCTTTACCCACCAGCAAACCCGTCCTCTGCCCTCCATATCTCTTCCCCACCTCTCAACCCCTCTCGTCTCCATATCTCCTCCCCACCTCTCCACCTATCTCTCCTCCCTATCTCTCCTCCCCACCTCTTCATCCATCTCTCCTCCCCACCTCTCAAACAACTCACCACCACCTCTACTCCCAACATCTCCAAATATCTCCTTCCTATCCCTCCTCCCCATCTCTCCACCCGCTTCTCCCCAACCTCTACTTCCCACCTCTCCACCCATATCTCCTCCCCACCTCTCCACCCATCTCTCTTCCCAATATTTCCTCCCCACTTCTCCATCCATCTCTCCTCCCCACCTCTTCATCAATCTCTCCTCTCCATCAATTTCTCCTCACCATATCTTATCCCCACCCCTTCTCCTCATCTCTCCACCACCTCTACTCCCCATCTTTCCTCCCCACCTTTCACCCATCTCTCCTCCCCACTCTGTTTCCCAACTCTCCTCTCCATATCTCCTACCAACCTCTCCCCTACCTCTACTCATCAGCTCTCTACCTCATATCTTCTCGACCTCTCCTCCCATCTCTCCTCCCCACCTCTCCTCCCCATATCTCCCCCACCTCTCCCCCCATCTCTACTCCCCACCTCTCCATCCCATATCTCCTCCCCACCTCTCCACCAATCTCTCCTTCCCACCTCTCCACCCACCTATCCTCCCCACCTCTCAAACTACCTCACAACCACCTCTTCTCCCGACCTCTCCTCCCAACCCCTCATCCCCATCTCTCAAACCACTTCTCCCCAACCACTACCCCCACCTCTCCACCCAATATCTCCTCCCCACCTCTCCACACATCTCTCGTCCCCATTTCTCCTCCCCATCTCTCCTCCCTACCTCTCCATCAATCTCTCGTCCCCACCTCTCCATCCATCTCTCCTCTCCACCTCTCCATCCATCTCTCCCTCCTCCCCATATCTCCTCCCCACCCATTCTCCTCATCCCTCCCCACCTCTACTCCCCATTTCTCCTCCCCCACCTTTCACCAATCTCTCCTCCCCACTCTGTTTCCCAACTCTCCTCTCCATATCTCCTACCAACCTCTCCCCTACCTCTACTCATCAGCTCTCTACCTCATATCTTCTCGACCTCTCCTCCCATATCTCCTCCCTACCTCTCCTCCCCATATCTCCACCCACCTCTCCCCCCATCTCTACTCCCCACCTCTCCATCCCATATCTCCTCCCCACCTCTCCATCAATCTCTCCTTCCCACCTCTCCACCCACCTCTCTAACCACCTCACAACCACCTCTTCTCCCGACCTCTCCTCCCCACCCCTCCTCCCCATCTCTCAAACCACTTCTCCCCAACCACTACCCCCCCACCTCTCCACCCAATATCTCCTCCCCACCTCTCCACACATCTCTCCTCCCCATTTCTCCTCCCTATCTCTCCTCCCCATCAATCTCTCGTCCCCACCTCTCCATCCATCTCTCCTCTCCACCTCTCCATCCATCTCTCCCTCCTCCCCATATCTCCTCCCCACCCGTTCTCCTCATCCCTCCCCACCTCAACTCCCCATTTCTCCCCCCCCCCCCACCTTTCACCAATTTCTCCTTCCCCATCTCTACTCCCCACCTCTTCTCCCACCTCTACTCCTCATATCTCCCCGACCTCTCCTCCCAACCTCTCCTCCCCATGTCTCCCCACCTCTCCACAACATATCTCCTCTGCACCTCTCTTCCCCAAATATCCTCCCAATCTCTCAATCCATCTCTCCTCCCCACCTCTCCACCCACCTCTCCTCCCTTTCTATCCCTATCTATCCCCCTACTCTCCAACCCTCCTCCCCATCTCTCCACCCACCTCTTCCCGACCTCGACTCTCCATCTCTCCTCCACCTCTCCTTCCAACATCTCCTCCCACCTTTCAAACCACCGTTTCCCCACCTCTCCTCCCCATATCTCCAAACCACATATCCTCTCAATATCTTCACCACCACTTCACCCACCTCTCCTCCCCACCTCTACAACCCATATCTCCACCCACCTCTCCCCATCACCTCTCCAACCCATATATCCTCCCCACCTCCCCTTCCCAATATCTCCTCCCCACCTCTCCAACCACCTCTCCCCTACTTCTACTCCCTATCTCTCCCCCACCTTTCCTCCCCACCTCTCCATCCATCTTTCCTCCCCACCTCTCCTCCCCACCTCTCAAACCACCTCACCCCAACTCTACTCCCGACCTATCCTCCCCACCTCTCCCCCCAATCTCTTCATCCACCTTTCCTCCACCTGTACTCCCGACCTCTCCACCCCATATCTCCTCCCCGATTCTCATACCCATATATCCTCCCCACCTCTCCAACCACCTCTCCACCCATCTCTTCTTCCCATTTCTCCCCCACCTCTTCTCCCAACCTCTCCATCTATCTTTCCTCCCCACCTCTCAAACCACCTCACCCCACCTCTACTCCCGACCTCTCCTCCCCACCTTTCCTTCCCATCTCTTCACCCACCTCTCCTCCACCTCTATTCCCGACCACTCCACCCCATATCTCCTCCCCAATTCCCATACCCATATATCCTCCCCAACTCTCCTCCACATCTCTCCTCCCAACCTGTTTAACTTTAGGCGTTGTATACATTGAGAACAGATTGGGTCACTTTTCATTTTATCATTATATATCAAGCGGGTGTAAGATATACGTTTCCTTTATCGGCAGGGAAGGTTTATCAGGCAACAACACATTAATTGTTGACGTCAGCGATGTATCCATGAATATCAAGTCATGAACTGACGTTTTAGACTAGACACTTAATTTCATGTTGTTGTTTTTTTTACATTAAAGTGTGACCTTGACTTTTGTGTAACTTGACCATGACATCTAATGTAACGGTCTTGGTGTTTCTACAGGTAAATGCAGGTTACACATCATCATGGCATGTTGATCACTTGTATCAAGCTATTTCAAAATCCCTCCATGTAAAACAAAGTTACAGACCAGAAATGAAATATCAAACAAATTGAAAGTGTGACATTGACCTCTGAGGTATGGTTCTGGGTCTTAACACGACACTTCGTCATGTCATGTTGATCAGTTGATAAATTGAGCCAAGTGTTTTTGAAATCCATCAATGTATGATAAAGTTACAGACCGGATATGAAATTTCAAACAGAATAAAAGTGTTGTCGGACAAACTCAACGTGTGACCTTGACCTTTGAGATACGGGTCTGACATGTCGACACATCGTCATGTCATGTTGATCAATTGATAATTTGAGCCAATTGTTTTTGAAATCCATCCATATATGATTAACTGACAGACCGGACTTGAAATCTCATACAGACTCAAAGTGTTGTCGGACAAACTCAAAGTGTGACCTTGACCTTTGAGGTAAGGGTCTGAGTCTTACGTGCGACACATCGTCATGTCATCTTGATCAACTGAGCCAAATTAAAGACAAAGCTACAGACCAGACACAAAATAGCAAACAAATTGAAAGTGTGACCTTGATCTTTAAGGAAATGTTCTTGGTCTTGCATGCGACATTTCATCATGTCATGTTGATCAACTCAGCCAAGTGTTTTTGAAATTTATCCATAGGTGACAAAATTACAGACCGAACACCAAATCTCAAGCAGACTGAAAGTGTTGTCAAACAAAATTGAATTGTGACCTTGATCTTTGAAGTGGGAATCTGAGTGTTACGTGCGACTTGTCGCGATGTTATGTTGATTAATTTAGCAAGTATTTATAAAATCCATCTATACATTGCAAAGTTACAGGCCGGACACGAAATCCCATACAGACTCAAAGTGTTGTCAAACAAACTCAAGTATGACCTTGACATTTGAGGTACGGGTGTATGTCTTACACGCGACACATCGTCATGTTATGTTGATCATTTGTAGCAAGTATTAACAAAATCCATCTATGCATGACAAACTTACAGGCCGGACACGAAATACCGGACGGACGGACGGACAGACGGACGGACGGACGCTAAGATTACTATTATGGCACCCCAAAAATTTTAGGGGTGCATAAAAATAAAACAATTTGGGGGTGGGGTGGGAGATGGGGTTTGCTTTTGTCGATCTGGTGAATTGGTTGGTATAAACACGGATAATGTTACCTGTACTGGCAATTGGGCCTTGCAAGGTATAAGTAATTGAATATTTAGCGTCATTTTTATGCCATCGAGGGCTAACAGACGATCAGTAAACCTAACCACTGTTTCCTGGGATTAACCAGTACTCGAGCACACCCCGTCTCCGCAAATAACTAATAACTTTCCCACTTGAATCAGTGGTGAGAGACGAATGATAATGAGACACAATGTCGTATATCTATCATCACGGAGCCTGTTGCCGGGCGGTGGATTCGAACTCACGACCCCTGGATTGATAGTCAGACGCGTAACCGACTGAGCTAATCGAGACCGGCTGGTATAAGTAAAGCGGGTTATTGCTGTTTCTTATGCAACAAATTCCTGTATACCTATACCTGTCTTACCTGTATAAGATAAATGAATCCAATATAATATTTACAACCGTTCTCAAGTTCACAAAAAAAACGAACTTATATACTGACCTAAACTGAAAATTTCGTCGAGATCAAAATATGTTTATGTACGCATAAATAGGACCGGAATAAGTAGTGGGACCATACCATGACCAGATGACATGTAAGCGCTAATAATAAATCATATTTTTGATACATTTTCAGCCTAATTTCGAACTAGCCAGCAGCATTTTAATTCAGATGACAGGGATTTAGTAGGCCTAATGTGCAATTTCCTCTCAATTCAAAGATATAAAATCTAATTTATTAGCCGTCTTCTAGAAGATAATCCATAAAAGTGATAAAGACGCGGTGGAATCTTCTGAAGTGTGCCATCTTGAATTGTTTAGTAAATGTTTTGCTTTTTTGCGACTATCCTAGCAAGACATGCGCACAAGTAAAACTATAGTTAACGCCCGAACTCAGCCCTAAAAGTTAATCCTATGTACTCGTTTTTCACGGGCAAATAGTGCCACAGCTATACGTCTTGCAAGTGAAAACCTGTTAAACCGGTTTCGCAACAATATTTTTTTTCCCTTAAAGATAAAATAAATTCCACACGCGGATCCGAAATTTGCAATCGATGCGTATTTTTTTAATGAGAGAGTTATATATACATATATAATATACACATCAAAATGAATTTGAGTAGAACCACCGTCCTTCCGCAAAAAATGACAAACTTTCTCATATAAAGTGTTTCAAGTGAGATGGACAGGAACCTATGACCTAAGCGGCAAGAGCTAAATGATCTTGAGACCAGTCGGCCCAATTTGATCACCTCGACCTTTATGCTACGCAATAGACATACGGAGGATACGGAAATACCCGATGTTTCACGATTGCAGTCGGCCGTGGAGGACCACAATCGATGCGTATTCAATATTGCATTTTTTGGCAAATTTTAAAACGCGGTGTTTGTGCGATAGTGGTGATAACGGATAGGGACAAGGCGGGATGGTAGTAGGGGTGGTTCAAACAATGTTCGATACATAGCGAGATGGTGTCCATTTAAATGTTTTTCATGATTTTAATAAAATGCTTATGTCTACATTTTTATAATACTCTATAAACTTCACAAGAGTTGGGGTTCAAGTTTTTTTTTCAACATTTTCACTTTTGATAAATAAATAAATAAATAAATAAATAAATAAATAAAATTAACAAATATTCATAGACATCTTAAACCAACCCTGTCTCCACTACATCCGCCCTTGTTTTGTCTGTTTTAGCACCTGTGGAGGTTTGCCGTGTATTATACTCGTGCTGCACGTGAAATACAATCCGCCATGGGTCTAATTTTGGTTCGTTCTTTGCTGGCACTCTCATATTGGAAGTCAAGGTAGACGCATAGGACACACAATGGTGACATTTACAAATTCGAGGTATTTTATATGAATTATATGAATAATTTTGTTTTAGGTGTATTTATGTAAGTTTAAATTTGCATTGAATTAGTTTAAGTTACGGCAAGGAAATACAAGGTTAGCCTAAGAATTTGCTCATACTAATTTTTTAGCTCCCGAATGGGTGTCGCCACGTGTTATCGTGTTTTGTCATGTCCTTTTATTTTGGGTTTACAACACCTGTTTGGTCACACAATGGCAAGTGCCTGATGGCAGTAATAGGCGTAGTTCATGTATGTCGTAAAAGGCGATGCATTGAGTTTTTGGGATATGATTTACCGAAACTCTACAAAGTTCTGCAGGTATCAATATGTAAATGTTCATTTTGTGAGGACGATTTTTTTTTTATCAGACTGGTTACATTTTTCTTTTGTCGTTCGGAATTCTTGCATGGACAGCATAGACGACAAAATGCTTTCCAATCTTACACGTGTATTGATGAATAGGAAAAGGGGAGTTTTTGTACACGCGTCGGCGTTGAAGTTTTGGTGCAAGTTGTTCATAAGTGTGCATGTATTGCAGTTACATGCATGGAACTTTTCATAAGCGTGCATACTTATACCCTAAGGCAGGGTGTACCATATCGGGCTCCTCAATTCGAAGTCTAGGTTATGGTTACGGGGTGAAAAGGTCATATATTGTCATATATTTGCGTTTCTATGCAAGTTTATAAGTGTGCATGTCTTGTAGTTATATATACTGAGCCAAAAAAGAAAGTACCCACTCTATATATCTATCATTATAAAGAAAAGGAGTATACATTCGGATTTAATTTTTTTAATTGAAGTAAAGAACAATTTATTCTTGAAATCCTGTGATAATTTGAAGCAGCTGCAATATGTCTTTCATCGAAAAAAAAATGGACCAATATGACGTAAGGGTCGATTTCCGAAGTAACAACGGTTTTGATGAATCTGCACTTGTAATCGGGAAAGTTTAAACCTCAGTTTTATGGAATTTTTCTGCAGTGAAAATGTGATGTGGGTTGCAGTTAAATATTTTATATTCCATGTGCCCGCCGTGTTGCCAAAACACGGCATGACCCGCCGTCGCATGCTATCGACGTAACGCTGTACGTGCGGCGCCGTATAATTTGTTCTAACACGGCGTCCTAACTCATCCCATATGTGTTCGATGGGATGTAAGTCGGGACTTTTCGCCGGCCAGTCTAAAACATTGAGCCCGATGACGTCTGGTTAAAATTTGACTACGGTCTGTACGCACGAATCGGGTCATTTTGTCGCAATCGGTTCCGAACTGTCTGTGCACCGATTCCATGCCGTCACCCTGTTGCTGATGCCGATAGACGTCTGTTACGTAAGTGTTGAACCGCGGTGTACCGATCATCGGCTGCAGTCGTCACACGTGGCCGACTGCTTCGGGGACGGTCCCAAACGTTTCCCCTGATCTGGAAACGTCTTTGCAAACGCTCAATTGTCTTCCTCGTGCAGCCGAACAGTCTGGAAACTTTGGCTACTGTAGAGCCAGCATTCAGCATCCAGATCGCCTGATTTCCTTGGTCTTATTTAGTCTTGGCATTGCAATTTGACTTGATTTTATGTGCCTAATTTCTGGTCAATAAGTGCAGTCAGATACCACCACCAGATATCGACCGTCGCTGCACCGAACAAGTTAATCGCTTGGTGCTTGGCTGATTATTGATAAAACCAAGTTTGACATACATGTACATTATTTATAGCTTATTTTGACAAATTATTAATATTGAGCAAATAATTCAAAGAATAAAAGTGGGTACTTTCTTTTTTGGCTCGGTATATATACTGAATAACAAAAGTTTTGTCAGATAATCCCATAGGGTACATTTAAAGCAAGATGTGTGCCTGGATATGGAATTGATCTTTGGAAGATTCAGTCTGAAATTGAAATTGGGTTTGTAACAAACAGAATCGGAGAATAAATCAAATATACCAACTTTCATTCTGGTGATATCCGCCATTCTAAATCGTTCTTTTTTCAATGTAAAGGGAGGTAATTTACCGACTTCATAACTTTCAAGAGGGAATGCATGTACAGTGATGCCATATTATGCATTTTTTTACAAAGTGTTTTATCTCCGTATTTACAGTTTCAGTTGTTTAACTAGACAAATAGTGCTTTTATTTGACAAAATGCTGTTTTACACAAAGGGGCAATAACTTTCAACCAGACCATAAAATGAATCCAAATTCTGTTGATGTTGCTCTTAGTAGTTCGACAAATATTGTTGAATTAAAAAAAATATCGGAATATTTTTTTTGTATTATAGTTAAACTTGCATGAAAATACCGACAAAACCTTTGGAACTCAGTATATATATACAACACTGAGGCAGTACGCAACATACCGGGCTCTTAAATTCTAAGTTAATGATTTGTTTGCAGGGTGAAAATGTTATATTTTGTCTTAAGCTTAAAGACGATTGCTATAGTTTTAATCACACTTTTCCTATGGATAGAATTTTATGAAACTTCCCAGTATTTAAGTTTAATGTATGTTCTTGCAATATCAGAAATAAAAGAACACATGTTACCTTACAGATTTTTTTGTATTACCTTCTCATAAACATACCCGTCCTTGAAAGTTGGGAGATTTAACAAGCAATGCGAAAAAATATTTAAAATTGTTTACATCTAGTATTTAATTTTAACTATTACATACGATATGCATGCATATAATATTAATTTAAAAACAAAATCACTTCGGCAGAATGTCATTTCTGTAATGAAAATATTGTGTTTTTTAAATGTTTTGATATAGTGTATATGTAAATTTTAAAACTTCACAAAATTCTCTCTGATATCTATTCTAACGACAATCAAAAGAAAAAAATAGCTCTTAAAGTATACCATAGTTAAATAAACTGCAGTTGCAAAATCAATGTTTTTAAACTAATTGAGCATATTTGTATAAATATAAGATTTCCACTATATTTCACATTCAGGTCAGGTAAAATTACTATAAATAGGTCTCGACAAAATTACTTCCCTTTGTGCAAAAGCACCATATTTATAGGGCATGTGGACCATATTTTTATAGCATTTGGCATGTAAAGATGGTGCATTTGCATCGTATAAACTGTATCATATTAATATTTGCAGGCAGTATATTGTAAATAAAATTCACTGGGGCATACTGCTATACACTTTGCAAATTGCGACAGTGTTCATATACACATAAGCATAATATACTAGCGGAAAAAAGAAACTGTGCATGTGTAAAATGTCCATGTATCGCTCAATTTTATAAATTAAAGCTTGAAACTTTACACAGGTAAGTTGTGCATCCCTCTCGGTCATTTACACTGGTCAGTGCATGAGTTGCACGGATAGTTTGTCTGTCTCGCCAACGTCTTCGTTTTCACGTTTTTTTCGGCCAACAGTCAATCGCAAACACGTTTGTCGCCTAAACCTGTGTAAAAGCATAGTGTTGATACCTGTAAGACACAAAACCAGCATAATTTTGAAAAACGTCATTGATACGCCATGCCAAGGTTGAATGAAACTGACAGATGCCGCGCCGTAGGCATGATTGAAGCTGGTGTACGTCATACTAACGATGCCAGACAAATTTGGTGTGCACCGAAATACTGTAAACGCCTTGTGGAGACGGTACCAACAGTTTGGGACCACCAGAGACCGGCCTCGGTCAGGACGTCCACGCGTAACGTCTAATCGCCAGGATACGTACATCCGGGTCGTTCTTCTCCGTGAACGACTCAGAACTGCTACTTTGACGGCTAGAAGTATTCCTGGCCTTAGAAAAATTAGTCCCCGAACGGTACGTAATCGATTGCTTGAACGAGGCATACGTCCACGACGTCCAGCCATACGTCCTGTTCTCCAGCAATGTCATCGTGTAGCACGTTTTGCCTGGTGTAGACGACACATACACTTCACGCAACAGGACTGCGCACGTGTTCTTTTCACAGATGAGTCGGGTTTCATCTCGACAGTAGCGACGGTCGTTCTAGAGTGTACCGTCGTGTTGGTGAACGTTTCCATGACAGTTGTGTGATTCAACGACGTCCATTCGGCGGAGGTAGTGTCATGGTGTGGGGTGGCATCTCATCCCGTGGCAGAACAGCTCTTGTGGTTGTGGACGGCACACTTACAGGCATCAGATACCGTGACAATGTGAATGTGCTGCCCTGGCCTGCAATGCCACCGAATATGTCGCCTATAGTACACGTGTGGGATGAGATGCAGCGTCGCTTACGTCGCCTCCAAAATCAGCCGTTGACGTTACCTGACCTGTCACGTGCGCTTGTGAGAATATGGAATGGTATTCCCCAGGCATTTCTCAGCACACTTGTCGCATCAATGAGGCGTCGTTGCCAAGCATGCATCGATTCCAATTGTGGACATACACGGTATTGATGAGATGAACTTTGTTTAGAGAACGTCTCTGAAAACTGATCTCTATCCAAGACGCTGCTGATGCAATAACCATATCAATTGAGCTGGTGTTAAATAAAGGTCAGATAAAACCCTGTTGAAAATGTTTTTGCGATTTCTTATATATCTCCTAAGTTATAGCATATTATACCCATGCACAGTTTCTTTTTTCCGCTAGTATACATATAAGCATTTATGTGATGCAATTTATATGGTGCAAATGCACGATACTTATGTCAAATGCAATAAAAATATGGTTCATATGCTCCATATGGTGCTCTCCCTTACCTAATAACTTGTATAAAAAGACATTACTTAAACTTACGTCTTAAATCAATTACCAACCAAATATTGGCTCTATTTTTGTCTGTTTCATTTAGAACATTATAACTTTTGGGTTAAGTATCGTATTGATTTTGGAGCCCAAAACTGTTATTGGGTATTCATAAAAACTGTTGTAAAATGTATCTAGATTGGAACAAAACACAATGCAATAGTTATTTGTTTATTGTTTGAACATTCATGTCTCCGTTGTCCCATACTTACTTGGGTACCTGTATTAAATGAAATACTCTGCCCTATTGCCCTATTTCAAATTTATTAACCCCCACCAACTCCCCAATCTTTGAACTTGGGAACCTGATTCGGCACCTGCCCGAACATCCCCACCCTGTCCCCTTATGTTTTCTTTTTTAAACTGAAAGATATACTGTCAAAATTTGAATTTATTATCATACTTATTTACTCATACATATTTATTATTACCCCCCCCCCCCCCCCCCCCGCCCCCCGTCTCCGATTTCTTGAAATGAAACTTTGTTTCTTTTTGAAATTGTTTTAAATGATGAGAAATACTCTGCACACCCCAAACCCCACCCCCATTTTTAAAAAAGTGTTTTATATCTAGAAATTGATTTTTTTCTTTAATAAATTGTTTTGAATCGAATAAAATATTCGGTTCCATTTTAACATTATTACCCGCACCCTCCTCAGCGCCATATCCGGTTCTGTGACAATACTGGACCCGCCTGTGTTATACGATTCTGGTTTGGAATTAAGAAAATATTTTTATTTTTTTCAGATCTGTGTCTACCAATCGGTTTGATCAAATAAAAATACCCGAGAATGTGTGTAATTACGTCGTAAACGATTACTGCGAAATTGTGCAATAACTAATTAACATGATTTTTTACAATAAGAACTACGAATGGACAAATTTAGACGTGTGTTGTAATTAATTTATGGACACATTTCATGAGGATGAATTGCATAATAAAGAAATTGCACGTGAACAAGTTATATGAAAGAAGAACATGTAATAAAATCAAACCAGAAATATCACTGTGGACACTTCATATAAACACACGTAAAACGTAACTTGGACATTTTACGTTGTGTGTATTCTGACGGAAGTGTAAAACGTAACTTGGACATGTTGCGTTGTGTGTATTCTGACGGAAGTGTAAAACGTTACTTGGGCATGTTGCTTTGCGTATATTCTTACTGAAGTGTAAAACGTAACTTGGTTATGTTTCGTTGTGTGTATTCTAACGGAAGTGTAAAACGTAACTTGGATATGTTGCTTTATGTGTATTCTGACGGAAGTGTAAAACGTAACTTGGACATGTTACGTTATGTGTATTCTGGCTGAAGTGTGAAACGTAACTTGGGCATGTTTCGTTGTGTGTATTCTGACGGAAGCGTAAAACGTAACTTGGACATGTTGCGTTATGTGCATTCTGACGGAAGTGTGAAACGTAACTTGGACATGTTGCGTAATTTGTATTCAGACAAAGGAGGAAAGAAAACGACGCTTGAAGATCATCAGATTGGTATCGTTACCATAGTTACATTGTTTACATTAAATCGAACTTTGGAGTTTTAGCCTTTGACCCAGACACAAATAATAACTCCGCCATAGAATAAATAATTTATAATTTAATAAATAATATATTGACCCAAATGTCAACTACTTGAACACAAGTTAAAAATAATTTGATTTCTTAATCTCAGTTTAAGACTCGAAAGTTTGTGGCATCATTCGAATATATGACCATTAAGAATACTAAGGTACCTGCACAGGGGTATTATGATTCGAACACATTCAAACTAAAATGACTATTTTCCATCCCTACTCATTTCTCCTGGAACTGCCCTGATTCTACAGGTGTAGTTGATATTGAATTCGAACCAGAGACCCCCGAAAAATAGCAGATTCTGCTTACACGATACGGGATTCGAACACCACCCATCCCTAAAGATGCGGCTAACGCAATACGGGATTCGAACAATGCCCTGTCCCTACATGTGTTGCTTACACGAGACGGGATTCGAACACCGCCCGCCCGTACAGTTGCTGCTAACACGAAATGGGTCTCGAAAACCGCACCACCCTACATCAGCTGCTAATACGATACGGGATTCGAACATCGCCCCGCCCCTATAGGTGCGGCTATCATGAACGGGAATCGACAACAGATTCGGCTAACATTATAAGGGAATCGAACACTGCCCCGCCCCTACAGATGCGGCTAACATTATAAGGGAATCGAACACTGCTCCACCCCTACAGATACGATCCGCCCCGTCCCTCACAAGTTCTGCTAATACGATACGGGATTCGAACACGGCCCCGCCAAACAGGTGGTGCTAACACGATACGGGAATCGAACATCACCCCTCCCCTTCAGGTGCTGCTTACACGATATGGGGTTCGAACACCATCTCGTTCCTACAGGCGCTGCCAACCACGGATACTATAGCAGGTGCTCTAACCACTGCAGGTAAGAACTTAACAAACCTGTGCAGGAACCAATACAATGTCAAATACCCTAAACTTGGTAGATGCTATAAGTAATCCCAATATTTTGTCTTAAAATAATAACCTTTTTGATCTCTCGCACGCAGAAATACCTGAGCAACGAATCTAAATATAATGTTTAGAAACTAGAAATCCACAATTTTCGTCATCTTTTGTTTACATAGTACTAAGAAGACGCATTCTATAGGCTTGCCGTTCATTCTAATCCTTTTGACCAAATTGATTGTATATGAAATCCTGTAAAATAGTTCAATTTAAATGTTTAATTCAAACAATGTCGCTAAAGTAATCCTGAACAAAATTTTCGATCATTTGACAACTGACATTTGTAACGGAGTACTTATATCATTTACTAATTGCTTGTTTGTTACATCAGTATGCCTCATTTGACTGTCGACTATAATGTCACAATGACGAACACAAATATTCAGTTACAGGTAATTTTAAAACATACATTCATTTCTTTAGACACTTATTTAGGCCTACGTGCTATTATAATCAATAAAAAACACGGTTAAAGGTGTATGTAAGGTTCTTGATGTTTGAAGCTCGACATTCGAGGACAGGCCACCTAATGTCGATATATTATTACTTGGTGAGGCGACACGTACATGTGGTACCGTATGTCGCTTCCAATGTTTCCCGTGCAGACACATTGCAATTAAACAGAACTCTCATTGAAAAAGACGTTAAACTCTAAAACAAAATACAGTAGACAAATCAAAAACGTGTTCGTAGTTTCACTGTGACATACTGGTCTACAAGCATTTTGTTTGTATAACTAAACTGAACTGAACAGCTAACACGCCCCTGACATTTTATGTTCCTGGCATTTTATGTATTTTTTTCGGAAAGTATCAAGCAATTTTCTTGAAATTTGGACTTGAGATATATAAAATCATCTTAGCTATGTAAAACTAATACATATTGTCTGTTAATGACGTATACAAAGTATAATAACGCCACTCAATATTTTGAAGATATTGAAAATGCAAAAGAGGCGGGTTAGCTGTTCCGTTCAGTATATCTAATACTATAAACGTGCGATTTTTTTATTTGATATTTCGTGCGCGACGGTTTGCATACGGCGTTTTTATTAATATGAAGAGAGAAGTGTCCAGAGTGCAGTTTAACTTTTTACATTGATATAACTGGATGTTCTTTTTCAGATGTTCTTTTTCAGATGGTCTTTTTCATATGTTCTTTTTCAGCAAACAAATCATTTTCATTATATTATTGAAAGAGATTTATTAAAAATGGAGTTTGTGTTTTAATTTTAATGTAGAATTTGATTTTCATTTGCCATACCTGTTTTGATTTACGTCGCCCGTGATTCGGAAACGACGTTCTTGTTTATAGATTATACAAATGGATGCTTATTTTCAGATTTGGGTTGAACAACCAACTTATAAAACATCGACTTTTCATTAAATATTTTGAAGAATCATTGTTTTTATTTATCAATAATATATAGTCAATTGCAAAAATAAGTGTACACTTTTAAATTTTCAGATATTTTCCATACTATTTATAGCACATGTGTAGTTTGTATAATTTCTATCAATACGGAACCTCATCGGTAAATACTGAAACAAATAAAGTGATGACACTTCTCATACTATATGCACCTAACAAAATCCCGGCGTACACTTCATTTTGGAACTTGAGTATATAATTACACGCGCGACTTTTGTCAACCCTGTGATTTGCGGTCGATTTAATATGCAAACCGTGTACTACAGTATATTTCTTCGGTAGCGCCGGCTTCGAAACGGGGCTTTTTATTGAAATTATAAAGAACTTTTATCAAGCTATGCATTGTTTATCATCACAGTACAACAGTGTACATTTGTGTATTCAGTGCGTTTATTGGAGAAACCTCTCGTGATCGGGGTAATGTTTGAAGGATTGTTAACAAGGTGATTTATCTGTCGGTGATGTCCACAAAAAGGTGTTCTGCTTGAGGGTTGTTAACATGTGTTAACGGCACTTATAAAATGGTGTTGCTTTTCTGTTCGAGACTTCCCAAAAAAGGTATTCCGTTGTAGTATTAAAATGTATAAACAGTACTTATGAAAATGTGTTTTGTCGGGTGGCGTCTTGTTTGGTGCGTCCGTCTGAATTTAAATCTTCTATAAAAATGGTTTGTTTTATGCTATTAAAGACTGATAGATGTTTCGCGCCGATTTCTATACGCCCTTCGTATTTGACCAGGGATTTGTTTACGCTCATGTATATTTATACATACCATATTTTGAGAGATGTGCGCCCGTAACGAACACAATATACATGTAAGTATAGTTTATTTATTCATACTTATTTCTAAAACAAAACGAGTATTTTAGCACCCATCTCCGCAAGTAGCTGATAACGTTCCCACTGGAATCTGTGATGAGAGATAATGAGATTCAATTTTGCATACCAATCATCACGGAGTTTTTGGCCGGACGGTTATTCGAACTCACGACCCATAAATTGATAGTCAGACGACCTACCGTCTGAACTAAGCGGGCCCAGCTGATGTTAACAACAAATGTTTATTGAAATTTAAGTTAACGTTGATCAACTGTTTCTTTCTTTCTAAAGATGAGTTTATGACCTAAGAAATATATTCGTAAAATAAGAACTCATTTGGGACAATGCATAGAAATGAAAGCACGAGTATCGACACGTACTATATGGTTAATAGTAACATATAAAGCATCTGAAGATAACATTGTACAGATATAACTTTTATGCAAAATAGAGCAATTAACATTGGTTTCTTTATCCTTATACAGAGATCATTGACTGCTGTGTGTGCCAATGTGGCGAAAATATCGGACATAAGACTTTGGCAACATGCTTAAAAACTCAGGTAATATATTGGTACATGTTTAGATCTATATATAAATAACTATTGTGTCCATTTTCAGGGTTGATAACATGCATAAACAGCACTTATGAAAAAGGTGTTATTATTCTGTTGGTGACGTTCTTAAAAAGGTGTTCCGTTGTAGTGTCGTTAACGTGTATTAACAGAACTTATTATAAGGTGTTATTTTTCTGTCGGGAGTCCCTAGTATCTGAATTTAAATCGTCTATCGTCGGTTCATGTAGATGTTTCGCGCCATTTTCTACACATCCTTCATATCTGACCTAGGATTTTAAAAGATGTCAGCCGCGTATAACACACAATTCACATGTAAGTATAGTTTATTTATTCATACTTATTTCTAAAACAAAACCAGTATTCTAGCACCCATCTAGGCAAGTAACTGATAACATTCCCGCTGGAATTTTTGGTGAGAGAATAATGATAATGAGACGCAATGCCGCATCCCAGTCATCACGGAGATTTTGGCCGGACGATTTTTCGAATTCTTACCCCATGATTGATACTTAGACGCGCCACCGACTGATCTCAACGGGTCATGCTGTGGTTCGACACAAATATTTAGTGAAATTGAAGTTAACATTGATCAACTGTTTTTTCTCTCTTAAGATGAATCGTAAGTCTTTTCGTAAAATAACATATCAGCTCGAAAAATGCATGGAAATCAAATCACATGTAGCAGCACAAATTGTATGCTTAATAGTAACGCATACATGTTTTGAAGATAAAATTGTATAAATATCACTTCTCCATATCCGTAGAATATAGTAATTTACATTGATTCTTTATATCTATACAGAGACCCTTGGCTGTTGTGTGTGTACCAATGTGGCGAAAATATCGGATATAGGACTTGAGCAACATGCTCACAAACTCAGGTAATATATAAGTACATGTTTATTATTAAGTTACTTGCAGAAGGATGATGGTTCTACTCCGATTCATTCTGAGGTCTTCCTCCACCAGTAAAACTGGATATGCCACATATAACCAGAAATAATAAAAATGGCGTTAAACCCCATTCGAAAAAAATAATTAAAAAACATATTTAAATAAAACAATAAAAAATCATCAGTGTCAACTAAGTTATCAATTAAATTATGATGACATGTTTGAGAACATTTTCAACACTTGTTATATATGGCTACCATTGCTATTGGTAAAGGAATGCCTAAGAATGAATCTTGATTGTCACAGGTTATATATAGCAACAGTCTTACTCGTGGAGTAAGACTTCAACACGGCTGTGGTGATTTTTCTGTTGGTGACCGTCCTCAAAAAGGTGTTCCGTTATAGAGTTGTTAACATGTATTAAGAGCACTTATAAAAAGGTGTTATTTTTCTGTCCGTGACTTCCTCAAAAAGGTGTTCTGCTATAGGGTTGTTATCATATGTTAACAGCACTTATGAAATGTTGTTACTTTTCTCTCCGTGACTTCCTCAAAAATGCTTCCGTTGTAGGGTTAACATGTATATATTAAAATGCATTTTCGGGCGTCCGTCTATCTGAATTTAAATCGTCTAGATAATTGTTTGTCGGTTTATAGAGATGTTTCGTATTTTCTACACATCCATCGTATCTGACCACGTATTTATTGGCGCTCGTGTATATTTCTACAAACCATATTTCATGGGAGAGATGCGCGCCCCGTAACCAACACACTATAGATGTAAGTACAGTTTATTTATTCATATTTATTTCTAAAACAACCAGTATTCTAGCACCCATCTCCGCAAGTAACTGATGGCTCCAGTTCAATCTGTGGTGAGAAGAATAATAATGAGGCGCAATGTCATATATCATTCATCACGGAGACTGTTGCCGGACGGTTATTCGAACTCACGACCTGGCATGATTCAGACGACCTACTGTCTGAGCTAACTGGGCACATCTGATGTTCTTAAAATGAAATTTAAGCTAACATTGTCATTGATCAACTCGGTTTCATACTAAAGATGAATTTGATATGTCTTAAGAATCCCATGTCAGAAAATGCATAGAACTGAAAGCCCATAAATCATCACTTACTGTATGCTTTATAGCAACACATAACGGTTTTGAAGATAACATTGTACTAATATATTTCTATAAAATAAAGAAATTTACATGGTATTCTCTATATACATATAGGCTCCATGACTGTTTTGTGTGTACCAATGTGGCGAAATTATCAAATATAAAACTTGGACAGCATGCTCACAAACTCGGGTAATATATTTGTACATGTTTATATATTTAGATAACTATCAATAAAATGGTTCTGATGATTTTAACATACTACATGTTGCATATGACGACCGGTTTACTGGCGATGTAAGGCGCCCCAAATGGTTCATGTAATTTTCCAGACATCAGTTATATCTAGCCCAAAGTGGTTCTGTTGATTTTCGACACATCACAGGTTCTATGTGGCAAACAGTTTACTGATGGTGTAAGACCTCGAAATGTTTCCGATGATATAAATCACATCACAGGTGATCTATGGCAACCAGTTTTATTGTTAGTGTATGACCTTAAAGTGGTCCTGTTGATTTTCGGCTCATCACAGGTTATATATGGCAACCAGTTCTACTGGTGGCATAATACCTCAAAATTTAACACATCATAGGTGATCTATGGCAACCAGTTTTACTGGTAGTGTATGACCTCAAAGTGGTTCTATTGATTTTCGACACATCACAGGTTATATGTGGCAACCCTACAGGCGCTGCTAATACGATACGGGATTCGAGCAGTGCCTCACCCGTACATGTGCTGCTAACATACGGGATTCGAACATTGCCCCGCCCGTACTGGTGCTGCTAACATGATACTGGATTCGAACATAGCCCCGCTCGTAGAGGTGCTGCCAACATGGTACGGGATTCGAACAATGCCCCGCCCGTACAGGTTCTGCTAACATGATACGGGATTCGAACTCTCCCCTTCCTGTACAGGTGCTGCCAACATGATACGGGATTCGAACACTGTCCCGCCCGTACTGGTGCTGCTAACATGATACGGGATTCGAACACTCCCCCGCCCGTACTGGTGCTGCTAGCATGATACGGGATTCGAACACTGCCCTTGCCCGTACTGGCGCTGCCAGCATGATACGGGATTCGAACACTGCCCCGCCCGTACTGGTGCTGCCAACATGATACGGGATTCCAATACTGCCCCGCCCGTACTGGAGCTGCTAACATGATACGGGATTCGAACACTCCCCTGCCCGTACTGGTGCTGCCAACATGATACGGGATTCGAACACTCCCCCGCCCGTACTGGTGCTGCTAGCATGATACGGAATTCGAACACTGCCCCGACCGTACTGGTGCTGCCAACATGATACGGGATTCGAACACTCTCCTGCCCGTACTGGTGCTGCCAACATGATACGGGATTAGAACACTGTCCCGCCAGTACTGGTGCGGCCAACATGATACTGGATTCGAACACTCCCCTATCCGTACTGGTGCTGCTAACATGATACGGGATTCGAACACTGCCTTGCCCGTACAGGTGCTGCCAACATGATACGGGATACGAACACTGCCCCGCCCGTACTGGTGCTGCAAACATGATACGGGATTCGAAAACTCCCTTGCCCGTACAGGTGCTGCCAACATGATACGGGATACGAACACTGCCCCGCCCGTACTGGTGCTGCCAACATGATACGGGATTCGAAAACTCCCCTGCCCGTACAGGTGCTGCCAACATGATACGGGATTCGAACACTCCCCTTCCCGTACAGGTGCTGCCAACATGATACGGGATTCGAACACTGCCCCGCCCGTACAGGTGCTGCCAACATGATACGGGATTCGAACACTGTCCCGTCCGTACTGGTGCTGCCAACATGATACGGGTCTCGAACACTCCCCTGCCCTTACAGGTGCTGCCAACGTGATACGTGATTCGAACACTGCCCCGCCCGTACTGCTGCTGCCAACATGATACGGGATTCGAACAATCCCCTGCCCGTACAGGTGCTGCCAACATGTTACGGGATGATTCGAACACTGACCCGCCCGTACTGGTGCTGATAACATGAAACGGGATTCAAACACTCCCCAGCCTGTACAGGTGCTGCCAACATGATACGGGATTCGAACACTCCACTGCCCATACAGGTGCGGCCAACATGATACTGGATTCGAACACTCGCATATCCGTACTGGTGCTGCTAACATGATACGGGATTCGAACACTGCCTTGCCCGTACAGGTGCTGCCAACATGATACGGGATACGAACACTGCCCCGCCCGTACTGGTGCTGCAAACATGATAAGGAATTCGAAAACTCCCCTGCCCGTACAGATGCTGCCAACATGATACGGAATTCGAACACTGACCCGCTTGTACTGGTGCTGCTAACATGATACGGGATTCGAACACTGCCTTGCCCGTACAGGTGCTGCCAACATGATACGGGATTCGAACACTGCCCCGCCCGTACTGGTGCTGCCAACATGATACGGGATTCGAAAACTCCCCTGCCCGTACTGGTGTTGCTAACATGATACATGATTCGAACACTGCCCCGCCCGAATTGGTGCTGCTAACATGATATGGGATTCGAACTCTCCCCTGCCCGTACAGGTGCTGCTAACATGATACGGGATTTGAGCATTGCCCCACCCGTACTGGTGCTGCTATCATGATACGGGATTCGAACATTGCCCCGCTCGTAGAGGTGCTGCCAACATGATACGGGATTCGAACAATGCACCGCCCGTACAGGTGTTATTAACATGATACGAAATTCGAACACTGCCCCGCCCGTATTGGAGCTGCTACCATAATACAGGATTCGAACACTGCACCGCCCGTACAGGTGTGACTTACATGATACGAGATTCGAACACTGCTTCGTCCGTAATGGTGCTGCTAAAATGATACGGAATTCGAACACTGCCCCGCCCGTATTGGTGCTGCTACCATAATACAGAATTCGAACACTGCTTCGCCCGTACAGGTGTTGCTTACATGATACGTGATTCGAACAGTGACCCGCCAGTACTGGTGCTGCTAACATGATACGGGATTCGAACACTGCCTCGCCCGAATTTGTGCTGCTAACACGATACGGGATTCCGTACAGGTGTTGCCAACATGATACGGGATTCGAACACTGTCCCGCCCGTACTGGTGCTGCCATCATGATACGGGATTCGAACACTGCCCTGCCCGTACAGGTGCTGCCAACATGATACGGGATTCGAACACTGCCCCGCCCGTACTGCTGCTGCCAACATGATACGGGATTCGAACAATCCCCAGCCCGTACAGGTGCTGCCAACATGTTACGGGATGATTCGAACACTGACCCGCCCGTACTGGTGCTGCTAACATGAAACGGGATTCACACTCCCTTGCCTGTACAGGTGCTGCCAACATGATACGGGATTCGAACACTCCACTGCCCGTACAGGTGCGGCCAACATGATACTAGATTCGAACACTCCCCTATCCGTACTGGTGCTGGTAACATGATACGGGATTCGAACACTGCCTTGCCCGTACAGGTGCTGCCAACATGATACGGAATACGAACACTGCCCCGCCCGTACTGGTGCTGCCAACATGATATGGGATTCGTAAACTCCCCTGCCCGTACAGGTGCTGCCAACATGATACGGGATTCGAACACTCCCCTTCCCGTACTGGTGCTGCCAACATGATACGGGATTCGAACATTGCCCCCGCCCGTACAGGTGCTGCCAACATGATACGGGATTCGAACACTGTCCCGCCCGTACTGGTGCTGCCAACATGATACGTGATTCGAACACTCCCCTGCCCGTACAGGTGCTGCCAACGTGATACGGGATTCGAACACTGCCCCGCCCGTACTGCTGCTGCCAACATGATACGGGATTCGAACAATCCCCTGCCCTTACAGGTGCTGCCAACATGTTTCGGGATGATTCGAACACTGCCCTTGTCCGTACTGGTGCTGCTAACATGAAACGGGATTCAAACACTCCCCTGCCTGTACAGGTGCTGCCAGCATGATACGGGATTCGAACACTCCCCTGACCGTACAGGTGCGGCCAACATGATACTGGATTCGAACACTCCCCTATCCGTACTGGTGCTGCTAACATGATACGGGATTCGAACACTGCCTTGCCCGTACAGGTGCTGCCAACATGATACGGGATACGAACACTGCCCCGCCCGTACTGGTGCTGCCAACATGATACGGGATTCGAAAACTCCCCTGCCCTTACAGGTGCTGCCAACATGATACGGAATTCGAACACTGCCCCGCCTGTACTGGTGCTGCTAACATGATACGGGATTCGAACACTGCCTTGCCCGTACAGGTGCTGCCGACATGATACGGGATTCGAACACTGCCCCGCCCGTACTGGAGCTGCTAACATGATACGGGAATCGAACACTCCCCTGCCCGTAATGGTGCTGCCAACATGATACGGGATTCGAACACTCCCCTGCCCGTACTGGTGCTGCCAGCATGATACGGGATTCGAACACTCCCCTGCCCGTACAGGTGCTGCCATCATGATACGGAATTCGAACACTGCCCCGCCTGTACTGGTGCTGCTAACATGATACGGGATTCGAACACTGCCTTGCCGGTACAGGTGCCGCCAACATGATACGGGATTCAAACACTGCCCCGCCCGTACTGGTGCTGCCAACATGATACGGGATTCGAAAACTCCCCTGCCCGTACAGGTGCTGCTAACATGATACGGAATTCGAACACTGCCCCGCTCGTACAGGTGCTGCCAACATGATACGGAATTCGAACACTGCCCCACCCGTACTGGTGCTGCAAACATGATACGGGATTCGAACACTCCCCTGGCCTTACTGGTGCTGCCAACATGATACGGGATTCGAACACTGCCCTTGCCCGTACTGGTGCTGCTAACATGATACGTGATTCGAACACTCCCCTGCCCGTACTGGTGCTGCCAGCATGATACGGGATTGGAACACTGCCCCGCCCGTACTGGTGCTGCTAGCATGATACGGGATTGGAACACTGTCCTTGCCCGTACTGGTGCTGCCAGCATGATACGGGATTCGAACACTGCCCCGCCCGTACTGGTGCTGCCAACATGATACGGGATTCCAATACTGCCCCGTCCGTACTGGAGCTGCTAACATGATAGGTGATTCGAACACTCCCCTGCCCGTACTGGTGCTGCAAACATGATACGGGATTGGAACACTCCCCCGCCCGTACTGGTGCTGCTAGCATGATACGGGATTCGAACACTGCCCTTGCCCGTACTGGTGCTGCCAGCATGATACGGGATTCGAACACTGCCCCGCCCGTACTGGTGCTGCCAACATGATACGGGATTCCAATACTGCCCCGCCCGTACTGGAGCTGCTAACATGATACGGGATTCGAACACTCCCCTGCCCGTACTGGTGCTGCCAGCATGATACGGGATTCGAACACTCCCCTGCCCGTACAGGTGCTGCCAACATTATACGGGATTCGAACACTCCCCTGCCCGTACTGGTGCTGCCAACATGATACGGGATTCGAACACTCCCCTGCCCGTAGTGGTACTGCCAACATGATACGGGATTCGAACACTCCCCTGCCCGTACTGGTGCTGCCAGCATGATACGGGATTCGAACACTGCCCCGCCCGTACTGGTGCTGCCAACATGAAACGGGATTAGAACACTGCCCCGACCGTACTGGTGCTGCCAACATGATGCGGGATTCGAACACTGCCCCGCCCCTACTGGTGCTGCCAACATGATACGGGATTCGAACACTCCCCTGCCCGTACTGGTGCTGCCAACAAGATACGGGATTCGAACACTCCCCTGCCCGTACTGGTGCTGCCAACATGATACGGGATTCGAACACTGCCCCGCCCGTACTGGTGCTGCAAACATGATACGGGATTGGAACACTCCCCTGCCCTTACTGGTGCTGCCAACATGATACGGGATTCGAACACTTCCCTGTCCGTACTGGTGCTGCTAACATGATACGTGATTCGAACACTCCCCTGCCCGTACAGGTGCTGCCAACATAATACGGGATTCGAACACTCCCCTGTCTGTACAGGTGCTGCTAACATTATACGGGATTCGAACACTCCCCTGCCCGTACTGGTGCTGCCAACATGATACGGGATTCGAACACTCCCCTGCCAGCATGATACGGGATTCGAACACTGCCCCGCCCGTACTGGTGCTGCCAACATGATACGGGATTCCAATACTGCCCCGCCCGTACTGGAGCTGCTAACATTATACGGGATTCGAACACTGCCCTGCCCGTACAGGTGCTGCCAACATGATACGGGATTCGAACACTGCCCCGCCCGTACTGGTGCTGCCAACATGAAACGGGATTCGAACACTGCCCCGCCCGTACTGGTGCTGCCAACATGATACGGGATTCGAACACTGCCCCGACCGTACTGGTGCTGCCAACATGATACGGGATTCGAACACTCCCCTGCCCGTACTGGTGCTGCCAACATGATACGGGATTGGAACACTGCCCCGCCAGTACTGGTGCTGCCAACATGATACGGGATTGGAACACTGCCCCGCCAGTACTGGTGCTGCCAACATCATACGGGATTCGAACACTGCCCCGACCGTACTGGTGCTGCCAACATGATACGGGATTCGAACACTCCCCCGCCCGTACTGGTGCTGCCAACATGATACGGGATTGGAACACTGCCCCGCCAGTACTGGTGCTGCCAACATGATACGGGATTGGAACACTGCCCCGCCAGTTCTGGTGCTGCCAACATGATACGGGATTCGAACACTCCCCAGCCCGTACAGATGCTGCTAACATTATACGGGATTCGAACACTCCCCTGCCCGTAAAGGTTCTGCCAACATGATACAGGATTCGAACACTGCCCCGACCGTACTGGTGCTGCCAACATGATACGGGATTCGAACACTCCCCTGCCCGTTCTGGTGCTGCCAACATGATACGGGATTCGAACACTGCCCCGACCGTACTGGTGCTGCCAACATGATACGGGATTCGAACACTCCCCTTCCCGTACTGGTGCTGCTAGCATGATACGGGATTCGAACTCTGCCCTTGCCCGTACTGGTGCTGCCAGCATGATACGGGATTCGAACATTGCCCCGCCCGTACTGGTTCTGCTAACATGTTACGGGATTCGAACACTGCCCGCCCCTACTGGTGCTGCTGACATGATACGGGATTCGAACACTGCCCCGCCCGTACAGGTGCTGCCAACATGATACGGAATTCGAACACTGCCCCGCCCGTACTGCTGCTGCAAACATGATACGGGATTCGAACACTTCCCTGCCCGTACTGGTGCTGCCAACATGATACGGGATTCGAACACTCCTCCGCCCGTACTGGTGCTGCTAGCATGATACGGGATTCGAACACTGCCCTTGCCCGTACTGGTGCTGCCAGCATGATACGGGATTCGAACACTGCCCCGCTCGTACTGGTGCTGCCAGCATGATACGGGATTGGAACACTGCCCCGCCCGTACTGGTGCTGCCAACATGATACGGGATTGGAACACTGCCCCGCCCGTACTGGTGCTGCTAGCATGATACGGAATTCGAACACTGCCCCGCCCGTACTGGTGCTGCCAACATGATACGGGATTCGAACACTGCCCCGACCGTACTGGTGCTGCCAACATGATACGGGATTCGAATACTCCCCTGCCCGTACTGGTGCTGCTAGCATGATACAGGATTCGAACACTGCCCTTGCCCGTACTGGTGCTGCCAGCATGATACGGGATTCGAACATTGCCCCGCCCGTACTGGTTCTGCTAACATGATACGGGATTCGAACACTTCCCTTCCTGTACAGGTGCTGCCAACATGATACGGGATTCGAACACTGCCCCGCCCGTACTGGTGCTGCTAACATGATTCGGGATTCGAGCGCTGTTCTGTCCGTACTGGTGCTGGTAACATGATACGGGATTCGAACACTCCAATGCCCGTACAGTTGCTGCCAACATGATACGGGATTCGAACACTGCCCGCCCTAACAGGTGCTGCCAGCATGATACGGGATTCGAACACTCCCTTGCCCTAACAGGTGCTGCCAACATGATACGGGATTCGAACACTGCCCCGCCCGTACTGGTGCTGCTAACATGATTCGGGATTCGAGCGCTGTTCTGTCCGTACTGGTGCTGGTAACATGATACGGGATTCGAACACTCCCATGCCCGTACAGTTGCTGCCAACATGATACGGGATTCGAACACTGCCCGCCATAAGAGATGCTGCCAACATGATACGGGATTCGAACACTGCCCTGCCCGTACTGGTTCTGCTAACATGATACGGGATTCGAACACAACCCTGCCCGTACAGGTGCTGCCAACATGATACGGGATTCAAACACTGCCCCGCCCCTACTGGTTCTGCTAACATGATACGGGATTCGAACACTCCCCTGCCCGTATAGTTGCTGCCCACATGATACGGGATTCGAACACTGCCCGCCCTAACAGGTGCTGCCAACACGACACGGGATTCCAACACTGCCCCGCCCGTACTGGTTCTGCTAACATGATACGGGATTCGAACACTCCCCTGTCCGTACTGATGCTTCTAACATGATACGGGATTCGAACACTGCCCCGCCCGTACAGGTGTTGCTAACATGATTCGTGATTCGAACATTGCCCCGCCCGTACTGGTTCTGCTAACATGATACGGGATTCGAACACTCCCTGCCCGTACTGGTTCTGCTAACATGATACGGGATACGAACATTGCCCCGCCCGTACTGGAGCTGCTAACATGATATTGGATTCGTACATTGCGCCGCTCGTAGAGGTGCTGCCAACATGATACGGGATTCGAACAATGCCCGCCCGTACTGGTTCTGCTAACATGATACGGGATTCGAACACTCCCCTGCCCGTACAGGTGCTGCTAACATGATACGGGATTCGAACATTGCCCCGCCCGTACTGGTGCTGCTAACATGATACGTGATTCGAACACTCCCCTGCCCGCACTGGTGCTGCCAACATGATACGGGATTCGAACACTCCCCTGCCCGTACAGGTGCTGCTAACATGATACGGGATTCTAACATTGCCCCGCCCGTACTGGTGCTGCTAACATGATATTGGATTCGTACATTGCGCCGCTCGTAGAGGTGCTGCCTACATGATACGGGATTCAAACAATGCCCGCCCGTACAGGTGTTATTAACATGGTAAGGGATTCGAACACTGCCCCGCCCGTATGGGAGCTGCTACCATAATACAGGATTCGAACACTGCACCGCCCGTACTGGTTTGACTAACAAAATACGAGATTCGAACATTGCTTCGTCCGTACTGGTGCTGCTAACATGATACGTGATTCGAACACTCCCCTGCCCGCACTGGTGCTTCCAACATGATACGGGATTCGAACACTGCTCCGCCTGTACTGGTGCTGCCAACATGATACGGGATTCGAACACTCCCCTGCCCGTACTGGTGCTGCCAACATGATACGGGATTCGAACACTCCCCCGCCCGTACTGGTGCTGCTAACATGATACAGGATTCGAACACTCCCCTGCCCGTACAGGTGCTGCCAACATGATACGGGATTCGAACACTGCCCCGCCCGTACAGGTGCTGCTAACATGATACGGGATTCGAACACTGCCCCGCCCGTTCTGGTGCTGCCAACATGATACGGGATTAGAACACTGCCCCGCCCGTACTGCTGCTGCCAACATGATACGGGATTCGAACAATCCCCGGCCCTTACAGGTGCTGCCAACATGTTACGGGATTCGAACAGTGCCCCGCCCGTACTGGTGCTGCTAACATGATACGAGATTCGAACACTGCTTCGCCCGTAATGGTGCTGCTAACATGATACGGGATTCGAACACTGTCCTGCCCATACAGATGTGACTAAGACGATACGAGATTTGAACACTGTCCCACCCATACTGGTGCTGCCAACATGATACAAGATTCGAACACTGCCTCGCCCGTACTGGTGCTGCCAATATGATACGGGATTCGAACACTACCCCACCCGTACTGGTGCTGCCAACATGATACGGGATTCGAACACTCCCCTGCCCGTACTGGTGCTGCCAACATGATACGGGATTCGAACACTCCCCTGCCCGTACTGGTGCTGCCAACATGGTACTGGATTCGAACACTCCCCTGTCCGTACTGGTGCTGCCAACATGATACGGGATTCGAACACTCCCCTGCCCGTACTGGTGCTGCCAACATGATACGGGATTCGAACACTCCCCTGCCCGTACTGGTGCTGCCAACATGGTACGGGATTCGAACACTGCCCTTGTCCGTACTGGTGCTGCCGACATGATACGGAATTCGAACACTGCCCCGCCCGTACTGCTGCTGCCAACATGATACGGGATTCGAACAATCCCCGGCCCTTACAGGTGCTGCCAACATGATACGGGATTCGAACAGTGCCCTGCCAGTACTGGTGCTGCTAACATGATACGGGATTTGAACACTCTCCTGCCCGTACAGGTGCTGCCAACAGTATACGGGATTTGAACACTCCCCTGCCCGTACAGGTGCTGCCAACATGATACGGGATTCGAACATTCCACTGCCCGTACAGATGCTGCCAACATGATACGGGATTCGAACACTGCCCCTGCCCGTACAGGTGCTGCCAACATGATACGGGATTCGAACACTGCCCTGCCCGTACAGGTGTGACTAACATGAAACGAGATTCGAACACTGCTTCGCCCGTACTGGTGCTGCTAACATGATACGGAATTCGAACACTGTCCTGCCTTTACAGATGTGACTAAGACGATACGAGATTCGAACACTTTCCCGCCCGTACTGGTGCTGCCAACATGATACGGGATTCGAACACTGCCCCGCCCGTTCTGGTGCTGCTAACATGATACGGGATTCGAACACTGCCCCGCCCGTACTGGTGCTGCCAACATGATATGGGATTCGAATACTCCCCTGCCCGTACTGGTGCTGCCAACATGATACTGGATTCGAACACTCCCATGCCCGTACTGGTGCTGCCAACATGATACGGGATTCGAACATTTCCCCACCCGTACTGGTTCTGCTAACATGATATGGGATTCGAACACTGCCCTGGCCGTACTGGTGCAGCTGACATGAAACGGGATTCGAACACTCCCCTGCCCATACTGGTGCTGCCAACATGATACGAGATTCGAACGTTCCCCTGCCCGTACTGATGCTGATAACATGATACGGGATTAGAACACTGCCCCGTCTGTACTTGTGCTGCCGACATGATACGGGATTCGAACACTGCCCTGCCCGTACTGGTGCTGCCAATATGATACGGGATTCGAACACTCCCCCGCCCGTACTGGTGCTGCTAACATGATACGGGATTCGAACACTGCCCTTGCCCATACTGGTGCTGCCAACATGATACGGGATTCGAACACTGCCCCGCCCGTACTGCTGCTGCCAACATGATACGGGATTCGAACACTGCCCCGCCCGTACAGGTGCTGCCAACATGACACGGTATTCGAACACTCCCTTGCCCGTACAAGTGCTGCCAACATGATACGGGATTCGAACACTGCCTCGCCCGTACAGGTGCTGCCAACATGATATGGGATTCGAACATTTCCCTGCCCGGACTGGTACTGCTAACATGATACGGGATTCGAACACTGCCCTGGCCGTACTGGTGCTGCTGACATGAAACGGGATTTGAACACTGCCCCGCCCGTACTGGTGCTTGCTGCTAACATGATACGAGATTCGAACACTACCCTGCCCGTACAGGTGCTGCCAACATGATACGGGATTCGAACACTGCCCCGTCCGAACTGGTGCTGCAAATATGATACGGGATTCGAACACTCCCCTGCCCGTACAGGTGCTGCCAACATGATACAGGATTCGAACACTCCGCTGCCCGTACATTTGCTGCCAAAATGATACGGGATTCGAACACTATCCCGCCCGTACAGGTGCTGCCAACATGATATGGGATTCGAACACTCACCTGCCCGTACAGGTGCTGACAACATGAAATGGAATTCGAACACTGCCCCGCCCGTACAGGTACTGTCAACATGATACGGGATTCGAACACTCCTCTGCCCGTACAGGTGCTGCCAACATGCTACGGGATTCTAACATTGCCCCGCCCGTACAGGTGCTACCAACATGATATGGGATTCGAACACTGCCCCGCCCGTACAGGTGCTACCAACATGATACGGGATTCGAACATTGCCAGGCCCCTGCTTACATGATTCAGGATTCGAACACTGCCCCGCCCGTTCAGGTACTGCCAACATGATACGGGATTCGAACATTGCCCTGGCCGTACAGGTGCTGCCATCATGATATGGGATTCAAACATTGCCCCGCCCGTACTGGTGCTGCTAACATGATACGGGATTCGAACACTGCCCCGCCCGTACTGGTGCGACTAAAATGATACGGGATTCGAACACTGCCCTGCCCGTATAGGTGCTGCTGACATAATACGGGATTCGAACACTGGCCTGCCCGTACTGGTGCTGCTAACATGATGCGGGATTCGAACACTCCCCTGCCCGTACAGGTGCAGCCAACATGATACGGGATTCGAACACAGCCCCGCCCGTAGTAGTGCTGCTAACATGATACGGGTTTCGAACACTCCCCTGCCCGTACAAGTGCTGTCAACATGATACGGGATTCGAACACTGCCCTGCCCGTACAGGTGCTGCCAACATGATACGGGATTCGAACACTTCCCTGCCCGTACAGGTGCTTCCAACATGATACGGGATTCGAACATTGCCCCGCCCCTGCTTACATGATTCAGGATTCGAGCGTTGTCCTGTCCGTACCGGTGCTGCTAACATGATACGGGTTTCGAACACTGCCCTGCCCGTACAGGTGCTGCCAACATGATACGGGATTCGAACACTGCCCCGCCCGTACATGTGCTGCTAACATGTTACGGGATTCGAACACTCTTTTGCTTGTACAGGTGCTGCTAACATGATACGGGATTCGAACACTCCCCTGCCCGTACAGGTGCTGCCAACATGATACGGGATTCGAACACTCCCCTGTCCGTACAGGTGCTGTCAACATTATACGGGATTCGAAAACTGCCCCGCCCGTACTGGTGCTGCTTACATGATACGTGATTCGAATCCTTCCCTGTCCGTACAGGTGCTGCTAACATGATACGGGATTCGAACACTGCCCCGCCCGTACAGGTGCTGCCATCATGAAACGGGATTCAAACACTCCCCTGCCCGTACTAGTGCTGCTAACATGATACGGGATTCGAACTCTGCTCCGCCCGTACTGGTGCTGCCAATATGATACGGGATTCGAACACTGCCCCGCCCGTACTGGTGCTGCCAATATGATACGGGATTCTAACAGTGCCCCGCCCGTACTGGTGCTGCCAACATGATACGGGATTCGAACACTGCCCTGCCCGTACTGGTGCTGCCAATATGATACGGGATTCGAATACTGCCCCGCCCGTACTGGTGCTGCCAACATGATACGGGATTCGAACACTCCCCTGCCCGAACTGGTGCTGCCAACATGATACGGATTCGAACACTCCCCTGCCCGTACTGGTGCTGCCAACATGATACGGGATTCGAACACTGCCCCGCCCGTACTGGTGCTGCTTAAATGATACGGGATTCGAACACTCCCCTGCCCGTACATGTGCTGCCAATATGATCATTGCCACGCCCGTACAGGTGTGACTAACACGATACGGGATTCAAACACTGCTTCGCCCGTACTGGTGGTGCCAACATGACACGGGATTTGAACATTGCCACGCCCGTACAGGTGTGACAAACATGATACGGGATTCGGACACTGCTTCGTCCGTACAGGTGCTGCCAACATGATACGGGATTCGAACATTGCCACGCTTCTGCTTACATGATTCGGGATTTGAGCGCTGTCCTGTCCGTACAGGTGCTGCTAACTTGATACTGGATTCGAACAAGCCCCTGCCCGTACAGGTGCTGCCAACTTGATACGGGATTCGAACACTGCCTCGCCCGTACAAGTGTGACTAACATGATACGAAATCCGAACACTGTTCCACCTGTACAAGTGCTGCTTACATGATACGGGATTCGAACATTGCCCCGCCCATGCTGGTTCTGCTAACATGGTACTTGATTCGAACACTGCCCCATCTGTACTGGTACTGCTAACATGATACGGAATTCGAACACTGCCCCGCCCGTACTAGTGCTGCTGACATGATACGGGATTCGAACACTGCCCTGCCCGTACAGGTGCTGCTGACATGATACGGGATTCGAACATTGCCCCGCCCGTACTGGTTCTGCCAACATGATACGGGATTCGAACACTGCTTCGCCCGTACTGGTGGTGCCAACATGACACGGGATTTGAACATTGCCACGCCCGTACAGGTGTGACAAACATGATACTGGATTCGGACACTGCTTCGTCCGTACAGGTGCTGCCAACATGATACGGGATTCGAACATTGCCACGCTTCTGCTTACATGATTCGGGATTTGAGCGCTGTCCTGTCCGTACAGGTGCTGGTAACTTGATACTGGATTCGAACAAGCCCCTGCCCGTACAGGTGCTGCCAACTTGATACGGGATTCGAACACTGCCTCGCCCGTACAAGTGTGACTAACATGATACGAAATCCGAACACTGTTCCACCTGTACAAGTGCTGCTTACATGATACGGGATTCGAACATTGCCCCGCCCATGCTGGTTCTGCTAACATGATACTTGATTCGAACACTGCCCCATCTGTACTGGTACTGCTAACATGATACGGAATTCGAACACTGCCCCGCCCGTACTAGTGCTGCTGACATGATACGGGATTCGAACACTGCCCCGCCCGTACAGGTGCTGCTGACATGATACGGGATTCGAACATTGCCCCGCCCGTACTGGTTCTGCCAACATGATACGGTATTCGAACACTGCCCCGCCCAAATTGCTGCTGCTAACATGATACGGGATTCGAACATTGGCATGCCCCTGCTAACATGATACGGGATTTGAGCAATGCCCTGCCAGTACTGGTGCTGTTGGCATGGTTCGGGGTTCGAACACTACCCCGCCCGTACAGGTGCTCCTAACATGATACGGAATTTGAACACTGTCCCACCCCTACAGATGCGGAGGTGACTTCTCCGCCCAATGTCATTATATTATGGCTCGGTGGAATATTATACCACGCGTATGTGGTACCGTATGTAACGTCAGTCTGGAATATCTTGCAGACACATTAGCAATTAAACAGAAATCTTGTCGAAGAAGTTGGAACTCTTAAGACAAAATACATTAGACAAATCGAAAAACGTATTTGAAGTTTCACTGTTACATAATGGCAAACAAACTTGTGCTTGTATAAGTATTTAACGCCATTTGGTCAGTTGCATGTTATCAGTGTTTTATTGGAGTATGCTAAGAAAACATTGAAGAGAATATACATCACTCCCAAAAGAACTAAAACTATCAGTAGACTTATTGGAACTTGCCAATAAGATATCAATAGTTGCCCGCGCGATTGTTTTAGTTTGATCTTTCGTTGGTAACGGTTTGCACACGGCGTTTTTATTAATATGGAGAGAGTTGTACATGTTCATTATTGGAATTGCTCGTGTATTTTTATGTGAACTATATTTTGAGAGATCACCCCATAAAGAACACAATATACATGTAAATATAGTTTATTTCTTCATATTTATTCATACAAAACCAATATTGTAGCAACCAACTCAGCAAGTAACGGATTACGTTTCCACTTGAATCAGCGAGGAGAGACAAATGATAATGAGCCACAATGTCGTATAACAATCTCCATGGAGACTGTTACTGGACGGCAATCCGAACTAACGACCATTAGTATGCTTGTGAGACACAATACCGTCTAAGCTAACCTCACACGTCTAATTTTCTAAAAAAATGTTGAATGAAAAATAAGCTTAACACTAATGATATTATTTTTTGTCTTCAAAGATGAGCCATAACTTAAGGAATCTATTGGTAAAATAAGGCCTCATCACGGAAAATGCATGGACATGAAAGTATATGTATCGATACATACCGCATGAATAATATAAACACATGATGGTTTTAAGATAACATTGTATAAATAGAACTTCTTTACAAAATATTGCAATTGCCATTGGATTCTTTATTTTTATACAGAGACCATTGGCTGTTGTGTGTGTATCAATGTGACGAACTACCTCAAAATGGTTCAGATGAGTTTCAAGAAATCCCATGTTTTCGTGGCAACCGTTTTTGTCTGACGGAGGTAGACTTCAACATAATTCAGAGTAGAACCATTACTCTTCAGTAAGTCGCAGGTAAACTTGTTTAACGAAACTTTGAGCTTGATTCGAGCCCAGGACCTCGTCAATAAAAGGTAAGTGATAGTTTTATCACAATTGTCTGCACATAACGGGTTGTATACGATATCAAGATTTATTTGTGGAAGAACGATTCTAATGATTTTCAACACATCAAAGATTATATCAGTTTTATTGGTGGTAGAACAAAACTGTAATGCTTACAGACAGTGAAAGGAAAAAGAACGTATACATACCTATAAACGTCGACAGGTCAAGGAACAATAAATGTATTGCATATAAATTTTGTATACGCATATTTCATCGTATTGTTGAATAAAAAACATTTAATTCATTTCAAAGCAAAGCAATAAGAAAAAATCAATTAATTTTCCATCACATGAATAAACTTAGCCAATAATGAAATAATTTTAAAAACCAAATTGTATACTTTCATTTTCCTTTCAGTGTATATGGCATCCTGGTTTATTGGTGGATAAAGGCTTTGGTAAGAATTAGATTTTCAACATATCACTGGTTATATATGGTATCATGTTTTGATATATTTTGTTAATTTGAATTTTTGTTTCACAAACTTTATTTGAATATCATCAACATGTTTTACTTCCTTTCAATAGAAAGAACATTTTTATACAGAAACAACTGATGGCCACACTGCGCTGCTGAGGGAAGATTATGTAAGTTTCATTGTTTTCTTAATTTAAATTCTCATTGATTGGGAAATATGTTCTCACAATTGCGACAAATCACTTTCAAAAGTGTTGAACCAACGTAGAACCAATGACACTTTATTTGTTTGCCATGCTTGTCGATGATAAATTAGATCAATTAGGACATTGAGCTTGGACAATACACCTATAACGACATAATTTATTACATTTTTATGGTGTTCAGATCCATGTTCGCCACATTACAGGTTATGGCATCAGGTGTTATGACGGAGGAATAAAACCAGCGTCCTTTCACATGTTACTGTCTAGCTTTCCCGCATACATATTTTGGACTGAGCTGATCTATATATAATCGACGACCTCGGCAGCGAGACTGACTTTGACTATGAACTGTGTTAAAAACTAATTGTTAACCTATTTGAGCTGTTGTATTTATTTGGATAGGACGGGAACCGAAGTGGGATAGCGTCGTGATAGACAGAAGACGAACGTTATGTTATGAGTAATGCACAACTGACGGGTGCCATGGCAATTATGGGGACTTCTTTTTGAGTGATGTACAACTGACGAGCGCAATGGCAAATTGGGGGACGTCCTTCTGAGTGATGTACAACTGACGGGCGCAATGGCAATTATAGGGACGTCTTTCTGAGTGATGCACAACTGACGGGCGCAATGGCAATTATAGAGACGTCTTTCTGAGTGATGTAAACTGGCGGTCGCAATGGCAATTATAGGGACGTCTTTCTGAGTGATGTACAACTGACGGGCGAAATGGCAAATAGGGGGACGTCATATTCTGAGTGATGCACAACTGACGGGCGCAATGGCAATTTATAGGTGAGTATTTATAAATGCGAAAGCTCACTCACTGCCGCTCTTTTGCTTTCACTGTCTAGGTATCTCTGCCTCTCTCTTTCTATAGATATTTATTTCCAGTCCCTAAAGATTTCTCTCAACTCTCTCCTGGCACACTTAAAGACTGGTCAATATTTTATTAATTAATTAATATCATCTTACAGTATGTGCTGTTATAATGTACATTTATCTTGTAAATAGTATGAAGGTAGGAAAACCCATGTAATAAAAAAATAACATGTAAACAATGAGACCTCGGCAGTGAGACAGTATTTAATATCTTGAAATAGCGTCTTAGGATCATGGAGGACACACATTTTATGTAAAATGATAATCAAATAGTTTAACACAATCCTCAATCTTGTGAGCTCTTAAAGAAATAATTGTTAAATACCGTGTTTGAGTCAATGTATTATTTTGCTAGGATTGCATAAAAAAAGAAGGCAGTGTCGAAATAGGCAGAAGGGGAAGATCGTGTTCAGAGTGTGCAAATGACGGTTTATGAAGGTTTGATAGTTGGGAATGTGTATGTAAATAAAAAGTTCTCACTTTCACTATCCCCTTCTCACTCTCACTCTTTCCCTATATCACACTCATATTTCCTTATCTCAAACTCCTCTTTCCCTATCTCACTCTTACTCTTTCCCTATATCACACAAGACCGCGGCGTGGTCTAGTGGTAAAGCGTCCGCCTCGCATGCAGAAGGTCGCGGGTTCGATCCCCGGCCGGGTCATACCAAAGACTTTAAAAATTGTACTAGAAGCTTCATCGCTTGACGCTCAGCATTTAGAGGAGAGTTCTAGGTCTGGTCGGCCCGGTGTCAGTATAATGTGACTGGGTGGGGTATCATACCATGTGTCTGCGACATGATAATCCAGTGTGACAGCGCTCAGAATACTGTCTCAAGTAGACACCGTCGCGATATGACTGAAAAAATGTTGAAAGCGACACCATACAACAACAACTATATCACACTCCTCTTTCCCTATCTCACTCTCACTCTTTCCCTACCTCACACTCGTTCTTTCCCCCTCGCACACCTTTCCCTCTCACTCTTACTATTCCCCCTCTCACACTCGCTCTCTCCCTCCACTCTCACTCTCTTCCCTTCTCACATCCATTCTTTCCGCTTCTCACACTCAGCCCCCCCCCCCCTCACACTCGCTCTTTCGCTTTCTCATACTTTCTTACCCTTTCTCACATTCTCTTTCCCCTTCTCACAATTACTCTTTCCGCTTCTCACACTCTCTTACCCCGTCTCACACTCACTTTTTCCCCTTCTCACACTCGCTCTTTCCCCATCTCACACTCGCTCTTTCCCTTCTCACTCTCTTACCCCTTCTCACACTCACTTTTTTCCCTTTTCACACTAGCTCTTTCCCCATCTCACACTCGCTCTTTACCCATCTCCAACTCGCTCTTTCCCATCATGTTTTCCCTCCCACTCGCTCTTCCCACTTTTAGTTACTTTTTTTCTCTCACACTCGCTTATCTCTCTCATACTCATTATTTCCGTTTTGCACACACTCATTCTGACCTAATCTCACAATATCTTTCCCACTAACTTTTCCCTCTCACAACCACTCATTTCATCTTTTCACACTCACTTCTGGCTCTCACACTCGCTCTTTCTCCCTCTCGCACTTTCTCCCTCTCGCACTCCACTCTTTCCATCTCTCACTCAATTTTCTTCTTACACTTCTCAGTTTTCCCACCACACTCAATAACCTCGGTATTCACTATTTCTCCCTCAACATTCACTATTTCCCTTTCTCACATTCACTTTCCCACCTCACTCTCATTCTTTCCCTCCTCCATCACTCACTTATCCCTCTCAACACATTTTCCCGTCTAGCACACACTCGCACTTCCCCCTCCCATACTAATCTTTCCCACTCACGTTTTACCTCTCTCACAACCACTCGTGTCCTCTTTCACACTCGCTACTGTCCTCTCGCACTCAACTCTCCATCTCTCACTCACAATTTCCTTCTAGCGCACTATCTCCCCCCTGTACATTCACTCTTTCCCTTTCTCACACTCACTCTCACCCTCACTATTTTCTTTTCTCACATTAGCTCTTTCTCCTTCTCACACTTACTCCTTCCCCTTATCACACTCACTACTTCCCATTCAATCTTTCCCTCTCTCACTCACATTTTCCTTCTCACTCACTATTCCACCCTCTGCATTCACTGTTTCATTATTTCACACTCACTCTTTCCCCTTCTCCCACTCACTCTCCCCCCCCCCCCCCGCCCCCTCTCGCTCTCACTCTTTCCCCCTCACTCTCACGTTTTCTCTTTCTCATACTAGCACTTTCCCCTTCTCACAATCACTACTTCCCTTACCCATTCACTCTTTCCCCATCGCGAACTCACTCTTGGCACTTCACTCTTTCTCTCGCACTCACACATTCCCTCTCACACACTCATTTTCCCACTCTCACACTCAACTCTTTCCCCTTATCACACTCACTCTTCCCTCAAATCTCACTCGCATTTTCCCTCTTACATATTTTCCCCGTTTCACACTCGCTGTTTCCCCTTGTCACACTCACTCTTTCCCCTATCACTTACTCTTTACCCCTATTTCCCCTATCACACTCACTCTTTCTCCTTATCACACTCACTCTTTCCCCCTATCACACTCACTCTTTCCCCTATCACACTCGCTCTTTCCCCCCATCACACTCGCTCTTTCCCCCTATCACACTCACTCTTTCCCCCTATCACACTCGCTCTTTCCCCCTATCACACTCGCTCTTTTTTCCTCTTACACTCGCTCTTTCTTTCTCTTTCATTCACTCTTCTTCACTCTTTCACTCTTGTCCTCTGACACTCACACCATCTCACACTATTTCATCCTCTCTCACACTCACTTATTCCCCATCTCCTCTCTCTCCCTCTTTCTCTCTCTCTCTCTCTCTCTCTCTCTCTCTCTCTCTCTCTCTCTCTCTCTCTCATATTATCCCCCTCACACACTCACTCTTTCCCCTTATTACACTCGCTCTTCCCCATCCCACTCGCTATTCCCCATCTCACTCGCTCTTTCTCCCTCTCATACTCACTCTTTATCCCTCTCACATTCCTTCTTCACCCTCCACACTCACTCTTTCCCTTTAATATTCACTCATACGCGCTTTTTCCCCGTCTCACTAGCGCTCTTTCCCCGTCTCACACTCACTCTTTCCTTTCTCACCATTGTTCTCCCCCCCCCCCCCCCTCACTCTCATTCTTCCCTCTTCTCAGACTTACTCCTCCGCTTCTAACACTCGCTCTTCCGGTTTCTCACACTCTTTGACCCTCACACTCGCTCTTTCACATTCTCTCACTCACTCTTTCCCTCTCACTCTAACTATTTCCCTCTCACAATCGACTCTTTTCCCTTCTCACACTCACTCTTTCCTCGTCTCCAATTCACTCGTTCTCTCTCAATCTTTCCTTCTCTCACACTCGCCCTTTACCCCTCTCTCTACCTATTTTCATCCTCTTACACTCGCTCATTCCCAATATCCCCCTCTCACAACCACTCTTTCTTTCACTCAGTTATTATTTCCACCACACACTCATTTTCCAACTCTCTCGCACGCTCTTTCTCTCTTTCTCATTTTCTCTTTTTTTTCTCGCACACTCACTCCCCAATCACCTCACACTCGCTCTTCCCCCCTCTCACTCACTCTTTCCACCTTTTATACTCCTTGACACAGTCACTCTTCCCCTCTCACTCCAACTTTTTCCCTCACACAATTGTTCTTTACCTCTCGCTCACTATTCCCGCCTCTACACTCACTCTTCCCCTCACACTCACTCTTTCCCCTTCTCACACTCACTCTTTCCCCTTCTCACACTCACTCTTGATCTCTCACACTCAACTCTTTCCCTTTTGTACACTCATTCTTTCCTTTCCTCAAACTCGCTCTTCCCCATTATGTTCACTCTTTCCTCTTCTCAGACTTACTCTTTCCGCTTCTCACACTCACTTTTTTCGCTTCTCACACTCACTCTTTGCCCTCACACTCGCTCTTTCCCTTCTCACTCTCACTCTTCCACCCTCATATTCACTCTTTCCCCTTTTAACACTCTCTTACCCCTTCTCACACCCACTTTTCCCCCCTTCCAATCACTTTCCCCCCCACCCCCTCACACTCACTCTTTCCTCTTTTCACAGTCACTCTTTCCTCCTCACACTCAATCTTTCCCCTTTTAACACTCCTATCCCTTCTCACACTCGCTCTTTCCCCCTCACACTCACTCTTTCCTCTTCTCACAATCACTCCTTTCGCTTCTCACACTCGCTCTTTCCCCTTTTCACAATCACTCGTTCCCCTTCTCATACTCACTCTTTCCGCTTCTCGCACTCGTCTTTTCCCATCTCGCGCTTGCGGTTTGCCAATCTCACACTCGCTTATCCCTCTCACACTCATTATTTCCAACACTCACTCAGACCCTCTCACACTCACTATTTCACTCTTTCACATTCTCTCTTTTCTTCTCACACACTCATTCCCCCATCCCCTCACACTCGTGTTCCCCCTCTCACTCTCACTCTTTCCCCCTTTTACACTTTCGCTCACACAGTCATTCTTTCCCTCTCACAATCGTTCTATATCCTCGCTCACTATTCCCCCTCCATAATCACTCTTTCGTTTTCTCACTCGCTTTTTCCCTCTCTCACATATTCTATCATACTCACTCTTTCCCCCCTATGACATTCACTCTTTCACTCTTTTCCCCACACGCTCGCTTGCTTTCTTCTCATTCTCACTCACTATTTCCCCTTCTCTCACTCGCTCTTTCCTTCTGTCACTCATACTCTTTATCCCTCACACCCACAGCTTACCCCTTATATTTATTCTTTTGCCATCTCACTCTTTCCACTTTTTCACATTCGCTCTTCCCTCTCTCTTATTCACTCTTTCACTCACACACTCTTTCTCCATCTTACACTCAATCTTTCCCCCGACTCACATTCATTCTTTCTCCTTCACTCTTCACCCTCTGTCTAACTCTTCCCCCTCTCACACTCGCTATTTCCCAATGTCACTCTCACCTTTTCCCTCTCACAATCACTCTTTCATTCTGTCTCACACTATTATCATCCTCTCTCTCACTTACTCATTCCCTATCTCCCCGTTCACATCCAATCTTTCCCTATCTCGCACTAACACTTCCCCCTATCACACTCACTATTTGCACTATCAAACTCACTTTTCCCCTCTCCTATACTCGCACACTCACTATTTGCCCATCAAACTCACCTTTTTCCCTCTCTTGCACTTGCTCTTTTCCTCTCATATACTCATTTTCTCCCTTGCCTCACACTCGCTTTCCCCCTTTCACTCACTTTTTACCTCTCACGATCACTTTTCACACTCTCACAATCACTATTTCACCATCTACACCCACTCGTTCCCCCTCGCTCACTATTTCCCCTCACTATTCCCTCTCTTCACACCCACTCTTTCTCCTTCTCTTGCTTTTTTCCTCTCTCACTCACTCTATCCACTTCTCAACGTTTCCCCTCGTAAACTCGCTCTTTTCCCGTCTTATCCTCTCACACTCACTCTTTTCACTCTCTCTCACTCTCTCTGTTCCTCATCTCACTCACCCTTTCCTCACCTTTCCCTCGCTCTCATTCGCTCTTTCCTCATATCTCCCTCTTGCTCATTATTTCCCTCTTTCACACTCTTTATTTTCCCATTTCATACACGCTCTCTCCGTCTCACTCTCTCACATCCACTCTGTCTTCCTTTGATCCTCACTATTTACACACACTCTTTTCCCGTCTCACATTCACTCTTTCTCCCTCACTCTTTCCCTCTTACACTATTTTATCCTCTCTCACATTCTGTCCTCCTTTCATCCTCACTATTTCCCCCCTCTCACACCCACTTTTTCCCTCTCTCACACTTAATATTTCCCTCACACACTCACTATTTCATATCTTACACTCGCACATCTCCATCTCACTCACCCTTTCTCTTCACACTCACTCTTTCGTTCTCACACTCACTCTTTCCCTCTCTCACACTCACTCTTTCCTTCTCACACTCACTCTTTCCCTCTCTCACACTCACTCTTTCCCTCTCTCACACTCACTATTTCCCTCTCCCATTTTCACTTTTTTCCTCTCCCACGCTCACTAGTTCCCTCAGTCACTCTCCCCCAACTCTCATTCGCTCCTTACCCCACTCGTTCTTACCTCCTCAAACTTGCTTTTTCCTTCTCTCGCCCACTTTCCTTTTTCTCTCACTTTCATTCTCTCACTTTTCTCCACTCTCACATTCGCTCTTACCCCATCTTACACTCATTCTTTTCCTCTCTCACACTCACTCTTCCCCCTCTCGTACTCACTCTTTCCCCTTCTCATACTCGTTCTTTTCCCATTTCCCCATCTCACACTAAACTCTTCCCCTCTCCCATACTCACTTTATCCCCCTCTTATACTCATTCTTTTCCCATTTCTCCCTCTCACACTCACTCGTTCCCCCTGTCATACTCACTCTTTCCCCCTCTCACACTCAACTTTTCCCCCTCTCACACTAATTTCCCCCTCTCACTCTTTCCCTCTCACACTCACTCCTATAAACACTATCTATTTCGCAATGACACATCAATTCCTTCCCCATTTAACATTCACTCTTTTCCCATCTCTCACTCGCTCTTTAGATATTACTCTTTCCACGCTCTCGCATTCGCTCTTTTCCTCTCGCACACTATTTCCTTCTCACACACTCACTGTCCCCCTCTCACAATTACTTTCATTCTCTCACATTCACTCTCAACCCCTTCTCACATTCAATCTTTCACTCTCACATTCGCTCTTTCCCCCTCCACAATCATTCTTTCCCACTTGCTCACTCTTTCCCTCACATTCTCGCTCTCTCCCCCCTCACACTCGCTCTCACTCACTTGACGTCTAAATCTATAAATATTTAATATTAAACATGTTAAAGTAAAAAAAAAAAATACATGCATCATTAATTGAATTGACTATAGAGTTTTATGACATATAAACACATAGTGGTAATATGATACCAACAGTAAAGAAGATTCCAGTCTCACTCCCCATGTACCAAAAAATATAGGTATTTCAAAATAAAATCCAACAAAATATATGAATACACACCAAAGATTTGCAAGTATTTTAATTGAGTAAATTTCTTTTAAATAAGTATTATTGTTCAGTGCACTTGTTTGGACTAGTAATGACTAAAATGTATGGAGTGAAAACAAATAACATGTACTTCATGTTTCAGTTGAAGTCTTTGGGAACATTTCAATGCAAAGTATTGGTAAATAAAATGTAAAATAGAGCTAAAACTTAGGTGTTATACCAGTGACTTATCCACAAGTATAATCAAGTTATACTTTCAGTTGTCTATATTAAGAAATACTTTTAAAAGATGTTTAATCACAATGTTTCACATATATCATAAATTCATAATGTTAATTTACAAAATACACAGGCAAGTATCGAAATATTTGTTGATTTGACAACATTTTGCATTGGTTATACCTACTGAAGATTTTTGCTGTAAATTTTGTTTTACTCAACTGATTCTCACTGAAAACAGATGATTTCAACAAACATTTTTTCTACAAAAACAGTGTTTTGACTTAAACATGCCTTGAATTTCACAATATATTATAGATGGTGGATGGACAAAATTGGACAAACTGAAGTAGATGTTCTAAAACTTGCCGCATAGGACTTTTGTCGCGTGGCAGAATCTGCACGATCCAGTCCATATCATTGTTTGGAAGAGACTGTGTTGGAATAAACTGAAGTTATTAACATATGCCATGTTTAGGTATGTATTATTTGTACAAGTTTACATATGATATTGTTTAACAGTGGTTTATTAACGGTATACAGTTTAAGAAACAATATGTGTGTCAGCACTGAGGTCTTTGGATCCGTAATCTCTGTAAGAAAGTTTGTCAGTTACTTGCGGATGAACAATGGCTTTACCAGGTTTTATTCTTACGTGTTGTCTCATGGCGGCAAATAGCTTTACAGCTAGTGTTATATATTTGTTCATCTGACATAAAATAAAGTTTAAGTATCCTGCATGACCAGTTAACTCGCACTACTGAGTTGTGGATTCAAGTCCAGCTCGGTCACAAAACTTTATTTTTTAAATAGTTTGCCAAAAATAAGTTTGCCAGTACCTTGCGTAAAGACGATGGTTATGACTTGGGATTCATTCTGAAATCTTCCTCCACTAAACTGGATATGCCATATATAACCTGTAACTTGTTGGAAATGGTGTTAGGTTATTATTAAAACAACAAGAATAACTAAACAACTGTCTACACGGTATACAAGTTGCATGAGTAACAAGTGAAAAGGGGTCAAACAAAAGCTATAATAGTATATATGTATCTGTTTCCCAATTTGTTCCACATCACATACACGGCAATGTTTCGTGATCCCGGCCACCAGGTCTGTATTCTTGACAAAACTTCTTATATGGTCAGTTGAGGTTATTTGTTTCTAAACATCATTGCAATGCATTACAGGTTATATATATGGTGTTATGTTATATTAGTGGAGGAATAACCAATCTGAATTTGAATAGAACTTCTTTAGTAAGCAACTGGCAAACTTTCTCTCACAAAAGCTTTTAGACTGCGTCGGACTTGTACCCACAACCTGGGACTTTTCATATCGATTTACCAGGAAGATTCGATCACATTGTGTTTTGCACTGTTTGAACATTATATATACTTGATTGGTTAATTAAAATTATATATGGTTGTAGAGGGGATTAAACCCATTATCCTCCGATCTGGACTCCACAGAAGTTGTATGATGTGTCAACATTCATTATCATTTTAATATGTAATAATATGTCAATTCAATCTCCATATAAATGTACAAAAGCATTATGCATATTTATAGATTTATAATTTTCCAGAGCCCCGTTGCCTTTGATACCGTTGACTTCAACACTGGAAGTAACCGCTGTGGCTGCCACTGGAATTTCCAAATATCGCGCATTATACGGAACCATCACGTTTAGAAATAAAATTCATTCAGCCTGGACACATTAACTCTCAATTGAAAGGAACCGGGGCTCAAACCGGTAATATGTTATAAAGAAGGGAGAAGATACGGTGTATGCTATTGCACATTTCTCAAACAGCGTACAGTGCTGTGTTTCATCTCGACAAAAGGGATCGTTGATCTTTATCTTTGCTCTTGCTCTGATATAAATCTGTACATTTGCCGATGATTCTTCGTTAAATGGGACTCGTATTTTAAAAGCTGATTGCCAAAACATTTTGCTCAATTTAGTTGTTTTACTTGTGTTTCCTTGTGTTTTTGTTTTTAAATATATAAATGAAATATGCATAAACTCTAATTTTCACTTTTATGTCCAGTTATGTGAACTGCCTGCCTCATTATAAACAATGCCTGATAAAACGGTGTATTGTTTAATGGAGTTTAACAGTAATACCCTTTTCAACATGCATAACAGGGGTCATACTTGAAAATCTTATCAATACAGGGGTCGTGAGTTCGAATCCCCGCCCGGCAACAGTCTCCGTGATGATTGATATACGACGTTGTGTCTCATTATCACTCGTCTCTTACCACTGATTCAAGTGGGAAAGTTATCAGTTACTTGCGGAGATGGGATGTGCTCGAGTACTGGTTAATCCCAGGAAACAGTGGTTAGGTTAACTGATCGTCTGTTAGCCCTCGATGGCATAAAAATGACGCTAAATATTCAATCAATCAACCAATAGACTTGAGTTTGAAAATCCATATTTCAACCTTATATATGGTTTGCCATGACAGATAAGATAAATGTAAGAATTTATTTTACTACTGCATATATTTAGTGTCTCTACATTTTGGCCAAAAAAATGGTCTCTTAGTGACTCAAAATTAATTCTTGAGTTCAATATTCTTAAGAATGGTTGGTGAATACCGCCCCAGGTTATATACTGAACCCGTTTTATTGGTTGAAGAATATCTTCTACTGAATCCGAATAGAAACAACGTCCTTCTATGAGTAACCGGAAAATCTCGCATAAAGATTTTGGATAAAACTGGGCATAAACCCACAACATCAGTGATGAGCAGTAAGAGAGAAAACTTTGAACCACTCAGCTACATATGGGACTTTGTTTATATTGTACAGATTGAGAAAAAATGTATTATTAAAATATTGAGTGCCGGACTGTTTTCTGGGCAAAACACACAGAATTCAAATACAGAAAATACACTGATAAAGTGTTGAATACACACGCAGTTGGGATAATCATCATATTGGCATAACAGGCTTTCAGTTTTCACAAAACATCCCAACTTAAATATGCTTTCCAGCTGGAATTCCATTATCAAATAATAACATTATTTTGGTACAGATTAGTCTAGACATCTTGATAAAAATATTAATTATTATGTTGATATTCATTTAAGAACATCTTAATAATAATAATACTTGTACTACTAGTTAGTTTTCTGTTGAAGCAGTTTTAAAATCCCAGGTTGATTGCATACTTGAGTTAGAATGGTTTGTAAATACTGAAGCACAAGGTTTTTTATGCTATCGAGAGTTAATAGAAGATCAGTTAAACCTCACTGCTCTTTTCCTCGGATCCTGGAAGGTTGACCAATATTCGAGCACATCCATTTTCACAAGTAACTGATAGCTTTCCCACTTCAACCAGCAGTGAGAGATGAATGACAATGAGACACCATGCTGTATATCAATCATCACGGAGAATGTGGCCGAGTGAAGGTTCGAACTTGAGACTCCTGGATTGATAGTCGAGACACGCTACCGACTGAGCCAACTGGGTACAGCGGAAACTAATTAACTAAATATGGTTTATATAAACAATGAATACCAGTGCAGTCAAATATCAATTAAGGTCAAATTTGACGGCAAAACTTTGTTAATATTTTTATATTTAATTTAATATATGGAGTTACATAGCGCCAGTGTATCGGACCCGATTTGCGGATAAGGATAAGCCAACATTAATATGTGATTGGCTTATATTAGATGTCTGCATAAGGTTATTGGATTCTTCATTTTTAGCTCGACTATTCGTAGAATAGTGGGGCTATTGTACTCGCCCCGGCGTCGACGTAGGTTTTTAAGAACCATAACTCTGGGTTGCATTTTTACAGAATTATGGCCCTTTTGGAATTTGGTTAGAGATTTTTAGAGGTTAAAGGTTTTGATTTGGTACTTATTTCATCATTCTATCATTGGGCATGAATGAAACTTCACAAGTGTGTTCAACATCCTCTAGGAAACTCATAGAGATGAGAACCATAACTCTTGATTACATTTTGACAGAATTATTTTCCCTTTTAGACTTTTAGAAATTTTGTTTTTCACAGGTTAAAGTTTGTAGTACAAGGTCTTGACCTTAGATGTTTGACAAATAGGGTCAGTTTGTGGTCCTCTCTCAAATTTGTTTGGCCCGCCCTGAGGGTTAAAAATTTTCACTTTATTTTTTTATTTATTTTTTTTTTATTAAAGTTTAATCTTTTTTTCTTTCTTGTAAAGTTTAATCCTTTTTTTAGATTTATTTTCTTCATTTTAAGAAAGGGTATCCAGCTGTGATAAACTGTGCATGCTGGTACAATATAATTTCAACTATAGATCCATTTTCATAAACTGGTACCGATATATTGCACTCTGAGGTGAAGCAAGTACATTAAATTAAATAATATTAAGACAGCTCTTGTATAATTGATTTTCAATGAAGTTAAAAATAAAATTATTGTAAGTATTGAATCCATTAACTTAATAAGTCAATTACATGTTTATTATAATCAACTTGTACCTTTAAAATAATCATCAATTTGTTTTTAAAAATTCATCTTTTCCTACTCGTCAAAATGACAAGTTCAAAGCACAAGGGTAAATAAACACTTAGAAGCCCGACAGTGTAATAACACTACTTTATCTAAAATGATAAGAATGTGGTTAAACGCAATTTCAAACACTTATCATTCTAAAGATGGCATTTCCAGTTTTACTGTTGGAGGAACACCTGGGAATGTATTTGAGTAAATTCGCCATCCTTTCGCAAACAAATTGTTTTTGGACCAAGTGGGACTCGACCCTGTGACATCGGGGGGTAGATGATCTTGTGACGGCTTGATGAGACATAGAACTATCGTCTCAATGCTGAGCACCAAGTGAGTAAGCTTCCAGAACCATTTTTCAAGTCTTTGTTACAATTCGGTTGGGAATCGAACACACAACCTTCTGCATGTGGGGTGGACGCTCTACCGCTACACCATCGCCTTGACCGAAGACTAATGAGATGAAGTATTAAACCAGTCTCTACAACAACAAACAATCAATATGTATCATACTTATAATGAATACATTCCATTAATACCGAATAAATGACAACAGGGGTCACATTTTTGTCGAACGGTCAGTAGCTAAATCCGTCACTTGGAAGCTTAAACCCTGGGTTTAAGGTACAGCCAACCTTTGCTTTCCCATTTCATCACAACTCGACTACGAGCATAATGTAAACACTGACATTCTGTGTTTCACTCTGGTTCAAAACTGATTTTCATCATATTGTTTATGGTTTTAATTTTTTATAAAGGGATAAATCCGAATATTATGGGGAAAAATGAAATTCTCAATTTTTCATATATTTTCATCAACCTTGATATCTGGAGTATTGTTGAAACAGTCCTTTAAAGTGAGTTTATTATCTAAAAGGGACCCGAAGGTCTTAAAAAGGGATACGATTGTGAATTTTCAAGTCTTTTTTTTTTTATCAAGAACCGGCCAGTTGAATTTTTCATATCCTGGTGATGTGTTTTTGGTTAAAATGCAGTGGATATTGGAACCCAGTAAGGTCACTTAAGGTGATCTGCAGCATAAAAGTTAAGACTAAAAATATATTTTGGGAACTGTTTTAATCATCCAGAAATCTGCAATATTGTTTAGTCATAATAGTTGAGATTAGGTTCTTTTAAGGAACTTCAATATCCACAGGGTGGCAGCAGGGGCCAGAAAAATGTCAAAATTCTGAATTTTCAAAAAGTATTCTTGGGAACCAATGAGCTTAAAGATGTTCGTATTTGGTAAATTGTTCCCATAAGTAACGGATTCTTGCGGACTCTGGATTTTGAGAAAAACAGGACTTTCTCGATTTCTCATCTATGTTGGAATTATTTAGTCATTCCTGAGATCTGTATAGCTCAGTAATTTAGATTTGATATTTTAATGGGGTTTTCATAAGAACCCAAAGTATAAAATTTCCAACAATCTGCTCAAATTTGAAGTTGGCGTGTAATTTTTTGCCTAGGTTTAGTAGTCGCGTTTCAAAGCTTCGTTGGCTATGGAAGGTCACATACCGAATGGCCTACATGAAATTCTACCTCTTATTATATTATTTTATCTTTGATTAATTACTTATTTTTTTAATATTAATTTATCTGCAAGTGCAGTGGTGTCGCCATGGGACAGTTCTCCATAAACGACTGTCCTATCAAAAATAAATAAGGTTCTAACATAAAAAAAATGATTTGTAATACATGCATTTATATCTTTCAAAACTCAACTGGGAGATTGAACTTTTAAAAAAAATTATAAAATAAATGACCGACAATATTACAGAAAGGACAGTTACTAATAAAATCAATGGCAGGACAAGGTACCTGGTTAACTGACAAACCACTGACAAAATTGGTGGCAAGACAAGGCATTGACAAAATTGGTGGCAGGACAAGGCACTGACAAAATTGGTGACAGGACAAGGCACTGACAAAAGTGGTGACAGGACAAGGCACTAACTGACACAATTGGTGACAGGACAAGGCACTGACTGTCAAAATTCATGTCAAGGTAATGGCATTGTTGACAGAACAAGGTACTGACTGACAAAATTGCTGACAGGACAGGGCACTGTCTGACAGAACTGGTGACAGGACAAGGCACTTACTGACAAAATTGGTGGCAGGACAATAACATTGGTGACAGGAAAAGGCACTAACTGACAAAACTGGCGACAGGACAGTAACATTGGTGACAGGACAATGCACTAACTGACCAAACTGGCGGCAGGACAGTAACATTGGTGACAGAACAATGCACTAACTGACCAAACTGGCGGCAGGACAGTAACATTGGTGACAGAACAATGCACTAACTGACAAAATTGGTGGCAGGACTATAACATTGTTGACAGAACAATGCACTAACTGACAACTGGTGGCACGCAATAACATTGACGATAGAACAATGCACTAACTGACACAATTGGTGGCACGACAATGACACTGGTAACAGGAAAAGGCACTGACACACACAACTGGCGGCAGGACAGTAACATTGGTGACAGAACAAGGCACTAACTGACAAAATTGGTGGCAGGACTATAACATTGTTGACAGAACAATGCACTAACTGACAACTGGTGGCAACACAATAACATTGACGATAGAACAATACACTAACTGACACAATTGGTGGCACGACAATGACACTGGTAACAGGACAAGGCACTGACTGTAAAAATTGGTGATAGGACAAGGCACTGTCTGTCAAAATAAGTGGCAGGACAATAACATTGGTGATAGGACAAGGCACTGACTGTCAAAATAAGTAGCAGGACAATAACATTGGTGATAGGACAAGGCACTGACTGTCAAAATAAGCGGCAGGACAATAACATTGGTGATAGGACAAGGCACTGACTGTCAAAATTGGTGGCATGACAAGAAACTAACTGACATGACACAATTGGTAAAAGAACAGTAATATTGGTGACAGGACAAGGCACTGACTGTCAAAATTGGTAACAGGATAAGGCACTGACTGTCAACATTGGTGACAGGATAAGGCACTGACTGTCAAAATTGGAGGCAGGACAATAACATTGATGACAGGATAAGGCACTAACTGACAAAACTTGCGGCAGGACAGTAACATTGGTGACAGAACAATGAACTAACTGACCAAACTGGCGGCAGGACAGTAACATTGGTGACAGAACAGTGCACTAACTGACAAAACTGGCGGCAGGACAGTAACATTGGTGACAAAACAGTGCACTAACTGACCAAACTGGCGGCAGGACAGTAACATTGGTGACAGAACAGTGCACTAACTGACCAAACTGGCGGCAGGACAGTAACATTGGTGACAGAACAGTGCACTGTCTGACAAAACTGGCGGCAGGACAGTAACATTGGTGACAGAACAATGCACTAACTGACAAAACTGGCGGCAGGACAGTAACATTGGTGACAGAACAATGCACTAATTGACCAAACTGGCGGCAGGACAGTAACATTGGTGACAGAACAGTGCACTAACTGACAAAACTGGTGGTAGAACAGTAACATTGGTGACAGAACAGTGCACTAACTGACAAAACTGGTGGTAGAACAGTAACATTGGTGACAGAACAGTGCACTAACTGACAAAACTGGTGGTAGAACAGTAACATTGGTGACAGAACAATGCACTAACTGACAAAACTGGTGGTAGAACAGTAACATTGGTGACAGGACAATGCACTAACTGACAAAACTGGTGGTAGAACAGTAACATTGGTGACAGAACAATGCACTAACTGACAAAACTGGCGGCAGGACAGTAACATTGGTGACAGGACAAGGCACTAACTGACAAAATTGGTCACTTATTCTAATATTAAAATTGTATCACGTATTTGTTTCGAATAGGAGATATTGCTTGTTCATTTAGAATAAGTGATATGACTTATTCAAATAGGTGATATCACTATTAAAATAGATGATATCACTTATTCGAATACTAGTCGGTGATACCATTTATTCATATTCAAATAAGTGATATCACTTGTTTGAATGAAGTGACATCACCTTTTTGAATAACTTATATCACTTATTATTGTTAAATAGTAAAACGGCACCCCACATAGAAGCCTACCAATGGAGAACCAACTTAGAAGAATTCTACAAGATCAACAAGTACCGACGACATCAACTAGACGACATTCAACTAATTAACAGCTACAAGAATTCAACGAATCGACTTATAATAATCTTCTGTTCCAGCCAGTAGTGCAGCACCGGGAGAAGATGCTGTCTACTGGCTAAGTAATCCAATGTTCCCGTCAGTAGTGCAGCACAGGGAGAAGATGCTGTCTACTGGCTACGTAATCATCTCAGTGTTCCAGCTCGCCAAACTGCTATACAGTATTATAAGCAAAGTGCGAGGGTAAATAAAAACTTAGACTGACTGAAGTTCAGTGAGATATTTTACGAGTACAGGACGTGATTATCCATGTAAACGGGACCGACTGCTTTGATTTCTCTCCGAAGGATTGCATGCTTACACAGTACCTTGTCAAAATAAGGCAGGTAATGGGGTGCGTTTGTGAAAAAAATCTCCTGACGAACCTCAACAACAGTTCTATAGATGCCGAGCCACTATGTCATTATTTGTACATGTATTGATTCCTTTCCTTCAATCACGCTCAACTCTTCATACATTTATGTATCAATCCGAAATTTGACGGAATTCGTAGTGTATGTACGATTTTCTTCATTCTGGACATTTCATTTATTTTTAAACATTCGGTTCCTTTCATTTCTTTACTGTAGTATAAAACAAGAAATAAACAAACTTTGTGACACACGGTTACGTTTTGCCAATAGTAACATTTAACAGCCATTACATAAACTAAGTGAGTACGTAATTAGTTATATTGATTTATTCAAATCATGGTAGAATTTTGGTGTATTAAAGTAATTTTATATCACTGACCACATACAGCTTGTCATTTTACTATTCGTCCTTAAGATAGGTCGACCCTTGCAGATAGGTTATGACCTCTATCGATACCATTTTAAAATAGATCTATACGAAAACAAGCAATGTACACATATTTACAGTACGTAACGTTTTAATAACATTGAAGGAATCTCAAATTGGATCAGTGAGTGGCCATTGAGTGTGTGTACGTGTGGGAGAGGATGGGAGGATGATCGGAATTGTTAAACTTTATCACCAGTATGTAACTTTTCAAAAATTAAAGAATCTCTAATGTTTAAAAACATGTTTATCTATTTGTTTTCAGGCTTTATGGTTAATTAGTAGTCCAGTCAATTAAGTTTTATTTTCAGTCAACAAGACGAACAGCAAATACCAGAAGCTGAGTGACTTCTCTAGATGAACTTTTGAACCAACATAAGTGTACATATAGTGAAAATGGTAACATAAAACAACAACATGCCGAACAAGCCAGACCCGTGTCAGCGTGAAGCTTGTGCCATACAAAAATGTTTACAAGGTAAGGACAGGACTTTTCTTCAAGTTATACACTATTTGTCTCATTTGAAATTGTCATTTCATTCTTTAAAATGGGCCCAGTAAGCTCATTTGGTAGTGCTTCTGACTATCAATCTAGGGGTCATGAGTTCAAATCCCCATTCAGCCACAGTATCCTTAATGATTGGTACATTGTCATTCGTTTCTCGTCACTGATTCGCCGGACCCAAATTAGCTCAGTTGATAATGCGTCTTGACTATCAATCCAGGGGTTGTGAGTTTGAATACCTGCCTGGCAACAGTCTCTGTGATGATTGATATATGACATTGCATCTCACTATTATTCATCTCTTACTGCTGATTCAAATGGGAAAGTTATAAGTTACTTGCAGAGATGGGGTGTGCCTGAGTACAGGTTAACCTTTCAGGATCCCAGGAAACAGTGGTTAGGTTAATTGATCATCTGTTAGCCCTCGATGGTATAAAAATGACTCTAAATATTCAATCAGTCAATCAATCAATACTGATTAAAGTGAAAAAGTAATTGTTTACTCGCAGAGATGGATATGCTCAAGTTCTTGTTAACTTTTCAGGATCCAAGGAAAGAGTGGTTAGCTTTAATGATCTTCAAATAGAAACCCTCAGTGGCATAATGATGATGATGCTAAAATATTTAATGCAAACACATAGGAGATATCATTCATTTGATTAGGTGACATCATTCTATGAAACAGGTGCTACTGCTAATTTTGATGGGTGATATTCATCATGTAAATATGGGATATCATTCTTTCACATATGTTATATCACTCATTTGAATATGGCAATAACTCGATGGAATGATATTTAATGTCATCCAGTTTAATAGGTGATATCATCCATTTAAATAAGTGATATCATTCATTGAAATAGGTGATAAAATTCATTTAGATATGGTGATATCATTCAATTAATACATGTATGTTTAATTGATCTATCAAATAGGGGGTACCATTCAATAATGAATAAGTTATATCACTCATTTTGGAAAGGGGAACCATTCAATCAAATAGGTGCTGTCATTTTAAAAGGTGATATCCCTAATTTGAATATATGATATCACTCAATGAATCACTCATTTGAATAGACCACTTGTTCAAATGAGTAATATATATGAATGAGTGGTATCACATGTCATCCTCAGATACCCCCTGGTGTCAATTTTCTCGATAAAAGGAAAGTATCGGAATGGATTACTCGTCATTATTTGACGATGATCACATGTATAACTAATTCAAATTCTTGATATCAGTAAACTTACTGAACAGATTTTAAAACATTTTCCTAAAGTACCTTGAAATACCCCTCGGGGGGGGGGGGGGGGGGGGGGGGGGGGTCTTGAGGTAGAGCGTCTGCTTTGCATGAGGAAGGTTGTGAGTTTGATCCCCGGTCGGGTCATACCAAAGATTTGAAAAATGATACTAGAAGCTTCCTCATTGGCACTCAGCATGTAGAGGATAGTTTTAGATATTGTCGTCTGTATAATCTCACCGTGTGGGGTATCATACCATGTGTCTGCAGCATGATACTCCAGTGTGGTAGCGCTTACAATACTATCTCAAGTAGAAACCATTGGGATATGACTGAAACATTGATGAAAGCGATGCTAAACACCATACAACAACAACATGTTCTTGAATGAATGATTTGATTTCAACCTTTAACTATTGACATTACTTTTCAGTGTGGAAATGATTATTTATTGATTATAGGAATCAGTTACCATTTCATGTATATTAATTTCATAATATCAATAAATCCATTTAATGATAATCTTGAATCCAATGTTATATTAGGATATCTGTTATTCATATTATTGATATCATAAAGAATATATAATTGTTATCAAGAATTATTGTATTGACATCATAAATATAATAAACATATATATACGTAAAATCATCCAGAATCTGAAAAATCTTTCTTTGTGTTGGTAACCCTGAAAAAGTACCTGGTAGTCCAGTAAAATGTTTCCATTCCCAGTCACATTGCACGGAATGACTTGGTGGCGACTAAGTAGTCTTTAAAAGTGCTATGTATATATATTCATTGTTATATGTGTTTATCTGACAGCTGTTTGTACTGCACAAATAATACATTGTATTGTGTGAAATGAATCTTTTCAAATAACTCAAATTAAGTCAAACAAAGTATCTCATTTGTAGTCTTTACTTAAATAAATCAATTTCCGATTGGTCAACTCTATCAAACATGATATAAGTATTTGTCAGTTTCAAACTTCAGCTATCTATATATTTATCAGCACACTGTCAGCAGTTTTTCACTGATTCAGTCATATACAAATAAATATATTATAACACCAGGTATGCAGTTCTATGAGATCAACAAAACATTAAGATATCATTTAACTTTCATGTACATCTATTTCTTGATATCATTCAAGCATGACTTAGGTAGAAATGATTTAACAATATCAATATTTGTTACTTGATTTTTCATCAAATTTTTACCATTTTAAACTAGCATTCATGAATCATCCATATCAGTGATATTTTCTTTCAAAGTCATTAATTCAAATATGTGATTTAATTAAATAAAATGTGATAACCTTAATTCAAATATGTGATAACATTAGTTCAAAGAGACGATGTCTTTAATTCAAATAGATGATGTCATTATTTCACATATGTGATATCATTAATTCAAATATGTGATATCACCATTAAATGTGTGATATAATCAATTCAAATAGATGATGTCATTAATTCAAATTTGTTATATCATTAACTAAAATAGATGATGTCATTAATTCAAAATTTTAATATCATTAATTCAAATATGTGATGTCATCATTAAATGTGTGATATTATTAATTCAAATAGGTGATGTCATCATTAAATGTGTGATATTATTAATTCAAATATTTGATAACATAAACTAAAATATCTGATGCTATTCATTCAAACATGTGATATCATTAATTCAAATATCTGATGTCATTCAGTCAAACGTGTGATATCATTAATTCAAATATCTGATGTCATTCAGTCAAACATGTGATATCATTAATTCAAATATCTGATGTCATTCATTCAAACATGTGATATCATTAATTCAAATATCTGATGTCATTCAGCCAAACATGTGATATCATTAATTCAAATATCCGATGTCATTCAGTCAAACATGTGATATCATTAATTCAAATATCTGATGTCATTCATTCAAACATGTGATATCATTAATTCAAATATCTGATGTCATTCGTTCAAACATGTGATATCATTAATTCAAATATCTGATGTCATTCAATCAGACATGTGATATCATTAATTCAAATAGGTGATGCCATTCAATTTCATTCATATGTGATATCACTGAAAATTAAGAGTGGTAACTCTGGTATCACTCTTTAAAACATGTGCAAGTGATATCACTGAATTAGATAGGTGACATCTCATATTGCAATTAATGTTTAGATGTTTGAATATTTAGCTGTATTTTCATACCATTGATGGCTAACAGACGATCAGTAAACCAAACCACTATTTCCTGAAGTGATATCACTGAATTAGATAGGTGACATCTCATATTGCAATTAATGTTTAGATGTTTGAATATTTAGCTGCATTTTCATACCATTGATGGCTAACAGACGATCAGTAAACCAAACCACTATTTCCTGAATTTCAGTTTACCAGTATTCAAGCACACCCATCTCCGCAATTAACTGATAACTTTCTCACTTGAAGAATGTTAGCGTAAGCTAACAGTGCTTTGAACAATTGAGCCCTTAAGTTAAACACGCACGCACGCACACACGCACGCGCACACATCTTTCTGAAGGTAAAAACACACAAACACAAAAATATAATTAATCCCGTCCACAGCTCCTACATGTGTCGGAATTTATTTGGATTTTTTCACGTCCATGGGAAGTAAATAGTTTTAAAAAACAACAACCAAGATTTGTCTCCCTTCTGTGGCAACAGGCCGAGTTTCCGTGGGGACAACGGAAAAAGCCGGTTTATTTAGTGTTGCTTCTCTTTTTCTTAAAAACGCATTTTGCTCATTTTTATGAACATATTGTGATTTGAATGACCTTTTAGTTATTTGGTGTCATTTTGTTTATTGCTAGTTTAGAGAAAAGAAAAGAAAACTGACTTTGAGGCTGGGATTTACTTTATCAACTGTGTACACACTGAAGAGGATAAAGGCTTTTGGATGAAACCATCGTCGGATACCCATGGGTGTAAATTCCGATACTCTCCATACATCATAAATGGAGAGTGTCGGAATGGATAACGCGTGGGTATCCGACGATGGGATGAAACTATTGTAATATTCTGTCAACAAACAATATAAGTTGAATTTACCTTCTGTAATTTGTGTCTTTCTATGGAGGCCATACTAAAATTAATTGCTATTATCATCCCCGACCGTCCCCTTATTTTCATGCCGACCCGACCCTTACTGTTATTTTAAAACAACAACAACAACAACAACAACAACAATGATTGATTGATTGATTGAATATTTAGCGTCAGTTTTATGCCACCGAGGGCTAACAGACGATCAGTTAACCTAACCACTGTTTCCTGGGATTAACCAGTACACGAGCACACCCCGTCTCAACAACAACACCAAAAACTTTAAAAAAAATGGTTAGAGGATAGTTTCAGGTCTGGTAGTCCCGGTGTCAGTATAATGTGACCGGTTGAGGTATCATACCATGTGTCTGTGGCATGATTCTTCAGTTTGGCAGCATTTAGAACACGTTCTGAAGTAGACACCGTCGTTATATGACTGAAACAGTATTGCAAGCAACGCTTAACATCATACATACATATTTCCGCATATATATTGGACGCTAAATGTTGTTTGATAATCCAAGTAAATTGTCATTTTTCAGATGCGGGGTACCAGCAGTCAAAGTGTGAAGCCGTGATAAACCGGATGCTGCGATGTTGTGAGAAATTTGGCGATCAGTCGGTATGCTGCTCAGGATTTATGAAAAATTTGGAAAAAGAAAAAAGGAAAAAGGAAGTGGAATAGTGATTGTGGTCGTACTTTGTAATCATGCACGTGTGTTCTTTAAAAAATGCACGGTTGCCTGTTCTTTGACGGAATTATGTTATTAATTTAATGCCTGTGTATATATAGAGGCCTATGGATATATGTTATGTTGTGTCACAAAGTGATCTGATGATTTGTTTTATAAAATATAAAAAAAATGCTTAGTATGTTTGACTTGATTTTGATGCTTTATATTTATAATCGATAAGGAAGACCGGAAGTGGCACCCGGCTTTATGCTCCCGCCAATCAACGAACAGTGAAGGAGCATTACTTGTTACCCGTGTCCGTCCGTTCGTTCGTCCAAGGACTTACATTTTTTTTATAAAGTTTTTGTTGTTGTTATTGAGACGGGGTGTGCTCGAGTACTGGTTAATCCCAGGAAACAGTGGGTAGGTTAATCTATATAATTCCTTGGTTCGTCCGAGGTAAAAAATTGGTTTCGGAACAATAACTCCTGAAGGGTGTATGTATTTTATTAATAGTTCGTGTGTACCTGCATAATTATAATATATAGGTCACATTTGATATTTGTCACAGTCAACGTCGCTCAAATTTTATAAGAATTGTGGCCTCTTTTCAACTTACTTTCGGTAAAACTTGGTTTCCGATCAGGAGCGGGGGCATTCATGTCGACAGGCACATTTATAATTTTATCTACCTAGCCATTATAACTTATACCTATAAAAAATATTTTTATGCGATATACTCGGGTGCAAAAGAAAGTATACACTGAGCTTTTAATTAAACTAGCTGCACACAATGTGGTATGAATATATCACGTGTGGTATCAAAACATTCGTCATTCTGTTGCCAATGTCACGGTGTCGTGTGTTATCAGTATTAATTACCGATACAGATGTAGATGTAAATGTATTATATCTGTATTATATAATAGAATATATTTAACATTTGAAAGTGCATACTTTCGTTTGCAAACTGAGTATACACATGTTACTACCTCTCGCCTTTTTTCGTGTCTGGGCTCTTCACCTTTGAACTGCAAATGGTTTCTATAAGGAACTGATGACTAGAATATGTGTTAGACCTAACACCAGTGTCCACGTCTTCATACTTACGGTCGTATGTTGGAGGTAGACGCCAGTATAAAATAAAATGTTGTTTTATTGGTGACACATTGTGTCTTTATTTTAACTTTGGATTCGCATAGTCCAGTTCTGGAGCATCGAACACAGTATCGGCAAGTCGAATTGGTTCGATCCTCCGCAACGGCTATGTGAGGTGTCCTTGAGCAAGAATCGTAACCAGTACCGAGTACATAAATATTAAACTAACTGCTGGTTAGATGACCAAATCAATTTTTTTTAATGTGATTATACGCCATTTTCAACACGTTTCAGATTATAAATGGCATATCCAGTTTTACAGGTGGAGGAAAACCTCAAAATGAATTTGAGTACAACCACCGTCCTACCACAAGTAACTGGGAAACTTTCTGACAATGTTTTTTGGAGCGAACGGGACTCGGAACCTACGACCTCAGCTGCGCATTAGACCAGTTAGTCACGGAGGACCCATTTACCAGTTCAATACTTATCATTACGATTGTTTTGAGTAATTAATATCTGCTAACATAACCCTTATAAAAGTCAGAACTCGTATAAGAAAAGAAAATAGCAGACTCGTTCTTATTGAGTCTGTTCATGAGAGGTAATGAAATACTTAACATATCTCACTTCCCACATGCACTGGTTTGAAGCGGAAATTCGTTCTCGGGCAACACCGAATGAGCTCCTTGATTACTGATGTAACGTGAAAATAGAAGACTTCGTTACACTGAGTCAAAAGCATCTGTGGTTAAAAATTAATAAATTATGATTAGCATAGTATCCATTCAAATATAGCAAACTGACAAAAATCCCCTTTAATATCACTCTAGATATACGTTATAAACATCCCGGTTGATACGTGTGTGTCAGTATTATATAAATATGCATAACTAACACGTACTAAATTATCCACTTTTTATTGGAATTTTGGTTCAATTATATCATTAGAAAAATTCCCATTTATTAGTGATTATATGCGGTCAACATTATATAATTTAAAATATGAAAACACCTAAAAATAATGTTTATCATAATTTAGTTTCTGTTAACGACGTATGAAATTATAAGTTAATTATAAGTGTGCTTACTCAAGTTAGGATAAGAAATCATTCAACCATCGTTGAACGGCAGTAGTTCATTATAACCAGGTAGGGTAAACTGTTAATAATTAATGATATTGTGATTTTTAATGTTCCAGTATGCATTTGTACGCATACAACTGGAATTTGTTTTAAATTAACTAATAAGGTGTTCCAAATGTTATTTTCATTATGTATCCATTTCCATTTATTGCAGATTATTCAAATGTTGTTTTTAGTGACTGAAAGATAATTAATGAGTTTTTTCGCGAATGGAGGTGTCATGAAATGTATAACACTGTCACGAAACTTCATCTATCGACGAATAATATATTTTCAGAAATATAAACAATACAATGTATTGCATTTTTACTTACGAACTAGCTAAATTAATTATTCTTGTTATTGTGTTTTAATGGTGTTTAACGTCGTTTAATGTAAATGACAACTCAGAGAAAGTGTCTCTGATAAAATGTTCCTACAGGCTCGATCCTATGTCCCCATCTGTGAAATGCAATTGATCATGAGAGCAACCCCGCCACGGAGGACTCAACATTTTCTATCATGATGGATATCCCCCATTTTGTTATACGTTGATAGGATTTGATGTGTGAACATGAGTAAAACCGATACCAATTGTCGTGTGTCCCTTTAATTATAGTTAAAACCGATACCAATTGTCGTGTGTCCCTTTAATTATAGTTAAAACCGATACCAATTGTCGTGTGTCCCTTTAATTATAGTTCAAACCAATACCAATTGTCTGGTGTCCCTTTAATTATAAATAAAACCGATACCATTTGTCGTGTATCCCTTTAATTATACGTAAAATAGATACTGACTGTTATGTGTCCCTTTAATTATAAAATATCATAGTCAAACATGTATTCCATGCTCTCATAACGGCTATACCACCGGTAAAATACATCTTAAAAGAGTTGTGGGTCCCATTGATATATACATAAACATTATTTATCAACACGTGTCTTTATTTATACTTATAATTTAATTTTCATTTTTTGAGCAGATGCAATTCTAAGTGCATAAATCATGTCGAGAATAAACATTTCGCAGTTGTGTTGGATGTCTTTAAGTTTATCGACTTGGTTATTTCTATAACTTATTAAACCGACAGTTGATTTTTTAATATAACACAATGAAAGACAAGTAATTTAAAATGAAACCCCATCGTATGTGTATGCAGAGCGTAGATTGCACGAATGGCATGAGGGGTGTGTGGGTGGTTGGGAGTTAGGGTGAGAGAACACGAGAGAAAGAAGGGTACCTCTCTATTAATGGGAGTTTGTGTGAGGGGGGTTTACCCTGAAAAAATCTTGAAAATTTGGGGTGATTTGGTGGCATCTGGTGAACAAAACAAGTGAATGAATAAGGGCCATGATGACCCTCTTTCTCCGACATGAGAGCAAACACTATGTACAAAATAATAATCTCTTGTCACTTTTTTTATCAAAGTTTCCCTGAAGAACAGCGTAAATCTATGTTATACATGTAAATTATAAACTTCGGAGAAAAGCGAATTGATTTCCCAAACAATGGATAGTTCTTCGAAAAATAGCATAGATATTGTTCATGTTTATTTGATATCCATCAAAGTTGTGATACCATTATACTTGAGTGTTGATTTACACCATGTACCTCGAGATAAAATACTGTTAACCAAGGTATAGTTTCGCTTATCCGTGTAATCAACTACTTTCACATGTTTTACACTATAAAATAAAGTTGCTAATCAGTTGAAGTCGGGATCGGTTAGCTCAGTCGGTAGCACACCTGACGAATCTCCACCCGGTCCCAGTATCTGTGATGATTGATATATGGCATGGCGATTCATTATCATTCGACTCTCATCGATAATTCAAGTGGGAAAGTTATCAGTTATTTTAGGAGACAGGTGTGCTCGAGTACAGGTTAGCCTTCCAGAACCCCAGTAAATATGGTTAGGTAAAGCGGTCGCCTGTAAGCGTTGGACAAACCAACAAAACAAGTGAACGATCATGCGTATTATGATCCTCTATCCGTGACATGAGAGCAAATCCTACAGTCGCAATGATAAACATGTAATAAGCTCTCGTCATTTTTTTTTCTTTTTCCCTGACGAACAGCGTGAATCTTAGATACACATGTACATGTATATTGTAAATGCTGTCATTAATGATAAGCTACGAAGAAAAACTAAATGATTTCCCAAGCAAACTACATGTCGTTATTTTTGGAAAAATACCAGGTATTGGTAAAATACCAGGTATTGGTTCCTGGTTCATTTGTAGTAGATTTGTAATACCAGGACCTAAATTAATCAATATTTCGAGTCTGAGATTTGGACTCAAACTGAAATTGTCAAACATTTCATATTCAATTAACATCTATATAACAAGCAATTTGCTATATCTTTTTGCAAAAACAACAGTTTTAATCATTATTTAACAGAAAATGTTACATAATCACATTTCTTACCAATAATTTTATGTTTACAGGGTTTTACAAAAAAATGTAAGATTTGAGTCTGAGTCCGATTCTCAATCTCAAATTGTTGATGAATTTAGGCCCTGTTATACTTAACTGTCGATTTAGATCATGGGCCTCAAGTTAAGATAACGGTGGCTATGTTTAGATACAGTTTCGCTTAAACTGCTGAATACACATGTTATAACAGTATATCATATCACTGCTAGTTTGGGGAGAAATGACCCAAGGAATGATCAGACGAACGAACGAACGAACGAACGAACGAACGAACGAACGAACGAACGAACGAACGAACGAACGAATAAATGATTAATATACTTAATATCTAGGATACGTATGACGCAGTCAAATTTAACAATTTTTGATTGAGTTGGTGTGTTTGAGTAATGGTTAACGTTCCAGTATATCCGGAAAGAGTGGTTAGGTTAACAGATCGTCTGCTTGCCCTCGATGGCATAAAATGACGCTTTATATGCAAACAAAGGTGCCAACATGGGTGTCCTTTTTAGGTCACCTGAGACCGTCTGTTAGCCCTCGATGGCATAATATGACGCTAGGTATTCAATCAATCAATCTCTTGTTTATTTATATATACGTGACTGATATAAAGAAGGCTAGAACTAAGTTAAGCTCATTTATTGTCTAGGTGTGTGATTTTAATAGGTTAGGATAGATGTAGTTGCATGTTGAATATAGAAAGATGAATCATGAATATCGAATTAATTTCAGTCGGTCGTTTAATAGTTGATGTTACGAAAATGAACTAAGGCGATGCTCTATCTAGCCTTTGTTGCATGTTCTTACTAACCCTTATAATGTTTGTAAGAAACGTCGCTAATTTAGTATTGTAGTTTAAAACTTATTTGTTTTATTTCGAATGTGAAACAAGTTCTTAGAACTTAGGCAAATCACGCTCAAAGTCTTCCAGGACAGAACATCTTGGTATCTTATCTGTATCACAGCTTTCATTACATACTGGTTACAAATATCAAAGGGAATTCCCTTCCCCTTTATTATGTTATAATGTATTTTGATAGGCTGATATACTATGTCCCTGCCAAGTTTCTGATCCCGACAATTAGGGATGTTAATTTCTATAAAAAAAAAACATGAAATTAGTTTCACGCACGCGCAAAGTTACATTGTAACTGAGCAATGAGAATCATTAAAAAAAACACATGACTAACGTTTAAATACACGTAGGGTATTTTCAATTTTGATTCTTATATTCCGTGTTTGTATGACTATGTTAAGCTGGATATTTATAATTTTGTATTCAAAATGTTTTCGGGACAAACCTACCCCCCAGGAATTAAGGTTAAAGCGAGCCCATGGCCTTTGATATATAAAATAATAAATAAATAGATTGACAGAAAAATCGCGTATTGTTTTATTGATGCTAATATTACCATAACTACTTATTTACTAAGAAGTCACTTGCAAAATATATATGGAATTAGAAGACACTTGCCAAGTTTAGATGGAATAAGAAGACACTCGGCAAGTAGAGATATCATAAGAAGACACTTGTCAAGTAAAGATGGAATAAGAAGGCACTTGTCAAGCATATATGGAATAAGAAAACATTTGCCATGTATAGATAGAATTAGAATACACTTGCCAAGTATAGATGGAATAAGAAAACATTTGCCAAATACAGATGGAAGAAAAAGACATTTGCCAAGTAGAAACGAATAAGAAGTCAATTGCCATGTATAGATGGAATAAGAAGTCAATTGCCAGATACAGATGTAATAAAAAGACATTTGCCAAGAAAGAAGACATTTGCCAAGTAGAGATGAATAAGAAGACACTTGCCAAGTACAGATGGATTAAAAAAATATAAATTTGCCAAGTATAGATGAAATAGGAAACCGTTTGCCAAGAAGACAATTGACACTAATCGCAAGACTGCCCACACATTGTACCTGTGGTTAAAAAATTGACAAATCATGAAAAACGTAGTCAAATATAGCCAATTGACAAAACTCCGCTTTAATATCACTCTAAAGATGCCTAATAAACATCCTGGTTGCTACGTGTGTCAGTATTATATAAATATGCATAACGATCACGTAATAGATTACCCGCTTTTTATCGGAATTTTGTTTCACTTTACTAGACAAAAAACCCATGTATTAGTGATTATATAACACTTAAAAATAATTGTTTATTATAATTTAGTTTCTGTTTACGACATATGAAAGAACCCAAGATGGGCTCACTTAAGTTATGATCAGAAAACATCCAACCATCATAAATAAACGACGTTGAACGGCAGTCGTTCCATTATTACCGAGTAGGGTAAGCTGTTATATAAATATTATTGTATTTCTTTTTTAATGTTTTATACGATTATACGCAAATAGCTGAACTTTGTTATAAATTAACCAATAAGGAGTCAAGTCGCAAATGTTATATCCATTATGTCATAATCCATTTCCTTTTATTGCAGATTATTCAAATGTTGTTTTTAGTTACTGAAAAATAATTGATGATTTTGTTTCACGGATGGAGGTGTCATGAATTGTATAACGTCCGTCACGGGACTTCGTTTATCGACGAAAAATTATAATAATTTTCAGAAATATAAAAAAATACTATGTATTGCATTTTTACTAAGGAAATAGCTAGATATTTTTTTCTTGTTATTGTTAAGCCGGGCCCGATTAGCTCAGTCGGTAGCATGTCTGACTATCAATCCAGGGGTCGTGAGTTCGAATCCCCGTCCGGCAACAGTCTGCGCGATGATTGATATATGACATTGTGTCTCATTATCATTCGTCTCTCACCGCTGATTCAAGTGGGAAAGTTATCAGTTACTTGCGGAGATAGGGTGTGCTTGAGTACTGGTTAATACCAGGAAACAGTGGTAAGGTTAACTGATCGTCTGTTAGCCGTCGATGGCATAAAAATGACGCTAAATATCATTAATAAGGTTGAACGTCATTTAATTTGCCGTTTAATGGGGTTAACTATCATGTGTGTGTGTGTGTGTGTGTGTGTGTGTGTGTGTGTGTGCGGTGCGCCATTTAGTGGGTTTATCGCTATTTAAGGGGCTTACGTCACTGTCAACACAATACATGTTAATATATATATATATACGACTAGCAGTATTTGATGAAGGAAGTCATCAGATTTACATGTATGTAGATACATCTTGATTAGAATCACCATCTTTACGCAAGTAAATGGCAAACGTTCTCTGATAACAAGTTACGATAGGTTCGATACCACGTCCCCAGATGTGATATGCAAGTTATCTTGAGAACACCCCGCCATGGGGGACTCTGTAACTGTCACCACTTCCTAGCTTGAATACAAAGTTTCAAAGTGTAAGTTTTGGAAATGGATTTTTCCCATTTTGTCGTACGTTGATAGGATTAGATGTGTGAACATGAATAACACCGATAGCATTAATAGTGTGTCCCTTTAATATTAGTCAACTCATCCAAGCATGTTTATATGTATTAACCTTCTTAATATTGACAAAAACTCAATTTTAAGCAAATTTGCAACTTATTGTGTTAAAGGTTTCAAACTCAAGGATACTAGTTTAACTTAATGTAGATAACACTGTATTGTAATTTAAATTTGTATTGTGTTTATGTTTTAAATAATTATTTTATGATTGATTCTAAATACAAAGATTACATTCTCACAAAAATATCAACTTAATGAAATATATTCGTGTCATGAAATATTTTGTAGCAATATGTCTGTTTTTGTACAACAAAATTTAAATAAAAGTTCCAAAAAATAAATTAAATGGTTTCGAAAATCATAAAAAACAACAAAAAAAATATTGAAACGATATTCATATACCACCTTATTTCAACGTATAAGTTTGTCAACTCGGTTATTTCTTTATCTTATCATGGGTAACACAATTCCGGGACATATTCAATACACTTATTAAATTCTGAGTAATCAGTAAATCGGCAGTTGATTTGCTAAGATAACACAATGAAAGACAAGTAATTTAAAATGAAACCCCATCGTATGTGTATGCAGAGCGTTGATTGCACGAATGGCATGAGGGGTGTGTGGGTGGTAGGGAGTTAGGGGGAGAGAACACGAGAGAAAGAAGGGCACATCTCTATTAATGGGAGTTTGTGTGAGGGGGAGGGGGGGGGGGGGGGGGTTACCCTGAAAAAATCTTGAAAATTTGGGGCGATTTGGTGGCATCTGGTGATATCTGAGTAGACATGTCGCTATCAAAATGTTGACCTTTTTTTTCATTGATATTCATTGTTTTCATTCGAGTTACTATTGTTAACTCAAATGTCGGGCGGGCTCTTTTAGCTCAGTCGGTAACGCGGCTTACTTTCAATTCAGGGTTCAATAGTTCGAATCCCCGCCCGGCCACAGTCTCCGTGATCATTAATATACGACATTGTGTCTCATTATCATTCGTCTCTTTGAGTCACTCTCATCGCTGATTCAAGTGGGACTTGCTGAGATTATGTTTGCTCAAGTCCTGGTTAACCTTTCAGGATCCCACGTAACAGTGGTTAAGTTAAATGATCGTTTGGTTAGCCATCGATGGGATAAAATGACGCTAAATATTCAATCAATAAAAACTAAAATATCGGGTAAACAAGGGTTTCCAAAAGCAAATTTTGACATCAATGTTGGGCTCACTAAAGATATTATGTAAGCTAAAAGTGATGATCATTTTCCATGGTTGACGTTATTAAGTTTACAGTGTCTGGGTGAACAGTTGAAATATATTAATCGCAGTGGAAACCGATAAACAGCGTCCTTTTTTTTAACTTGCAGAATTGATGTTGAAACCCGCCCAAGGCTTTCCCCTTAACTACGCGCCTGAAATATATGATATAATTATAGAGCTGCCGGCTGGCAGCCCACCAAGTCCTTGAACTGTATACTAGTTTGGGTTATAATTATAAAATCAGCGTGGGCTTGTTGATGAATAACACGAGTTAATGTGAAGTAAGATATGGAAATAACCGAAAACGTCTTTATCCCACATAGCCTACTGGTTATAGTTTCGTTATCAATTCCTCAAAATTATACATTTTATCTCCATGCACTAAGAAATATTTGGCTCCGATTTCATCAACATATACTTAAATACTTTAAAAACTAACCTTAGTAAAACAGCTAGGTGACCATGACTTTAGACTGGTTCCAGTAAAATTGTAATATACAACATGGTTTCATTGATATTGATTACTGAATAGATAAAAACTTAGTTAGTTTGTAAATAACTAAGTAAACTGTTGGTGAAACAGAAGCCGGATAACACACATTCAGCCATATTACCCAACTTTCACAAGCATGGACAATCGTCGGTTTGATCCAAGCTTGGTCCAAAACATTAAAACGTTTGCTAGTTACGTGCGGACGGACAGTGGTTTCACGCGAATACATTCTGAAGTTTCCTTCCACTAATTCAACAGTTACTATACATATACTACATATCACCTGCCATGTGTTTTTAAAATAACGTTAATTTTAAGAACCCATTCCTACCCCCAAACTACAACAAACAAAACAAAAAACAAAAAAAAGAGCAAACAATGGATTTTTTTGTTAGCGTGTTCCTGTTTAATTTTACATATAAGATATGGATTGTTAACCTACGTTCAACTGGTGGAATAGACGTGCAGATCATGTAGATTATGCATACTGCGTTTCTTGTAATGCGTAATAATACTAGATTTGAAAATAATGGTATCGCTATACTCACTTTTCTATTTTTCAATTTTAATGCTCTTAAAGTTGAGATTAACAAACTATCAACCATTCCAAAAACTTTAATAAAATGGAGCCTTAAAGACGAAAATATTGATTGGTTGATTATTTGAATCATTGATTGCTTGATTAATGTAGATAACATCGTCAATGATTGACTCACTAAATAAATGGATACAAAACGAAATATAAAACTAAATAAATATAAAACTAAATAATTAAATGAATGAAAAAATTTAAAAATGTGTATGTGTGTGTGTGTGAGGGGGGGGGGGGGGGGGTGCAGTGAGGGTGCGTCTATGGTTACTTGAGTAGCCCTTGCAAATTTAATTATTTTGGGTAAAAGTACAAATCTACTGGTTGTGTCAAGACAATTATAGATATATTGTTCCTTATCGATTTTCTAGGAATACACTATTTTTTGTCAAGAAAACCCAAACACAGGTATTTTTTTTCTAACTTAATATTTCGATTTCGAAATTGAATCCATTTGAGAAACTGAAACTGAAACTGAAATTGAAAGTAGGCGCAAAGTGCAAAAAATGTTGAGAACGTTTTATAATAGCTAGCGTCTTGTATCTTGATTGGGACAAAACATTTACAGCAAATGACAGTAGCATCTGCATTGAGTTGAAAGCATGCATTTATTGACCTAGATACGGGAGTATGAATATGAATAAATTCTTAAACATTCATTAGTTTCTACTTCTTAGAGTTTTGTCACCAGTACGCTTTGTGGTGTAATAAGACATACTCTCAGAAAAGTTATCTCGTGACATAAACATTTTACAACCTTTCTTGATTTTATCTGTGTGACGTGGATATGATCTTTTTGTTAACGAATCATTTGCCTATGTGCGAAGAGAGATCACCGGGATTATATTAAGTTATCTCTACTGAATTGTCGCTATTAATACTAATTTGACAATTAGGCTAAAACTGGTCTCAAAGTTGGTCTTATTATAGGAATTGTATAGTACATGTATATTGTGATATCATTTTGAAAAAAATAGTTTATTGCGTTTTATGCACTATTTAAAGAGAATATTAATCATATATTTTAAACCAACCGGTGATTTATTTTAACTGAATGAAAAGGAATTCTATTTTTTAAAATATTAACTTTAATATTTAATATAATAAAACGTAATATTTAACAACAAAAGTTACTTATAATAAGTAAATTTATTAATGTTGAAACATTATGTAAGTTATGATTTTAAAACACCGTTTGTGGTAAATTATACAAAACTATTTATATACCGTTTCCAAAGAGGATTTCAGAAACGGATAGGAAGAGTAAGTTTTTTTCTTGTGCTGAACAAAGAGATGCTGTTGTTTTATGGTGTTTAGCGTCGTTTTCAACATTTTTTTCATTCATATCACATCGATGTTTATTGAGCTGTATACTATTTTGGTTTATAATTATAAAATCAGCGTGGGCTTGTTGATAAATAACATTAGTTAATGCGAAATAATATATGGAAATAACCGAAAACGTCTTTGTCCCACATAGCCGGTTATAGTTTCGTTATTCAATTCCTCAAAATTATGTCTACTTGAAGAAGTATTCTAAGTGCTACCATATTGGATTGTCGCTTTTGTATTACACCTTTAAGCCGATATTAACAGCATTTAAGCGTGCTAAAAATCTACAAGACTATTTAAGGAGTGCAAACTTTAGTAAAAACAATACTTATATGAACTATTCCGATATATGTAAAAGAAGCCGCTACTCACATTGTAGTTATATCAACTTGAAAAATTGGAACTATTTTACACGAGAGACGTTTGATTTACATCACAGTACTGCGTGCTTAAGATGTAATAGTATCTTATAACATGTAAAATATGTAATTACAACCTGTTTCTAGGCCCATGAACAGTCACAGATTTGATATATGTAACAGATCCAACCTTTTTCTTCAAATGCTATACCTCATTTTAATACGAATGGTCATAGTTTAAATGATTTTTCATTTAAACAAATTGATTTTGTAAAACATACACCAATTGCTTGTTCAATAACATACTTTGGGACATGAAAATTAAATCTATAAAACAAACAAATACACACTATACTATAAAAACACGAAGGTTAACGTTTCTTATTGTCCTTTGTAGACCATCCGTGCTCTGCGACGCGGTGGCGAGTCATGCAATGGACGTGATATGAATGAACTCTACTCTTACAACCACCGAATCAAATGCTGACGCGATGAATACTCGCTTACACACACCAGAGCACCATTTTGAAACATTGCAGACACGCATAGACGCATTGTCCAAGTCGCATTCCAAGCAGAATAAACAGTGCATTGCCCTTGCCGTTATAAACGTAATTTTGATAGTATGTGCCATAGCGGCAATAATGACGACGATGTTTTGCAACAGGAGTCAATGTAACAACGAACCCGTAAAGCCTCTGCCCAAGTCAGACGTTTGCGTTTCCTGTTCTCGGCTGTCATTACTTATACCTGATCAGCATAAATGGAAGAACGTATATATATCAGAAGACCGGTGTTGCTTTCAAAATTTGTTGGCATTGGAAGCAACATTTTATACGGTATGTTTTAATGTTTGCAATCTTATGGTTTCAACGGCCATATTTAATGCGTATTTCTTAAAGATTTGTATTGAATAAAATTAACTATATTGAATACGATTGATCGAGTCTCGATAAATTATAGATAAATTCCAAATCCGGGGCGTAGGTTGTTAAAACATTTTATGTCAACTTGAGCTATACGAATGTCAGTCAGTTCAGATCTCAGTACGGATTTAAATTTTGCATGATGTTCTATCTACAATGAGGTATAGGATTTCAACGGTAACAAGTCATATAGAAGAATTGTTAAATTAATTTTATCATTGCCAGAAATGCATCTGCTCATGAATATGCACAACAACTGGTAGGCTGACCAGCTGCTATATTTAAAGATGCTTCTCCAACTAAAAATACAAATCAGTCTTTCGGATGAAACTTTAACAAAAATCGAGGTCCCATGTATCGGAGCTTTACACCGAGCATGTATAAGAACAAGATACGCTACAAAAGGGTCTTCTGTATCTCTGCACTATCCTCCAAAAATCTAAAATTACTAATACTCTTCTAGAGGCGTCGCTCATATGGGAAACCGGTGGCGACGATAAATAAAATTATCATCATCATCATAAAAGACAACTACTGCTAGATAACAGGGGTAAATATCGTGTTTAATCGGTTTAAATGTTAATAATATAATGATATCCGAGATCTCTGAAGTGTTATGTATTACAAAATGTACATATCAAGGGCAGTTGCTAAGATGACACATGGAAGAAATAAAACAATGTTCTAATAACGAGGTTCACTGTCTTACATATTCTTAAACACAGTCAATAGCCATAGCGGAGTGTTTACTGGATCCTTAACTTCGTTAATACGCATACATAATTGCTTGTGGGGAAGAACTGTATACGATTTTATCTTCCGTTCTAATCGGTACTTTTACTTAAACTGATTTGTATGTATGCAAAGTTTGAGTAAACTATATTGAAACCAATTGCTTAATTGTAATGCTTTGTTATCAAGACACACGGTTTTGTTGTCCTGTTATCTTCATGAAGATGAGGAATATCTCATAATATAACAAACTACCTGCATGCAGTACTCACAGACAGGAGTAACAGCAGACATTGGTACGTACCCTCGCCCACTGATTTTTTTGGACAATTTTATTGTCAAATCTATGTTCAAACCATTCAAAAACCTCACTTAAAAATAGGACAAACATAAGTTGAGTAAAGACCTTTTATTTCAAGGAATGGCCGATATACTCCAACTGTCTTTAGAAACAACTGTAAAAAATATTCAAATACGGCGTACACAGAATGCTACATGAGATATCACGTGACAAAATAAGCCCAACATCAGAACTGTCTAGCTTGTCAATCCGGAATTAGAACATTTCAAATTGCCAATGCAGGGGCTGTGGTTGTACCGAAGCTTAAATTATCAACGTTTGGGCAAACTAGAATTAAACATGTATCTTTAATTCTTATTTTTAGATAATTATGGACTATCAGAATGAAATATTGCTCCCTTCGACAGAATGTTAACTTGATTTTGTTTAGAGGAAGACATGTCTCTGTTCTGTTTAACACTTTACTTCATATAGACGCCTTTGGACACCTCTAATATAGACGCCTTTGGACACCTCTAATATAGACGCCTTCGGACACCTAATACAGAAGGCTTTTGAATTATTGGGTGAATTATATTTATATTAACTGACAGAGCGAAAAAAAGTGCAGGAAGTGTTCAGATTGCTCGTTACGAGCAATCTGAACTCTTCCTGCACTGTTTTCAAAGGCCTTCTCTGATTGGTCCAGGAAAACGCGTATCTATGGAGTAAAGGGTTAACGCATTAAACACTATTTATTGTTTCATATGATTTCAGATCTTACAAGTTAGGGTACACATTTTCAAATTGAAGACATTTTAATCCTTTTTATTAATGTGAATCCGCCATTTCTGTTCATTCAGGATGCAGATGAAAAGCGACGCCAGATACATAACAGTAAGTGTTGCTGTAATGTTATGTTTTGGTTAGAGATATAATGTCTACAGAATATGTGCGTCGGTATTTACTTTGAGTGACCGTGTCACCGCGAGCATTGGACTCCAGAAACAAACGCAAATTTTACGTATATTTGAAAATAACAGAACAGGTGTTTGTAAATAAGAAATGGATTTGTTCTTTGAGCAAGAAAAAAATGCACACCAGGACTTTGATGTGTTATTTTCTAAATTGAAAAAAAAACAAAACAGAAACACCGGGCGAACTTCAGAGCAACATTATTAAACAATCATTAGAAATATGTACAGTTTTAGAATGTGCAACGGTATATCATAAAATGCTTTTACCAACATTGTTTGTAAAATGTTGCCATTAAGTTTAAAATTACAGTCATTCCATTACTAATATTATTGACATAGTCTATAATATAATAACATCACCGTATTCTATATATATACAGGTTTGAAAATATTGAGAAAAAAAGTTGAAAAACTGGACACATATGGCAGAATCCCATCAAACTGGACTGGTCAAGGTGAAGGAAATTATACTCAACAACAAATAAGAGTTTTACAAAATAAGCTTTATGGCCTTGAGACTGTTATCAACGACATGTCACGTGGGAAAGATTTAATATACCTTAAAAACGACGGTACCTTTACTAAAGCCGGTAAGTAAAGAACTGTATTTTTCTTATATTAATTCATTTTAGTATCCACTATTGTCACCTGTTGTTCTGATGCACGTGATATAATGGTAGCGCATCTGACCTAGGATCCGAGGGACGTAGGTTCGATCCGCATATATGGCCACCTATGATGTCTTTAAATAGCAAGACGCTTAATCCATATATATTTAGAACTACATAACAATGTGTGTAATATCTTTCTAAGGTGCAAGAACTTGTTTTAATACATCTAACTTTTTTTCCTTACCCACTCCACGCTCTCCTCCAGGTCTTTCTACCCATCCACACCCAATAACTGAAACGTTCCTACAATTATATAGAATGACTTTTAAGTGCACCTGATTTTTTTCTGCACGCGAAAAATGTATTTCTTACTAAAAATCGGCATATAGATACAGGGTGTGCATATACCGAGTACTTATTTGGACGATGAGTAGACGTTGTAATTAGAATTCAAAGAAAGGTTAAGCTAAAAATAAAACAATAAATAAAAATACAAATAAATTATAAAAATAAATAAAAATAATGGCAATAACTATCATAATATTATATAACAATGGTCGTTATATTATGTTTTGAATAAAAAAAGGTATTTTTAAATATAAAATATATTTGATACACATGCGTCCGTCAAGATTTGAACACCGAACCCCATATGAAGATGTCAGATATTGTATCAAATCTAGATATGACATGAATAATAAACGAAGACATTGTCTTACAATATTATTCCAACAATTCCATCTCTATAGAAGACACGTTTGACAAATTTATTGATATTATAACATTAAATGAAGCGATAAAAATGATAGCAAATCTCGGAGAAAACGTATGTCAAACATACAAAAACTTGTGTTTTAAAGGCGTCGAGTATATATTGATTTAACAATGTAGACTTGATATGCCAAATGAACGATTGGTAGGTACGGTTATTTTTTGTTGTTGAAATAGATCCAATACTTAATGTTAGATATATTTTCAAAATCCAGAAAAAGGTTTCAATTTCATTAAATGGATCAAAAGAGACGAAAGATTTGGAAGTCAAGGAAGTATATCTCTGACATATAGTAGGGGGAGCATAAAAGTGGACAAGGATGGATATTACTACTTATACAGTCGTGTGAGATTCAGGAGACAAGTCGATAACAATCCGCACGGGTAGGTGGATTTTAACTGATTTTAATTTTGTTCTCATAGGTGCAAAACCTCTACTTTTAGAGAATTAGAGGTAGGAAATGTTGTTGAAACTGTCATTGAATGAAACTACTGGTGCATTGTTTGATAGTCTGGTTCACAGGTACGTGTAAACCAGACTTAAGTCGGTATTTGACATTAGCTCTTGTTACCATAGAAACGCCAAATAAGGGCATTTCAATATTGATGAGCAGGTGGTATTCAACTAAATGAAAGCGCCGTAGTATAATTATATAAATATAAATAGTTCATAGCAATGTATACACATGGATTAAATCTTATAATTCTAAACATAATAGAGAACTGTTTAAGTAAACTATTAGGCGGTCCTCCGTGGCCGAGTGTCTAAGGCGACGTTTTAAGATCACTTACCTCTCACCGCTAAGGTCGTAGGTTCGAGTCCTGCTCGCTCCAAAAACATTATGTGAGAAAGTTTGCCAGTTAATTGCGGAAGGACGGTAGTTCTACTCAGATTCATTCTGAGATCTCCACCTATAAAAAACTGATATGCCAAACATAACCTGAAATGTGTCGAAAGTGGCGTCAAACCCCATTCAAAAAGAGTAAACTATTAAGAAATAAGTAACCACAGTCGTTCGCTATCTCTTCCTCCCTCAAGGTTTTTGAATTGTTAATATGTCACTTATAGCCTTATTTGCACTATCCGGTGTTGTTTTTTTTAATTTTAAGTTTCATTTTACAATATTAAAGCGTTTTCAGGTTTTCAGGCAGTGACGTAAGTTGCAGACTTTCTTTTCTCAAACAATTTGTGGGGAGACCAATAAGTTGTAAACTTTCATAACGTTTTGTGCAACCCGTTTATTGTGTTCGTATTATAAAATTCTCCCTATCTGCTGCATATTATAAAAGTTTCAACAATTTAACTGAAATATTAAGAAATAATACACATTCCAAACACGATACTTCAAAATGCAACATTATTTGATTGCTTATAAAATGTTTTTCTGTCTAAAGACTGCTTTTATTTAAGTAAATATGATACATTATGTTCGTGTTTTTTTCCTCCGCCAGGAGTGTTTCACTTATATTCTACATCATGTCATCGAGACAAGGAACCATTGAACAGTCCAACCAAACTTGTATGTTCCGTAATGGAACATTGGAACACGAGTCGACAATACAAACCATTTATTACCTGCGTAAAGGCGATCTCATTTCGGTGATTTTTCCTCACAGTCAACTAGAGTTCGTGATACCTGATACAGACAGTCATACCCTGGGCATGTTCGAGTTGTAACCTACCTAATCACTGGGCAGGATGCACACTGACTTAGATGTGTGTGTTGGTCTCCTATTTACTTAACATCACAACTTGAAATTTTCCTCAACTCAAATATTTGACATGCTTTTAACTTCTTGTATGTTATCATTTACCAGTGAGTATTGACTGATTGATTGAATATTTAGCGTCATTTTTATGCCATCGAGGGCTAACAGACCTCGGTCAGTTAACCTAACCGGTGTTTCCTGAGAACCTGGAAGGTTAACCAGAATTCGATCACAACCCATCTATGCAAGTAACTGATAACTTTCCCACTTGAATCAGCGATGAGAAACGAATGATAATGAGACACAATATCGTATATCAATCATCACGGAGATTTGGCTGGGCGCGGATTCGAACTCACGACCCCTGGATTGATAGTCAGAAGGGCTAACGACTGAGCTAACCGGGCCCGGTACCAATGAGTAAAGAGGTGTTCTGACTTCAATTCTGCTTTATCATTTTATGTGTAATGAGTGTAAGTGATCATTTAGAATAATTGAAATGTTTAAAATCGCAGCTTAAAATGTTTATTGAAACCAGCCACTGGCCCTGTATTCACAAAACATCTCAACTTGAGTATGCATCCAGACTCAACTTTCCTTTTAAATTTATATACAATGTATATATAATCAGAATGTAATTAAATCATATTTTAAACATTACTTAGTCTTATAATCTGAGATTGAGTGTATATTCAAATTGACATGTTTTGTAAACATGGAATCTGGTAGTTGCTCAATATGGAAAGAGATGAGAGCACAGAGTCGATTTAGGGTTGGATGTTTTTGGAATGTTAAAACATCATTATTAATCTTATTTACCGATCTCATCACTAACAATTCGGACGATACACTTGGTGTTTTTGTCATCACATCAGATAGTCTCCAAGGCAGCAGTGACATAAAATGGCACTCATTTGATTATTTCATATACATGTCGTAACTCTATACAGGTATAAGGTTTGTTGTAATACTATGTCTTCTTCCTATTCTTATTAACATATTTTAATCTGTCATACATATCGTGTGTTTGTCGTAAATAAATAACAATGTTCGTTTTCCATTTTCATTGCGGATGACGGATTACCCATCTAACTACATACGTTGTTCTAACGTATTTTATTCTCTTTTGCATGTAGCAACCAATCCACGTTTGATTATTTTTTTTATTTTTGTTTCGGTTATGAGCTTATTTCTGATACAAATTATGATCAATGAGAGGTATGTGACTATGTATTGGTGAGAAATTGTTTGAAAATTACATGTAACTTCTAACTGGTTTAGAGTCCGTGCTGTTCCGTCTAAGAATAGAATCACTGTCGATCTCTAAAAAGGGTTAGCAAGCCTCCGAATTGGTGTCATGTGCATTTCATCAATTTTGTTATGTTCATTATTGTGGTTAAATTACCCCCAACCCCACCCCCCTCCCGTTGTTTCAGGGAGCCATATGAGTGATGGCAAGAATACGATCACTGTCTCATGCATGTCGTAGGAAGCGACTATGTGAGTAATACGATATAATTTGCTGAAACTCTGCAGTTCTGCAGGTATCAAGGTTCTAGGTTCATTCTGCATATTCATTTGTTGATGTGTTTATTTGATGTATGTTAATTTGTTGTTGTTTTATTTGTACATGTAGAGTGAACCTGGAATCTTCCTTCCTGTGATGTGTTGGTACGCCGTAAAACCCTATTCACTTATTCATTCTATCGGCTTAGATGTTGACCGACTTTCTCGCGTCTGGAGCGATTTCATTGGAAAGTAGGTCAACATCTACTGACAGTCATGACATTTTATGTAAAACAGAATGGTCTGTTTTGGAACATTAATTTTGAGCGATTATATAGGCTAACACAGGACAACATATAAATACATATACTATTTTTGTCATTAATCAACTATTATATGTGTATGTTCATTATTCTCATTTGTTAATAATCATGGATAAAAATGAATTCATTATTCTATTTGTTAATAATCATGGATAAAATATTAATCCATTATTTCTCCATTTGTAAATGATCATGGACAAAAGATGAATTCGTTATTCTGTTTGTAAATAATCATGGACAAAATATGAATTCATTACTTCTCCATTTGTAAATGATCATGGACAAAATATGAATTCATTATTCTATTTGTTAATAATCATGGATAAAAGATGAATTCATTATTCTATTTGTTAATAAACATGGATAAAAAATGAATTCATCATTTCTCCATTTGTAAATGATCATTGACAAATATGAATTTTTTATTCTATTTATTAATAATCATGGATAAAATATAAATTCATTATTTCTCCATTTGTAAATGATCATGGACAAAAGATGAATTCATTATTCTATTTGTTAATAATTATGGACAAAATATGAATTCATTATTTCTCCATTTGTAAATGACTATGGACAAAATATGAATTCATTATTCTATTTGTTAATTATCATGGACAAAATTATAATTCTTTATTCCTCCATTTGTAAATGATAATGGATAAATATGAATTCATTATTATATTTGTTAATAATCATGGACAGAATATGAATTCATTATTTCTCCATTTGTAAATGATCATGGACAAAAGATGAATTCATTATTCTATTTGTTAATAATTATGGACAAAATATGAATTCATTATTTCTCCATTTGTAAATGACTATGGACAAAATATGAATTCATTATTCTATTTGTTAATTATCATGGGCAAAATTATAATTCTTTATTCCTCCATTTGTAAATGATAATGGATAAATATGAATTCATTATTCTATTTGTTGATAATCATAGACATAATATGAATTAATTATTCTGTTTGTTAATAATCATGGAAAAAATACGAATGCAATATTTTCATTTGTCAATAATCATAGACAAAATATGAATTCATTATTTCTCCATTTGTAAATAATCATGGATAAAATATGAATCCATTATTTCTCCATTTATTGCTAATCATGGAGAAAATATGAACGCAATATTTCTATCTTTTTATAATCATGATCAAAATATAAATTCATTATTTCTCCATTTGTAAATAATCATGGATAAAATATGAATTCATTTTTTGCATTTGTAAATAATCATGGACAAAATATGAATTCATTATTAACGATTGTAATTATTCATGGACAAAATATAAATTCACATTCAGATTGTATATAATCTTGGACAAAATATAAATTCATTCTTTGCAATTATAAATAATCTTGGACAAAATATAAATTCATTATTTGCATTTGTAAATAATCTGGACAAAATATAAATTCATTATTTGCATTTATAAAATAATCATGGACAAAACATGTTTACAGTATTAGATTTATGTCCCACGCAATCATGCGGCCATAAGAGAATCAAACTACTAAAACCTGGACAATCAATGGTCAAGTTAAGAAATAACAAAGTTTGTATCAGATATGGCCCGGAACATTATATAAGCATACTGATTATACTTGATTTAGTGAAGGTTACTATTTACAAAATTTTGTTTGCTGTATGGGTACATTAAAATACGTAAAACAGAATAATATTTTATATAATTTGTTTAGAATGTTTAACTGTAAAATAATATTTCATGGTTTAGTCTCGAACAGGATATATAATATATATTTTTTTATATGTTTCAAATAAAGTTCAATCTCAAAGTAAATTGTTATATTTCAAAGACAGTTTAACAATCTCGCATATGATCTGAGAAGCTTTACATATAAAATCAATACCCAAGTTTACATAACTGTTTATATATTTAAAAAATATCCAAAATTATCTAAGTGTCTACATTTAAAAAGAAATAGTTTTGTCCTTAAATTACATAATATAGTTTTAGAAAGTAAATCTTCAAGTTCAATTATCTATTTTAAATGTTCCAGACTAGCTGGTTCATATCTCCAAACTAAATAAAAATAATCGGCAATTCATAACTAAACGAGGGAACTTGTTCAGGACTTCTGAATCTTGGCGAATTTACACAGGTAAATATGATGTTATTTTCTACAATCATTTCCAAAGCACCGCTATATGTTGTTTTTGTTTTCAAACATATTGTGAAAATGCTAAAAAATCTTGCTAACTCGGTGCATATTCATGAGAAGTAATGTTTTGTATATTCAGTGGTTTTAAAGCATATTAAGGTATCACTACGCCGTTGCGCCCCCTTTTGTCACGGTACTAGTTTCTTGCACTTAAAAAAGTCCTACGTTATTTGGTTTGAACTATTTTCAAAATGGTTCATAGGGACTGTGATTTCTTGCCGCAGTTGAGTAATACAAAGGCTGGCATAGCATATACTGCAATAAGATATCACTGGTGTTAAACACGTGACTTGTATAGGATTTTAACAGATGCATGTATTCATGAGCATTTGGTGACTTCTTTTTTAAACAATTCTTAGGGTACCACTGCACAATCTTATAAAATCAAGCTGGTCTACCAACCAGTTATTGTGCATTGTTATGTGCAGATACATTCCTGCTTTGAAAACAAAATACGTTAATAAAGTATTATATATGGAAATTGTTTTCACTGTGGAAATCCTAGACCTTATTTTACATAAAACAAAATTAATATGTGTAGTGAGACCCAGATTGTGTTATGGTGTAGTTCCGATTGGAAATAATTGTTTGTAAATGTTTCAATATCATTTCTGGCGGGTACTGTGTGTAAGAAATTCGTCCTTAACAATCTCAAAAATGCAAACAACAATACCATTTAATGGCTGGAAATTGGTTCGCACTGGCATTTGAAATCAGACAAATTGGAAGAGAAAAAATGTTTACACAAATGTATAATACAGTAGAACTTCAAATATTGTTCAACATTTTATCGTACTTGTACATGTATATACATTAAAATAAGAAGTAAGACGGTACCAGATAAGTGATTCGAGTTATATGTGATGTTCGAGGCATCTGTGTTCGAGCCAACGAAGTTCATACGGTATCTATTTGATATATTATTCGCCTTACACACATTTGGTGCAGTTACATGCCGTTTTTATCAGCGTTAAGATAAAGAATAAAATTAGAGTCAAATCTGAACTTTTCCACCCATTTTGGTTATAAATGCCATATAAAATGCGACTAACTAACGTACTTAATATTTAAAAGTTTCAAAGGTCCAAGATATTGAAAACGAGCTACTTTTCTGCTTTGATTTCAACATGTTTAAAATACAACAAACGATTGCGTCATATATGTATACATGTATGACATTAACATATCATTGTAATGTTTCGAAACCATACTAGTATAATGTTTCGATGCAAAACATCGGTACACGCTGTATAACGAATTATTTATCAAAACTGCATCAAAAATACTATTCAAAATGAGATTTAAGCCATTTCTGTTATTATAATAAGCCCCTTTTCGTTAACGTATTCACCAAGCATCATGTTTAAGCATAAACGAGTTTTATTTGAATATATAATTTCTTCAGACTTTGCATACAGTTTGCAGTTAGATTAAATATAATACATGTAAAACTCCAAATAAATCCGATATGTCATGTGCATATTATAAGATTTGTCCACGAACTTCTGGATAACCCCTCGTATTGTTTTTAAACTATTTTATGGTACATTTTATTGTATTGAAACAGTTCTTTTATATAGTTATAATGTGTTCTGTTATTAATAAATGATTATGCAAATTACTCTTTTGTTAAACATTGATTACATTTGAAAAAATATATTGCCATATTATGTAAATATGTTTGTGTCCTCATGGCTTTTGTTTGTGTCCTGATGGATTTTGTTTGTGTCCTCATAGCTTTTGTTTGTGTCCTCGTGGCTTTTGTTTGTGTTCTCATGGCAGTGCTTTTGTTTGTGTCCTCATGGCATTTGTTTGTGTCCTCATGGCAGTGCTTTTGTTTGTGTCCTCATGGCATTGCTTTTGTTTGTGTCCTCATGGCTTTTGTTTGTGTTCTCGTGGCTTTTGTTTGTGTCCTCATGGCAGTGCTTTTGTTTGTGTCCTCATGGCTTTGCTTTTGTTTGTGTCCTCATATGGCTTTCGTTTGTGTCCTTATGGCTTTTGTTTGTGATGAAAGTCCATTGAATTATTTGAACAAAAAAGTATCAAAATTATGGTTAAGAACAGTGTGTAACATGTTAAGAAATACATGATGTTTGCTGTATTTTTATTGTGGTCATATTTAAAGTCCCTTGGCTTTTGTTTTGCTTTGTGTCCTCATGGCTTTTATTTGTGTCATCGTGACTTTTATTTGTGTCATCGTGACTTTTGTTTGTGTCCTTATGGCTTTTGTTTGTGATGAAAGTCCTTTGAATTATTTGAATAAAATATTGTCAAAGTTGTGTTTAAGAACAGTGTGTTACATATTTAGAAATCCACAATGTTTGCTGTGTTTTTAATGTGGTCATATTCAAAGTCCTCTTTGTTCTATCACACACACATAAATAGAGACCTATTACTGCAGGTCTATATTCCTTGGTTCACATTTGCAGTTCTCCGAAGATTGCATACACAACTCTGTATGAACCAATAAACATAGTTTATATACAGTCAACTGTCTTAAGCGGCTACTCAAGAGAAAGAGCAAACATGCCCTCTTAAAGCAGGTGGCTGCTAAATACAAGTTGATTTTGAGTTAAATTATAAACATGGTAAATAGAAAATGTGACTGTTTAAGACACGTGGTTGCTTAAGAGAGGTGACCACAAAAACAGGTTTGACGGTATTTGATATAAAAGGAAATGTTTCAATCACATATTTGGTGGCACACATTTAATGGTAAAAATGAAATATTTCTTAGTGCAGGTGAGTAGAGCAAAATCTGGCATAGCATTATACTGCAGAAGACATCTCAGGTGTTATAAAGTGACTTGTAAAGGATTCTAACTGATGCATTTAAGGATTTCGTGTTGTTTTTTTTAAAAAAAACAAGATGGTCACCAGTTATTTTACATTTTATATGGGTATACATTCCTGCTATGAAAAAATTACTTTAAAAGATCGTAAACATGTTTCATAGTTTTATCGTGGAATTCCCAGATCTTATTTTATATTGAACAAAGAACAAAATGCAACCGTGAAGCGAGATCTTCAAGGGCTCTGTTCAGCACCGTTAAACAGCAAACTTGTTTATTTGCTGGTTGGTTCCCTAAAAGTATCGCGTTCTGCGTACTAATTTGAGTTCAAGCCAGTGTCAAGAAAAATATGCTAGCTAACGTTAGGAAACGTTTAACCTTACGAAACACAACCCAGGACTCCAGGCCAAGAGTATTAAAGCACTGTCTTTAAAATAACCCAAAAATGGTTGACATACAATTATTACAAAATACATGTAGTTTGCATTGTTTATAAGCGGACAAATACCTGCTATGGGAAAATACGTCATAAACTTTTCTATGTAAATAACTACAGATTGGACGAGCCAGTTTTTGTTTTATGTAAAATATAACAACACAATTCAAATATGTAGCGAAACCAACATTTAACTGAGATAAGTCTGTAGTTGTGTCTTGCAATTTCACTACACCTTGCAAAAGTACTAAAAGCAAACAGTAAGTTGGTTGGTGGTATCGTGTTCAGCGTCACTTTTAACAATTTTTCATTTATATCGCGACGGTGTCTACTTGAGACAGTACACACTGGAGTATCATGCCGCGGACACATGATATGATACCCTGTCCAGCCACATTATACTGACATCGGGCCGACCAGACCTAGATATAGATATCTTCTAAATGCTGAGTGCCAAGCGAGGAAGCTTCTAGTACCATTTTTCAAGTCTTTGGTATGACCCGGTCGGGGATCGAACCCGCGACATTCCGCGTGCAAATCAGACGATCTGCCAATAGATCATCACTACGGCTAAAAGAAAACAGAAACATTGCATTGAAAAGGGTATGGCACAACAACATACTGAAACAACATTTGTATGTGCTTGCACTATTTTGTCTATAATAGGTATAGTAATTGGGAGTCCAAGACTGAATGATTGTGCTAATCTTTGTACGCCTTTTCCCATAGGTTTTATCTATAATTATTATTGATTAAGTCGTTTGTTCGTATTTTTGCCGACACAACCACATTTATCAATTTGTAAATCATTATGTAACGAATATTGAGAGTAAAATCCACATCAGTTATGTTAATGTGTTGTGTTTTCAAAAAAGCTTGAAATAGCTGTTATAGTTTTTGGTACACAGAGTTAAACATCTCTTAAACAGTCGGTCAAGGGATGGAGCAAAAATGGCCTCTTAAGACAGGTTGTTGCTTAATAAAGTTTATTTTGCTTGAAATCATAGAAATGGGAAATATCAAATTTGGCTGCTTAAGACAAGTAGCTGCTCAATAGAGGTGAACACTTACACAAGTATGACTGTATATATGTCCCCCATCTCCAACATTGTTATCAACATTCACCAAGCTTTTGGATGAAAATTGCACCGCAAGCAATAGATTGCATTTTTGGCGGAATTGTTAATGAACAACCGAACTGATGACCGATGTATTAAATGTACGAAACTGAACAAATATGCAATGATAATATATTTCTACAGAAAAAAAGTGTGTCCGTTGAGATATTGCGTTGGGCCCCTTAGTCCGCCTCCCCGCATAACCCCCTCTCTAATCTGAAATCCTGGATAGTAGGCCCCTGATGTGTGCTGGATTTTCCGAAAATCTGAATATGACATTGTTGTAAAAAATTGGAAATATAAAAAAGAAGTTGGCTTATATATCTACTTCGTCAAAGTGCTTACAGTACAATGTTTGTTGATCTTTTAAGTGATATGGTAGCTATTATGGGTGATTACATAATACGACATTAGTCGGGACAAATACGCTGCGTGCAAGCATTATATGTAAAGTGTATAATATTGAACTTAATCAACTCGCTACCACTAACAGAATACAAGATTATAACATTGTAACTTATAGTAATATACAGCTTTGCATATTATATGAAGGAAGTCAACCTTAGAGGACTAGTTTACCGTTATAAACCGGTAACAAAAGAAAAAAATATATAATTGTCTTATTTAAAAAAACGATATACGTCGTTTACCTAAATATAAAAATGACATTAGCAATGTTATTATTATATAACATTCTTGATATTATGAAATAAAATACTCTTAGGGGATTTTTTTACGTGTTTTTTTATTGTGTTAGTCATACAAAATATTCGTGCAGCAAATTGTTTGGGTATGGTCTTTGACCTGTGTTGTCAATTATTCTGTGATACGTATATAATCTTGAACTTATGACTAATCTGTATATAGCTGTACGGCGGCTGTAAAGAGGTTCCCCGTTTAATTATTACTTTTGAATCCTTGAATGCATGGATCCCAATTAGTACTGCCCGAGGATAGAATATCACTTGGGCCGTTGCTAGCTGGGTGAAGAGGTGGCGGCGGACTGCGGAATGTTTTATAATTTACATACTTGTTTTAGTTGTATTCTATGTTGCCAAGGGATCTTTTTTATCAACTAGTTTGCTATTTTAGTGGCTTTATTTCCACGAACACGACTTTTCCTTTTATGTTATATTCATATTATTTTATAAAAATGCTATTAAAACACTCCTAAAGGAATATCGGCAGGCTCGTATCAAATAAACTTACCTTTGTCCGATCGACTGAGAAACATTTTCTGAAAAAAAGGTAGCATATTGCATATAAAGCATATTGTGGTGAAGGGCTATAAGTAGCAAACGTATCATAAACAGTGAGTGAACTCAGTATGCATCCATGCGGCCATATACCCATTCTTTGATTAAATTCGACCCGTAGAATTTGAACTGTTTCTTTTCATCTTATATTGCGTTAGAACACTTATTGTTTTACTGTAATATCTTTAAGCGAACTTGTCTAGACGTGCACCATCTTTTCAATTTTTTATATTTTCCTGCAGTACTATTATATTTTGATATTGATAATTATGTACCATAGCCTCTCATTATTCTTAAAGTGAATGGCTATGAAAAGTGATGTTTATTGATTTTATTTCTGTGACAAATGCTTTTATGGTATAATTATTATATTGAACATGGATGAGATAGAAATAAAAAATATAAAACTGTTGCAGTTAGTTGCATTTGATGTTGTGAAAAATCAAGCCGGAGCTTTTCATAGCAAATGGCAGTAGATCTAATATCGGCAACCACAGAGAGTAACTTCTGATATCTCGGTTGTATAAAATACCTATTTTAAAATATTGATTAGTCCTGTTCAATACATAAATACATATTGTATTTTTTCAAAATATATTTACTGAGTCCAACATTAAACTATTTTTGTTTATATATCTGCATTTTACCGGGGTTAGATATTTCTATCTAGGCCTAGGACCTACGCCTTTAATACAAACACATTTGACTGTCCGGTTGTTTACAATATTTCTGAAAATTCTAATTGTTTACCCTTTTTGGGACCCACCTGGACACAATGAGCGGCGATTATAGATTCCTTGCATGTATATAGAATTTGGCAAAATTATATTAATACATAAATGTAAATAACGTATTAAACAATATTATAATACATGTCACAGTATACGGAAACGTGAGTGGCAAACCAGAGTATCTTTAAACACATTGGAAATTATGTTATCCTCTAAAACAAGCAAAACACTAGTTGAAGTGTGTTGCTGCATGTGAAACGCTATCTAAACATATGGGAGACATTAGTAAAACAAATTGGAGACACTAATTGAATATATTGGAGACATAAGTTAAACATTTTGGAGACACTAGTTAAACACATAGTAGACACTAGTTAAACATAAAGGAGACACTAATCAAACACACAGAATACACCATTTAAGCAACTAGAAAACAATGCCTAACCACAATGGAGACATTATCTTAACACATGGGATACATAAGTTAAACATATGGAAGACACTAGTTGAACACATGGGGGACACAAGTTAAACATATGGAAGACACTAGTTAAACATATGGGAGACACTAGTTAAACAAGCGGGAGACACTCGTTAAACATATGGCAGACACAAGTTAAACATATGGGAGACGCTAGTTAAACATATAAGAGACACTAGTTAAACATATGGGAAAAACTAGTTAAACATATGGGAGGCACCAGTTAAACATATGGGAGAAACTGGTTAAACATATGGGAGACACTAGTTAAACATATAGGAAACACTTGTTAAACATTTGGGAGACACTCGTTAAACAAATGGGAGACACTAGTTAAACATATTGAAGACACTAGTTAAACATATGAGAAAAACTAGTGAAACATATGGGAGACACTAGTTAAACATATGGGAGAAACTGGTTAAACATATGGGAGACACTAGTTAAACAAGCGAGAGACACTTGTTAAACATATGGGAGACACTCGTTAAACATATGGGAGACACGAGTTAAACATATGGGAGATATTATCTTAACACATGGGAGATACTTTCTAAACACATGGCAGATACTATCTAAACACATAGTAGACATAGGTTAAATACATGAGAGATACTATCTAAACACATGGGATATATTATCTTAACACATGGGAGATACTATATAAACACATGGGAGATAATATCTAAACACATAGGAGATATTATCTAAACACATTGGATATACTATCTAAACACATGGGATGTACTATCTAAACACATGGGAGATATTATCTTAACATATGGGAGATACTATCTAAACACATGGGATATACTTTCTAAACACATGGAAAAAATTATCTAAACACATGGGAGATACTGTCTAAACACATGGGAGATACTGTCTAGAAACATGTGAGATACTGTCTAGACACATGGGAGATACTATCTTAACACATGGGAGATATTATCTTAACACATGGGAGATACTATCTAAACACATTGGAGATACTATCTAAACACATGGAAAATATTATCTAAACACATGGAAGATACTATCTAAACACATGGGAGATACTGTCTAAACATATGGGAGATACTATCTAAACACATGGGAGATACTATCTAAACATATGGGAGATACTGTCTGCACATATGGGAGATACTATCTAAACACATGGGATATACTATCTAAACACATGGGAGATATTATCTTAACACATGGGAGATACTATCTAAACACATGGGAGATAATATCTAAACACATGGGAGATAATATCTAAACACATGGGAGATACTTTCTAAACACATGGAAAATATTATCTAAACACATGGGAGATACGGTCTAAACACATGGGAGATACTCTCTAAACACATGGGAGATACTATCTAAACACATGGGAGATACTTTCTAAACACATGGAAAATATTATCTAAACACATTGGAGATACGGTCTAAACACATGGGAGATACTATCTAAACATATGGGAGATACTTTCTAAACACATGGGAGATACTATCTAAACACATGGGAGATATTATCTTAACACATGGGAGATACTGTCTAAACACATGGGAGATACTATCTAAACACATGGGAGATACTATCTAAACACATGGGAGATACTTTCTAAACACATGGAAAATATTATCTAAACACATTGGAGATACTGTCTAAACACATGGGAGATACTATCTAAACACATGGGAGATACTGGTTAAACATATGGGAGACACTAGTTAAACATATGGGATACACTAGTTAAACATATGAGAAAAACTAGTGAAACATATGGGAGACACTAGTTAAACATATGGGAGAAACTGGTTAAACATATGGGAGACACTAGTTAAACAAGCGAGAGACACTTGTTAAACATATGGGAGACACTCGTTAAACATATGGGAGACACGAGTTAAACATTTGAGAGACACTCGTTAAACATATGGGAGACACGAGTTAAACATATGGGGGAAACTGGTTAAACATATGGGAGACACTAGTTAAACAAGCGAGAGACACTTGTTAAACATATGGGAGACACTCGTTAAACATATGGGAGACACGAGTTAAACATTTGGGAGACACTCGTTAAACATATAGGAGACGCTAGTTAAACATATAGGAGACACTAGTTAACATATGGGCACTATCTAAATGCTTTCTAAACACAAAGAAGACACTATCTTAATACATATGGGATACACTTTCTAAACACATAGAAGACACTAGTTAAATTCATGGGAAACACTAGTTAAAACACATGGGATATACTATCTAAACACATAGTAGACACTAGTAAAATACATGGGAGATACTATCTATACACATGGGATATACTATCTAAACACACAGAAGTCATTATCTAAACACATGGAAAAAACTATTTAAACACATGAGAGATACTATCAAAACACGTGAGAGATACTATCTAAACACATGAGAGATACGATCTTAACACATGGGAGATACTATCTTAACACATGGCAGACACTATCTAAACACATAGTAGACACTAGTTAAATACATGAGAGATACTATCTAAACACTTGGGAGATATTATCTTAACACATGGGAGATACTATCTTAACACATGGCAGACACTATCTAAACACATAGTAGACACTAGTTAAATACATGAGAGATACTATCTAAATACATGGGATATATTATCTTAACACATGGGAGATACTATATAAACACATGGGAGATAATATCTAAACACATAGGAGATATTATCTAAACACATTGGATATACTATCTAAACACATGGGATGTACTATCTAAACACATGGGAGATATTATCTTAACATATGGGAGATACTATCTAAACACATGGGATATAATTTCTAAACACATGGATTTTTTTTATCTAAACACATGGGAGATACTGTCTAAACACATGGGAGATACTGTCTAGAAACATGTGAGATACTGTCTAGACACATGGGAGAAACTATCTTAACACATGGGAGATATTATCTTAACACATGGGAGATACTATCTAAACACATTGGAGATACTATCTAAACACATGGAAAATATTATCTAAACACATGGAAGATACTGTCTAAACACATGGGAGATACTGTCTAAACATATGGGAGATACTATCTAAACACATGGGAGATACTATCTAAACATATGGGAGATACTGTCTGCACATATGGGAGATACTATCTAAACACATGGGATATACTATCTAAACACATGGGAGATATTATCTTAACACATGGGAGATACTATCTAAACACATGGGAGATAATATCTAAACACATGGGAGATACTATCTAAACACATGGGAGATACTTTCTAAACACATGGAAAATATTATCTAAACACATGGGAGATACGGTCTAAACACATGGGAGATACTATCTAAACATATGGGAGATACTGTCTGCACATATGGGAGATACTATCTAAACACATGGGATATACTATCTAAACACATGGGAGATATTATCTTAACACATGGGAGATACTATCTAAACACATGGGAGATAATATCTAAACACATGGGAGATACTATCTAAACACATGGGAGATACTTTCTAAACACATGGAAAATATTATCTAAACACATGGGAGATACGGTCTAAACACATGGGAGATACTATCTAAACACAAGGGAGATACTATCTTAACACATGGCAGACACTATCTAAACACATGGGAGATATTATCTTAACACATGGGAGATACTATCTAAACACATAGTAGACACTAGTTAAATACATGAAAGATATTATCTTAACACATGGGAGATACTTTCTAAACACATGGCAGATACTATCTAAACACATAGTAGACATAAGTTAAATACATGAGAGATACTATCTAAACACATGGGATATGTTATTTAAACACATGGGAGATACTATCTAAACACATGGGATATATTATCTTAACACATGGGAGATACTATCTAAACACATGGGAGATACTATCTAAACACATATGATATATTATCTAAACACATGGGATATACTATCTAAACACATGGGATATACTATCTAAACACATGGGAGATATTATCTTAACATATGGGAGATACTATCTAAACACATGGGAGATACTTTCTAAATACATGGAAAAAATTATCTAAACACATGGGAGATACTGTCTAAACACATGGGAGATACTGTCTAGACACATGTGAGATATTATCTAAACACATGGGAGATACTATCTAAACACATGGGAGATATTATCTTAACACATGGGATATATTATCTTAACACATTGGAGATATTATCTAAACACATGGGAGATACTATCTAAACACATGGGATATACTATCTAAACACATGGGAGATATTATCTTAACACATGGGAGATAGTATCTAAACACATGGGAGATACTTTCTAAACACATGGAAAATATTATCTAAACACATGTGAGATACTGTCTATCCACATGGGAGATACTGTTTAAACACATAGAAGATACTGTCTAGACACATGGGAGATACTGTCTAGACACATGGGAGATACTATTTAAACATATGGGAGGTACTCTCTTAACACATGGGAGATACTATCTAAACACATGGGAGATACTATCTAAACACACTATCTAAACACATGGGAGATACTATCTAAACACATGGGAGATACTGTCTAAACATATTGGAGATACTGTCTAAACACATGGGAGATACTATCTAAACACATGAAAATACTATCTAAACACATAGAAAATACTATGTAAACACATGGGAGATACTGTCTAAACACAAGGGAGATACTGTCTAAACACATGGGAGATACTATCTAAACACATGGGAGATACTGTCTAAACACATGGGAGATACTGTCTTAACACATGGGGGATACTGTCTAAACACACGGGAGATACTATCTAAACACATGGTAAATATTATCTTAACACATGGGAGATACTGTCTAAACACGTGGAACATACAGTCTAGACACATGGGATATACTGTTTAAAAACATGGGAGATACTGTCTAAACACATGGGAGATACTATCTAAACACATGGGAGATACTGTCTAAATACATGGGAGATACTGTCTAAACACATGGGAGATACTATCTAAACACATGTCTAAACACATGGGAGATACTGTCTAAACACATGGGATATACTATCTAAACACATGGATAAACACATGGGAGATACTGTCTAAACATATGGGAGATACTATCTAAACACATGGGAGATACTATCTAAACACATAGTAGACACGAGTTAAATACAGTGGGTCCGATGCTCTACTACTATTCAAAATGATATAGTTTAAATACACTATTTCTCGAGATGATCCAGTTTACAAATATACTCAATATGCATTTATGTGTATCAGTGTCAGTAGACCGTGGACGCATATGGAATTATATATTTATAGATTATTTTGAAAATTATATCACAACTATGTTTAGGTTTACTCGTAATATGTACAACATTAAATTTTTTTGTAATTTCCGCTCAATAAAAATAACTAAAATGGTACAACAATTACTTTTTAAGCATAAGCACCTACTTCTATTTAGTAACTATGTATAGATATGGTGACCTAAATAGTGCGTTTGTAATTGTTTAAGAATGCACCATTAAGAGCACTAATATATTAGATCATATTGTCAAGATATAGACTGCTCTTGTTTATTTATAGTCATCTGAATGCAATGGTAGTTTTGTTTTTAATTGTTCTAGTGTTGTGTTTACCGCCCTGCTTGAAACTACTTATACAATACTAAAAAAATGTCAATCAACACTCGTCATATGAACAAATTTAATTGTTATGTTTGTTTTATTTGTGCACATTTGTTGTATGGAGTTAAGCATCGGTTTTAACGTTGTTGTTTTTTTTCCAGTCATATCGCTACGTACTTGAGACAGTAGTCTTAGCTCTGCCACACTGGAGTGCCATGCCGCAGACACATTGTGTGACACCCCATCCAGTCACATTATACTGAAACCGGACCAAAAAATCCTAGAACTGTCCTCTAAATTCTGAGCGCAAAGCGAGGAAGCCTCTGCAACCATGTTTCAAGTCTTTGGTATGACCCGGCCGGAAATCGAACCTACGACCTTCCACATGCGAGACGGACGCTCCACCATTAGGCCCTATACCACCGCTGCGGTTATTAGTACAATATATACATACAGTCGAAATGAAAACAGGGGTCCATGGTCTCTGAAACGTGAGTAGAAAACCCGTCACTTGGAAGCATACAGTGCATCTAACCTCACTCTTCCCAAGTCGTCACATCATAAAATGAAAAGTTACTTATGATATAATGGCTCGACACTACGTTATTTGTTATATCATACAATTCTCTTGGTCTCCAATACTTTTCATATTCTCATATATTGAGTGACGTAAATAATCTTTTAGAACAATATTAAAAATTAATCAGGGCTATGCTTCCATCAGTAAATACTAAACATGATATACAGCACAGATCTCACCTCCTCTACATACTGATGCAACATGATATACGGCACAGACCTACCTTCTCTACAACACTGATGTGACGTTATATACGGCACAGACCCACCTTCTCTACAACACTGATGTGACATGATATACAACACAGACTCCACACCTCCTCTACATACTGATGCGACATTATATACGGCACAGACCCACCTTATCTACAACAATGATGTGACATGATATACAACACAGATTCCACACCTCCTCTACATACTGATGCGACATGATATACGGCACAGACCCACCTTCTCTACAACACTGATGTGACATTATATACGGCACAGACCCACCTCCTCCACATACTGATGTGACATGATATACAACACAGACTCCACACCTCCTCCACATACTGATGCGACATGATATACGGCACAGACCCACCTTCTCTACAACACTGATGTGACATGATATACAACACAGACTCCACACCTCCTCCACATACTGATGCGACATGATATACGGCACAGACCCACCTTCTATACAACACTGATGTGACATGATATACAACACAGACTCCACACCTCCACCACATACTAATGTGACATGATATATGGCACAGACCCACCTTCTCTACAACACTGATGTGACATGATATACAACACAGACTCCACACCTCCTCTACATACTGATGCGACATGATATACGACATAGACTCCACACCTCCTCTACATACTGATGCGTCATGATATACGACATAGACTCCACACCTCCTCCACATACTGATGCGACATGATATACGACATAGACTCCACACCTCCTCCACATACTGATGCGACATGATATACGACACAGACTCCACACCTCCTCCACATACTGATGCGACATGATATATGGCACAGACCCACCTTCTCTACAATACTGATGTGACATGATATACAACACAGACTCCACACTTCCTCCACATACTGATGCGACATGATATATGGCACAGACCCACCTTTTCTACAACACTGATGTGACATGATATACAACACAGACTCCACACCTCCTCCACATACTAATGTGACATGATATACAACACAGACTCCACACCTCCTCCACATACTGATGCGACATGATATACGGCACAGACCCACCTTCTCTACAACACTGATGTGACATGATATACAACACAGACTCCACACCTCCTCTACATACTGATGCGACATGATATACGACATAGACTCCACACCTCCTCCACATACTGATGCGACATGATATACGACATAGACTCCACACCTCCTCCACATACTGATGCGACATTATATACAACACAGACTCCACACCTCCTCCACATACTGATGCGACATGATATATGGCACAGACCCACCTTCTCTACAATACTGATGTGACATGATATACAACACAGACTCCACACTTCCTCCACATACTGATGCGACATGATATATGGCACAGACCCACCTTTTCTACAACACTGATGTGACATGATATACAACACAGACTCCACACCTCCTCCACATACTAATGTGACATGATATACAACACAGACTCCACACCTCCTCCACATACTGATGCGACATGATATACGGCACAGACCCACCTTCTCTACAACACTGATGTGACATGATATACAACACAGATTCCACACCTCCTCTACATACTGATGCGACATGATATACGGCACAGACCCACCTTCTCTACAACACTGATGTGACATTATATACGGCACAGACCCACCTCCTCCACATACTGATGCGACATGATATACAACACAGACTCTACACCTCCTCCACATACTGATGCGACATGATATATGGCACAGACCCACCTTCTCTTCAACACTGATGTGACATGATATACAACACAGACTCCACACCTCCTCCACATACTAATGTGACATGATATATGGCACAGACCTACCTTCTCTACAACACTGATGTGACATGATATACAACACAGACTCCACACTTCCTCTACATACTGATGCGACATGATATACGACATAGACTCCACACCTCCTCCACATACTGATGCGAAATGATATACAACACAGACTCCACACCTCCTCCACATACTGATGCGACATGATATATGGCACAGACCCACCTTCTCTACAACATTGATGTGACATGATATACAACACAGATTCCACACCTCCTTTACATACTGATGCTACATGATATACGGCACAGACCCACCTTCTCTACAACACTGATGTGACATTATATACGGCACAGACCCACCTCCTCCACATACTGATGCGACATGATATACAACACAGACTCTACACCTCCTCCACATACTGATGCGACATGATATATGGCACAGACCCACCTTCTCTTCAACACTGATGTGACATGATATACAACACAGACTCCACACCTCCTCCACATACTAATGTGACATGATATATGGCACAGACCTACCTTCTCTACAACACTGATGTGACATGATATACAACACAGACTCCACACCTCCTCTACATACTGATGCGACATGATATACGACATAGACTCCACACCTCCTCCACATACTGATGCGAAATGATATACAACACAGACTCCACACCTCCTCCACATACTGATGCGACATGATATATGGCACAGACCCACCTTCTCTACAACATTGATGTGACATGATATACAACACAGATTCCACACCTCCTTTACATACTGATGCTACATGATATACGGCACAGATCCACCTTCTCTACAACACTGATGTGACATTATATACAACACAGACCCACCTCCTCCACATACTGATGCGACATGATATACAACACAAACTCCACACCTCCTCCACATACTGATGCGACATGATATACGGCACAGACCCACCTTCTCTACACCACTGATGTGACATGATATACAACACAGACTCCACACCTCCTCCACATACTAATGTGACATGATATATGGCACAGACCCACCTTCTCTACAACACTGATGTGACATGATATACAACACAGACTCCACACCTCCTCTTCATACTGATGCGACATGATATACGACATAGACTCCACACCTCCTTCACATACTGATGCGACATTATATACAACACAGACTCCACACCTCCTCCACATACTGATGCGACATGATATATGGCACAGACCCACCTTCTCTACAATACTGATGTGACATGATATACAACACAGATTCCACACCTCCTCTACATGCTGATGTGACATGATATATGGCAGAGACCCACCTTCTCTACAACACTGATGTGACATGATATACAACACAGATTCCACACCTCCTCCACATACTGATGCGACATGATATATGGCAGAGACCCACCTTCTCTACAACACTGATGTGACATGATATATGGCAGAGACCCACCTTCTCTACAACACTGATGTGACATGATATATGGCAGAGACCCACCTTCTCTACACCACTGATGCGACATTATATACAACACAGACTCCACACCTCCTCCACATACTGATGCGACATGATATATGGCAGAGACCCACCTTCTCTACAACACTGATGTGACATGATATACAACACAGATTCCACACCTCCTCTACATACTGATGCGACATGATATACGGCACAGACCCACCTTCTCTACAACACTGATGTGACATTATATACAACACAGACCCACCTCCTCCACATACTGATGCGACATGATATAGAACACAGACTCCACACCTCCTCCACATACTAATGCGACATGATATACGGCACAGACCCACCTTCTTTACAACACTGATTTGACATGATATACAACACAGACTCCACACCTCCTCTACATACTGATGCGACATGATATACGACATAGACTCCACACCTCCTCCACATACTGATGCGACATGATATACAACACAGACTCCACACCTCCTCAACATACTGATGCAACATGATATACAACACAGACTCCACAGCTCCTCCACATACTGATGCGACATGATATACGGCACAGACCCACCTTCTCTACAACACTGATGTGACATGATATACAACACAGACTCCACACCTCCTCCACATACTAATGTGACATAATATATGACACAGATTCACCTTCTCTACAACACTGATGTGACATGATATACAACACAGACTCCACACCTCCTCTACATACTGATGCGACATGATATACGACATAGACTCCACACCTCCTCTGCATACTGATGCGACATTATATACAACACAGACTCCACACCTCCTCCACATACTGATGCGACATGATATATGGCACAGACCCACCTTCTCTACAATACTGATGTGACATGATATACAACACAGACTCCACACCTCCTCCACATACTAATGTGACATTTTATACAACACAGACTCCACACCTCCTGCACATACTGATGCGACATGATATATGGCACAGACCCACCTTCTCTACAACACTGATGCGACATGATATACGACATAGACTCAACACCTCCTCCAAATACTAATGTGACATTATATACAACACAGACTCCACAACTCCTCCACATACTGATGCGACATGATATACGGCACAGACCCACCTTCTCTTCAACACTGATATGACATGATATACAACACAGACTCCATAACTCCTCCACATACTGATGCAACATGATATACAACACAGACCCACCTTCTCTACAACACTGATGTGACATGATATACAACACAGATTCCACACGTCCTCTACATACTGATGTGACATGATATACGGCACAGACCCACCTTCTCTACAACACTGATGCGACATGATATACAACACAGACTCCACACCTCTTCCACGTACTGATGCGACATGATATACAACACAGACTCCACACCTCCTCCACATACTGATGCGATATGATATTCAACACAGACTCCACACCTCCTCTACATACTGATGTGACATGATATACGGCACAGACCCACCTTCTCTACAACACTGATGCGACATGATATACAACACAGACTCCACACCTCCTCCACATACTGATGCGACATGATATACAACATAGACTCCACACCTCCTCCACATACTGGTGCGACATGATATATGGCAAAGACCCACTTTCTCTACAACACTGATGCGACATGATATACAACACAGACTCCACAGCTCCTCTTCATACTAATGTGACATTATATACGGCACAGATTCCACACCTCCTCTACATACTGATGTGACATAATATACGGCACAAACCCACCTTCTCTACAACACTGATGCGACATGATATAAAACACAGACTCCGCACCTCTTCCACATACTAATGTGGCATGATATACAGCACAGATTCAACACCTCCACTACATACTGATATGACATGATATATGGCACAGACCCACCTTCTCTACAACACTGATGTGACATGATATACAACACAGACTCCACACCTCCTCCACATACTGATGCGACATGATATACGGCACAGACTCCACACCTCCTCTTCATACTGATGTGACATGATATACGACATAGACTCCATCTCCTCTACAAACTGATGTGACATGATATACGATACATAACTCACCTCCTCTACATATTGACGTGACAATATATACAGCACAGACTCCATATGCTCTCCATACTGATGTGACATGATATACGGCACAGATCCCACATCATCTACATACTGATGTGACATGATATGCAGCACAGACCCAATATGCTCTCCATACTGATATGACATGATGTACGACACAAAATCCATCTCTTCTACATACTTATGTGACATGATATACGGCATATACTCCATGTCCTCTGCATACTGATGTGACATGATATACGGCACAGACTCCAGATTCTATACATAATGATGTGACATGATATATGACACTGACCCCACCTCCTCTATAATTGATGTGACATGATATACGGTACAGACTCCATCTCCTGTACGTACTGATATGACTTGATATACGGCACAGATTCCATATACTCTAAATACTGATCTGGCATGATATACGGCACAGATTACACCTCCTGTACTTACTGATAGATCTTGATATACGACACATACTCCACTTCCTCTACATACAGACGGTATACGGCATAGACTTAGCTTCCTTTTTATACTGGTGTGATGTGATATACGGCACAGACTCTACCTCCTCTACATACTAGCGAGAACGTTACTCATGCAGTGTTTGAATTATTCAGCCGAGGATCGATCACACAACATGACTGTAAAGTTAGTAGGTAGTTCGCAGTTGGTAGTTGGGGATTCGAATAACCAACTACCGACCAGCTGCCAGTTGGGGATTCGGATTCGTTATTATTAATACTATTTTATTTACATATTTAACTCGTGTTAATGTGTTTAAAAATATAATAAATAAAAAATGTATGTAAATCAATAGAAAATCTGAATCCCGAACTGGCAGCTGGTTGGTAGTTGGCGATTCGCAGCGAATCCCTAAGTGGACATTTTGAATCGCCGTCCGGTGAGTATACTCTGTTTATTGAAGAACTAAACCGGTGCTGGTGTGTTATTTATTATAATAAACTTGTTTTTTATTAAATTGATTTCCTTTCGAAAACACATATCGATTTGAAAAAAAAAACGAATCCATAACTGCCCATTTTGAATCACCGTCTGGTGAGTATATTCGCTTAATTGAAGAACCAAACCCCCACTAGTGTTAGTAAATATCATGAACTTGTTTTTTATATTGAATTGATATGTCAAAATAATAAAACAGCGATTTGAAAAAACCGCGAATCCCCAACTAGAAACTTTGAATCGCCTCCTGATGAATATACTCCCGATATTGAAGAAACAACGCGGGAATGGAGTTTATTTATTGTTATAAACTGTTTTTCTATAGAACTGATTTGTTTTTGAAAACAAATATCGATTTGAAAAAAAAGTCCGAATCCCCAACTGGCAGCTAGTTGGTAGTTGGTGATTCGCGGCGAATCCCCACCTTGACATTTTGAATCGCTATCTGGTGAGTAGACTCGTTATATTGAAGAACCAAACCACCACCGGTGTTATTTATAATCATGAACTTGTTTTTTTATTGAATTGATATGTTAAATAATTAAACAGCGATTTTAAAAAAATGCGAATCTCCAGCTGGCAGCTGGTTGGTAGTCACCGAGAATCTCCAACTATAAACTTTGAATTGCCTCCTGATGAATAAACTCAATATATTGAAGGAAAAACGCGGGAACGGTGTTTATTCACTGTTATCAACTGTTTTTCTATTGAATTGATTTGTTAAAATGATAAAACAGCGATTTGAAGAAAAAAATCCGAATCCCCAACTGGCAGCTTGTTGGTAGTTGGCGATTCGCCGCGAATCCTCAACTAGAAACTTTGAATCGCCTCCTGATGAATATACTCCCGATATTGAAGAAACAACGCGGGAATGGTGTTTATTTATTGTTTTCAACTATTCTATAGAATTAATTTGTTTTTGAAAACAAATATCAATTTGTAAAAAATAATCCGAATCTCCAGCTGGCAGCTGGTTAGTAGTTGACGATTCGCTGCTATTCCCCAACTGGAAATTTCAATCGCCTCCTGATGAATATACTCTTGGAATTGAACGAACAACGCGTGAATGGTCTTGTTTTTTTTATTGAATTGATTGGTTAAAATAATAAAACAGCGATTAAAAAAATATCCGAATCCCCAAGTGGCAGCTGGTTGGCGGCGAATCCCCAACTGGAATTTTTCAATCGCCTCCTGATGAATATACTCATGGTATTGAACGAACAACGGGTGAATGTTCTTGTTTTTTTATCGAATTGATTTGTTGAAATAATAAAACAGCGATTTAAAAAAAATCATAACCGCGTTGTTCCTTCAATACCATGAGTATTTTCATCAGGAGGGGATTTAAAATTTCTAGTTGGGGATTCGCCGCGAATCGCTACCTACCAACAAGTTGCCAGTTGGGGATTCGAATTTTTTTTAATCGCTGTTTTATTTTTTAACAAATCAATTCAACAAAAAGTAAGTTTATAATAATAAATAACACACTAGTGCCGTGTTGGTTCTTCAATATAACACGTACCCTCACCAGACGGCGATTCAATATTTCCGTTTGGGGATTCGCCGCGAATCACCAACTACCAACCAGAAGCCAGTTGGGGATTCGCATTTTTTTTAAAAGCGCTGTTTTATTATTTTAGCATATCAATTCAATAAAGAAAACATATTTATGATAATAAATAACACTAATGGCGGTTTGGTTCTTCAATAAAATGAACATACTCACCAGACGGTGATTCAAAATGGCCAATTTGAGATTCGTTGTTTTTTTTAAATAGATATTTGTTTTCGAAAACAAACCAGTTCTATAGAAAAATCAGTTCATAACAATAAATAAACATCATTCCCGCGTTGTTCCTTCTATACCATGAGTATATTCATCAGGAGGCGATTCAAAATGTCCAGTTGGAGATTCAGATTTTCTATTGATTTACATACATTTTTTTTATAGATTATATTTTTAAACATATTAACACGAGTAAAATATGTAAATCAAATAGTAATTATAATAACGAATCCGAATCCCCAACTGGCAGCTGGTCGGTAGTTGGTTATTCGAATCCCCAACTACAAACTGCGAACTAACTACTAACTTTACAGTCATTCACACAACTTGTTATATGCTAGACGAGCGGTTAATAACTATAGTTTCGTTCCGTTTTTTTTTCAGATAACATGATAACTAAGCTTACACAACTAGAAACTAGGAAAACGGACATAATATAAGAAGAGAAAATGATTTTGTACATGTATATATTGACAACAATGAAAATACAATAACAAAAACAACTAGACATTGTACGTTTAAGTTTTGAAATGAAAGCAAATAAAATGTTTAAATATCAGTTATCTACACGATGTGTAATTGAATGTATAAAACTGCACAGTTCCTTGTTACTTGAAAACAGAATCATCTTTATTTTCAGGAAAATAACTGCTTCCATCTTTGTCATCGCTACTATGAGTGAAATAAAACAATCCAAATTTATGACCACTTCTGTCGTTGGCATCTATGAATTCAGTGTGATTTACCCCCACGTATATCTCATCTCCTTTCCTCAGTTCGATTATAGACTGCAAAACACTTGTATGTGCTATGTTGGATTTAAACACAGAACATTTCTGTGTCACTTTATCCAGTTCTTCGTCTGCTGCATTTCCCGCTATTTTATAGATACCGTGTCCAAACAAAAACTCATTGGAAGGAGAAGTTGCTAAAAAGTCTTTTTTATATTGAATTCGACTGTATGCTAAATAAACTCCAGACTGCTTGACGACTACTAGTGAATGATCTTTGCTGTTGAGCTCCATGTTGCTACGGATGTCTGTTTCTGGCTCCCACTTTATTCGCTCTAAAACAGAAATGTTTCAAATCATAACAAGAATGTCATAAATTATGAAATTAAACTGTGAGTGGTCTGATCTTAAACTTGTTATAGAGATAATTGTTATGGTATGATATATTATTATAATAAAAAAAACTTGAAATAATTTATCTGACGTGGGCTGTCAGTCAAAAAAGTCACCAATCAAATCAACGATCGATATTGGTTAATATTCCGCCATTTTCCTTAGATAAGCTGATGATGTCTAAGTGAAAATCACATTGTATTTACTTGGACAAACAGTGTCACGTGGCCAGTGGGCGGAGTGATTGTCGTTCTCGCGCCAGGTCATTTGCATAAGTGTGTAGATGTTACATATTACAATGGTTGACTGTGTGAAAATTGTCTATCATATATGTGTTTATATTGTATGTTTATGCCATGTTTGATTCAGTAGCTGATACACAACGAAAACTGTGTATGATCAATGTATTAATATCCTTGCCTGTTCACAAGTGATAATAAAACATGCAACATCCTTCACGCCCACTAGCCGTAAGTGCTTAAACCAACAATTTTACTACCAGGGTAGCAAATATTTGTAAGAGGAGACTGTCAGATTGAAACGCTAAACTAGGCTATCTGCTGATGATGAATTTAAACAGATCCATGTGTATAGTGTATCTCCCTCGAATTTACACTGATCCATGTGTATAGTGTATCTCCCTCGAATTTACACTGATCCATGTGTATAGTGTATCTCCCTCGAATTTACACTGATCCATGTGTATAGTATATCTCCCTCGAATTTACACAGATCCATGTGTTTAGTGTATCTCCCTCGAATTTACACAGATCCATGTGTTTAGTGTATCTCCCTCGAATTTACACAGATCCATGTGTTTAGTGTATCTCCCTCGAATTTACACTGATCCATGTGTATAGTGTATCTCCCTCGAATTTACACTGATCCATGTGTTTAGTGTATCTCCCTCGAATTTACACAGATCCATGTGTTTAGTGTATCTCCCTCGAATTTACACTGATCCATGTGTTTAGTGTATCTCCCTCGAATTTACACAGATCCACGTGTTTAGTGTATCTCCCTCGAATTTACACTGATCCATGTGTATAGTGTATCTCCCTCGAATTTCAAATTTTAAGCAGTTGGAGTTAAACTGTTGTTTTTTTTCAAACTGCATATAACAAACACTGTTTGGAAGAAGAAAAAAATGTCAATTTAATGTATTATTATCTTGTAGTATGCTGTGAAATTTTGAAAAAGGGTTCTCAGATTTGAAACATGTACTGAATTATATCAAACTTGCCCCAGAGCCATCTTGTGGTTATTATATGGCAGTTGGTGCTCTAGAGTCATCTTGTGGCTAATATATGGCAGTTGGTACTCCAGAGCCATCTTGTGGCTATTATATGGCAGTTGGTGCTCTAGAGACATCTTGTGGCTATTATATGGCAGTTGGTGCTCCAGAGCCATATTGTGGCTATTATATAGAGCCATATTGTGGCTATTATATGGCAGTTGGTGCTCTAGAGCCATCGTGTGGCTATTATATAGATCCATCTTGTGGCTATTATATGGCAGTTGGTGCTCTAAAGCCATCTTGTGGCTATTATATGGCAGTTGGTGCTCCAGAGCCATATTGTGGCTATTATATGGCAGTTGGTGCTCCAGAGCCATCTTGTTGCTATTATATGGCAGTTGGTACTCTAGAGCCATCTTGTGGCTATTATATGGCAGTTGGTACTCCATAGCCATGTTGTGGCTATTATATGGCAGTTGGTGCTCTAGAGCCATATTGTGGCTATTATATGGCAGTTGGTGCTTTAGAGCCATCTTGTGGCTATTATATGGCAGTTGGTACTCCAGAGCCATCTTGTGGCTATTATAAGGCAGTTGGTTCTCCAGAGCCATCTTGTGGCTATTATATGGCAGTTGGTGCTCCAGAGCCATCTTATGGCTATTATATGGCAGTTGGTGCTCCAGAGCCATATTGTGGCTATTATATGGCAGTTGGTGCTCTAGAACCATCTTGTGGCTATTATATGGCAGTTGGTGCTCTAGAGCCATCTTGTGACTATTATATGGCAGTTGGTGCTCCAGAGCCATATTGTGGCTATTATATGGCAGTTGGTGCTCTAGAACCATCTTGTGGCTATTATATGGCAGTTGGTGCTCTAGAGCCATATTGTGGCTATTATATGGCAGTTGGTGCTTTAGAGCCATCTTGTGGCTATTATATGGCAGTTGGTACTCCAGAGCCATTTTGTGGCTATTATAAGGCAGTTGGTTCTCCAGAGCCATCTTGTGGCTATTATATGGCAGTTGGTGCTCCAGAGCCATATTGTGGCTATTATATGGCAGTTGGTGCTCTAGAACCATCTTGTGGCTATTATATGGCAGTTGGTGCTCTAGAGCCATCTTGTGACTATTATATGGCAGTTGGTGCTCCAGAGCCATGTTGTGGCTATTATATGGCAGTTGGTGCTTTAGAGCCATCTTGTGGCTATTATATGGCAGTTGGTGCTCCAGAGCCATCTTGTGGCTATTATATGGCAGTTGGTGCTCCAGAGCCATGTTGTGGCTATTATATGGCAGTTGGTGCTCCAGAGCCATCTTGTGGCTATTATATGGCAGTTGGTACTCAAGAGCCATCTTGTGGCTATTATATGGCAGTTGGTGCTTCAGAGCCATATTGTGGCTATAATATGGCAGTTGGTGCTCCAGAGCCATCTTGTGGCTATTATATGGCAATTGGTACCCCAGAGCCATCTTGTGGCTATTATATGGCAATTGGTGTCCCAGAGCCATCTTGTGGCTATTATATGGCAGTTGGTACTCCAGAGCCATCTTGTGGCTATTATATGGCAGTTGGTGCTTCAGAGCCATATTGTGGCTATAATATGGCAGTTGGTGCTCCAGAGCCATCTTGTGGCTATTATATGGCAATTGGTACCACAGAGCCATCTTGTGGCTATTATATGGCAGTTGGTGCTCTAGAGCCATCTTGTGGCTATTATATGACAGTTGGTGCTCCAGAGCTATCTTGTGGCTATTATATGGCAGTTGGTGCTCTAGAACCATCTTGTGGCTATTATATGGCAGTTGGTGCTCCAAAGCCATCTTGTGGCTATTATATGGCAGTTGGTGCTCCAGAGCCATCTTGTGGCTATTATATGGCAGTTGGTGCTCTAAAGCCATCTTGTGGCTATTATATGGCAGTTGGTACTCCAGAGCCATCTTGTGGCTATTATATGGCAGTTGGTGCTCCAGAGCCATCTTGTGGCTATTATATGGCAGTTGGTACTCAAGAGCCATCTTGTGGCTATTATATGGCAATTGGTGCTCCAGAGCCATCTTGTGGCTATTATATGGCAGTTGGTACTCCAGAGCCATCTTGTGGCTATTATATGGCAGTTGGTGCTTCAGAGCCATATTGTGGCTATAATATGGCAGTTGGTGCTCCAGAGCCATCTTGTGGCTATTATATGGCAATTGGTACCCCAGAGCCATCTTGTGGCTATTATATGGCAGTTGGTGCTCTAGAGCCATCTTGTGGCTATTATATGACAGTTGGTGCTCCAGAGCTATCTTGTGGCTATTATATGGCAGTTGGTGCTCTAGAGCCATCTTGTGGCTATTATATGGCAGTTGGTGCTCCAGAGCCATCTTGTGGCTATTATATGGCAGTTGGTGCTCTAGAGCCATCTTGTGACTATTATATGGCAGTTGGTGCTCTAGAGCCATCTTGTGGCTATTATATGGCAGTTGGTGCTCTAGAACCATCTTGTGACTATTATATGGCAGTTGGTGCTCCAGAGCCATCTTGTGGCTATTATATGGCAGTTGGTGCTCTAGAGCCATCTTGTGGCTATTATATGGCAGTTGGTGCTCTAGAGCCATCTTGTGGCTATTATATGGCAGTTGGTGCCCTGGAGTCATCTTGTGGCTATTATATGGCAGTTGGTGCTCTAGAGCCATCTTGTGGCTATTATATGGCAGTTGGTGCTCTAGAGCCATCTTGTGGCTATTATATGGCAGTTGGTGCTCTAGAACCATCTTGTGGCTATTATATGGCATTTGGTGCTCTAGAGCCATCTTGTGACTATTATATGGCAGTTGGTGCTCTAGAGCCATCTTGTGACTATTATATGGCAGTTGATGCTCTAGAGCCATCTTGTGGCTATTATATGGCAGTTGGTGTTCTAGAGCCATCTTGTGACTATTATATGGCAGTTGGTGCTCCAGAGCCATCTTGTGGCTATTAAATGTCAGTTGGGGCTTTAAGCGGTATTCTATATGTTAGAAAACATGAATAAACTCCAGACGTATGGGTCAATTAATTGTCACTTAGATCAAATAAAACATTGAACAATTAAAACAAATTGCACCGTGTAATAACATCGTACGTTATCGTTCGGAACAGCTCGCCGAATTCAGTCTAATACCGAAGGATGGCGGAATTGGCTGAGTATGCACGATTGATTAATTTCATTTTACTCTTTCTTGTAATGGGAAATGAAAACAATTATACCGTGGTATATGAAAGATCCTGCCCTCGGCGGCTGAAGTTGTATAAACGAATTCACTGGATCTACAATTAAAAATCAATTTATATTTTAGCCATTTCAAAATTTCAGCATTCATTGTTTTATTAGAATAAACGAGTGCAAAGTTACAACTTGACGAAAACATAGTGGCATCACTTAATTTCAACAATATACATAAGATCCCATCTTAAAAATTCTAAAAGTAACAAACAATATTCATAGTCATGTGAAACTGAAATGCGTTTCCATGTACTCTGTTTTATATACAATAGTGTGTGCATCTGTACCGAGCGACAGGCATGAGAACATATGTTCGTAATGGCGTGAGATTTTCATGTTGTAATATATTGGCATCTCATAGAACATATGTTGCTCTCCGAGCAAGAAAATGTGTCTAAATGTGATGTAAAATGCTTTCCATAATTATTATTTCATATTTATGATTGTTTTTTTACACACGATGTGTTTTTGGGACGCGTCGTCCGATATAAGGTATCAGTCCAGAATAGAGAGACCGTAGGTTCGGTCCTCCGACACGGCCATGTGCGGTGTCCTTGAGCAAGACACTTTATCCGCATATGCTTGTCCATGAAGATTTTTTTTGTGTAAGCGATTTTTCTATTTGTGATTTGTCTAAGTTGTAAAGACTTGTTTTACAATCGATGTAAAATAAATAAGCTTAAAAATATGTTTGACTAAAATATGTGTATATTTAACAGCGTAATATAGTTTGTCTTTATTTTGTTAACCGTTCCGTTAGCGTGTTCCAGTGGTAGAGCATCGGGCCAAGGAATCCGGGTATCGTGGGTTCGATCCTCTGCCACGGCTATGTGTGGTGTCCTTTCATATGAGCAAAACCCATTATCCGCATACGCTAAGTACTGGTTCTGCCCGTAAAGATCTCGAGTATGATTGGTCTAAGTTGTAAGAACTTATTCCACAATCGAGTAAAAATAAATGAGTTTTGAAAAAAAAACACCAAAAAAACAATATATCGTTTAATCAATTCAGTCACATCTTATCACAATCTGATAAGTGTTATATTGATTTATAAACATTTAACTTAACCTGTTTGAATTGTCCAACGTGCCATCTGAAATATTAAATACAGTGTATTAATTCAAATAAGAACCGGGAATTCTAATACTAGAAACTACGGTGTCCCGTTAGGGTCATCACGGCATATTTATCACCACCGTAATAAACCATGTAATGAATTAATAATCCGTTAGTGTGGTCTGATTTCTGTTTCACCAAAGTATTTAAGCATAAGTGTACAATACATAAAAATAAAAAACCTAAATCTCAGAAAAACATACATTTACCCATGATTCCAGACTGGATACAGTACAACAGCATACGGTTTAATTGACCTGGATTATATAATATATAAGCAACCGGTCAAAAATCAGAAAAAAAGTATTTATGTAACACACCCGATTATTTTTTTTTCTGCACTGTTAATAAAGATAGGTGTCAGTAGGTATGCATGTACATATGCATTGTAATCAATAGCTCTTAAGACTATATCATTCACCTATCAACGTATAAAATAAGGCATACTTTTAAAAAAGAATACATATAAATAAAAGTTTAAACCTGAAGTAGGTTTCATCCGTTAACCAGGTTTAAGCGCCCTACTGGCGTATTGTGTTAATGATCGTCCCAAGGCGGCAATGCCTGGCGTCACTTCTTGGTTTATGTATGTAATGTTGTGTTTTTAATGGGTTTAACGCCATTTTCAACACATTTCAGGTTTTATATGGCATATTCAGTTTTATTGATAGAGGAAGACATATGATAAATTTAAGTAAAACCACCGTCCTACCGCAAATACTTGACTCGAACAACCCTTAAGTCGAATTATTTTTTCTTGCATACCGGATAAAGATTTCCGCGTATTTATCCCAGGTATTTAATTTGACGTCTTCAAAGAATTGTGGTTAACTCTAATAATAATACAAGTTAAATTAAAATAGATATTCAATGTGTTTAGTATGCAAGAAAAATAATCTTAACATGGCTTTTAAGGTTCAGATAGAAAAGTCCGTCCCTCGGGTTGACTGTTTTCGCGGGAACTCGACCTAGTTCCCTTCAAAAAACAGTTATCCCTTGGTACGGAATTATTATATCCGAACCTCCAACCCATGTAAGGTTCGTATAAAGTACAGTTCTGTCAAGTTCGATCCATCGAGGTTCTACTGTATAATCACTGTCGTAAAACAATAAACAAATATTAATGTCATACATACTCTAGGTGAAGCGCCATTTATATTGTTTCTTGTAGTACTGAAACAACAGAGTCCATCCCGCCGTTCTTCAACGTCAAAATAATAACCTTTCAGAAGAGTACAGTTCACACAATTTTCAGGATAGTCGCGCGTTTTCAAAAAAAATTGTGGGAATATAATTGCATTGAATGTCAGAAATATAATGTTAAGCACACATACTAAATAAAAACGTTTTCTATATGCCATGTTGTTTATTCCAATCGCACAAGTGCCAGTTCTTCTGACCAATCTTGTGACGGGTCCTTCAATGTCGTACTTCACCACTGTTCCAGGTAGTCGAACATTCCCTTGTTCTGCATTAAAAGCATCATTTGGGAGTTGTGGTAATTCTCTTTTGCAGTCAGTTTGAAAATGGCCTCTCAGTAGTGAGGTCTGACTTCCATTCCTGGGTCTGCACCGTTGGTCGAACTGTAGCCGTCGTTGACAACTACAGATTTGTGGGAACGTCGGCGAACCTTCTAGTCTGAAGTGGTCACATCCGCGGTTTTGCTGACGGTCGTGAGGAACTCCATAGTCATAGCAGTCATCGAATTCGCTACAGGACGCGTGTCTTTGTCTGTTTCTCCTGGCAGTACTAGCACAATAACAAAAACTATTGGCGGTAACGGGTAAAGGGTCTTCTTCCGCCACATAACTATCGTGGAACTTACTTGAAACGCCACTGTATGTTTTTTGTCTCTTATTTTGGTGTGTGTGTGACATTTCTGCCTGCAAAACAAGAAATAAAGTTAATCCGAAACTATATTTTAGAAATGTTGATTTGATGCTATAGAAAAAAATGTATTTAATATCAATAAAAACGCACAAAAATGTCATTGATTTGTACCATCATTACTTATAAGTCTAGATCCAATGTTTACTAAATAGCCCTCTCCAACAAAATGACATGTTATCGGGCATTGTTTACCCTGTCTATCATTTAGCAAATACACTTCACACTATTGTTCGGTAGTGATATGAATTTCGATGGGCCTCCTTAAAATACACTCGTGACACACCGGTATCACTTCCTCAACGCGTGTATGCTAAAACCAATACGTTTAGTCAGTTATAGCTACATGTAGGATACGAAATAAGATTTGGCATCCAGAAACACATCCGGCTTTAAATGTACCCTATGGAATTCCCCATGTACTTTTACTGACTAAGCCTTTTTGGTTTTGAGTGTATTTACCGGTATGTCCCGATTTAAAATTTCCCTTATTGTGGCTCGTGCTGAAAAAAAACTGATTACGTTAAGTTGAAATTTGATAAGAGATGTTAGGATACACAATATATGCAATGTCATGTAATCTGTGTATCATATCGGTAGTAGATAAAAAAATGTGTTATTAAAGTGACATATGTGCAACATTATCATAACATTTGCATTCAAATATACCAAATGTTACACTCGGCCCAATGGGCCTATAAGTCGACAATTCAATTATATACTTTTTTATAATTCATGTTAAATGTTGTATATTTACAAATATAGATATCTCAATTAAATTAACCATATTTATCTATAGTTTCCTTATATCCAATAGTTCATGTATCATTGCATAACAAATAATACTTATGTTGAAATACCGAGGTTGGCTCTCATACAAGAATTATTCCTCTATCTAATTAAGAATAGTGCGCACACTGACTTGACTAGTTAAAGTTCATATTTGTATCATGTAGAATTACACTTTCCAGAAATAGAGATCAGTAATTCTTGGCTTTGTAATACCCCCAGGTTGGTTATATAAAAGAGGAAGAAGAAGAAGAAGAAGAAGAAGAAGAAGAAGAAGAAGAAGAACTTTTTATTGATTTAAACTATACATTGTTTCTTATCAAATTACAATGTTGTAGTAACATGTATGTAGTTAAACACTTCAACACATAACATATTGAGTAACTAACATGCACATATTTCACACACACACACACACACACACACACACACACACACACACACACACACACACACACCACCACCAAACGTATTCCCACTGACTATCGACATATCAATACTCATATAATACTAAAAAAACTCTTTACATAATAAGTATTTTATATATAGATCAGTCTAAAATAGTACTAAAATAATGATCTTATTAAAAAAACAAAGCACCAATATGTGCAATACCTTTTGTCACAGATTACCTCAAATGCGCGAACTTGAGATAAGTGAAAGATTAACAGTGTCCCTTTAATCTTCTGTGTTGATAATCATACTACGCTTTGATAACAGCGGTGTGATTGCGTTATCTCACAGTGCCAGGTGTGACTACAATGTCACCCATCCAATCAGTGTAAATATGAAAAATTAAAAAAATAATCCTTAATCCCACAGATCAGATTTATTATCAATATTTGGGTTGCACCAACAAAATTAGTTTAACAACACGTCATAGTAATTGAAGTTATACATGGGTGGCAAAAACTTCATATCGACATTTAATTTTTTTATTGTTATTACTTACCTTGACAATAGAATAGGCATGAGCAAATTTCACAAAAAAAATATTGTAAGCGTAATTTTTTTTTCATTTCTTTAAATTTTTAAAAAAAAGTTTTCCACCCAAAATAACAATTAACCCTTTTATTTCATATAAACGCCTTTGGACACCATTAATATTGAAAGCATTAATTCACCATGTATCAGCAATGGATAAATTATGTTTATATTAACTGACAGAGTGGAAAACAGTGCAGGAAGTGTTCAGATTGCTCGTTACGAGCAATCTGAACTCTTCCTGCACTGTTTTCAAAGGCCTTCTGTGATTGGTGCGGGGAAGCGCGTATCTATGGAGCAAAGGGTTAAGCCCTTTCATTTGATGGCAAAATTTTGAAAACGCCAAAAGTGCCGTCCGAAAGTACCAGCAGTTACTTATCTGCTGTGTGTAATCATTTCTCTGGTTATTCAACTCACTTCTTGCTTTCATATGCTATTTTATTCTATCTTGAATATTAATATATCTATTACGAGTGTTATTATTAATCATAATTCGCCGTCTCAAGATCACTTACCTCTCACCGATAAAGTCGTAGGTTCGAGTCCTGCTCGCTCCAAAAACTTTATGTGAGAATGCAGTAGTAATAGTAGTAGTAGTGGTAGTAATAGTAGCAGCAGCAGTAGTAGTAGCAGTAGTAATAGTAGTGGTAGTAATAGTAGCAGCAGCAGCAGCAGTAGAAGAAGTAGTAAAAGCAGCAGCAGCAGTAGTAGTAGTAGTATACAATATAACCCACTTACTTGTGTTAGATATCCCAATTAAATAATACTACTTTAATACTGCACGCATACCTTGCAGGAACACAATATAACGGGTATCATGTGCATTTCCCAAAACAGGTTATGATACAAGTACGCAATACAGCTCTTTGTTATTTACATAGAGGGCTAAATGTTTGGCCGTTAGCCAGCATTTGCTTTACTTTGATATAAAACAAGTGTGTCATACGCTATTCTATCAAATATATACTTTGCATTGCATGTCATAGGTGAATGTGTACATTCATGTAAGAAAATAAAATTATTTTGACTTCACTTCAACAGTGACTTAGTGTTTATGTCTCTGATTTTAGCGTAAAACTTGTGCAAATTATATTATAATTATATTACGGGTGTTTTATTTGGAAACATATCGACTTTTATACTTCCTTTCTGAGAACCGCTTTCATAATATATATATATATATATACTAATATATATCAGCGGTTATTTTATCTTGCCTTTTTTATTTCGCAGAAAAAAGGTTAAATGACGTAACGTTGTTATATGAACAGAATATAATGTATATAATTATATACCGTTTTATTATTATGGTATAAGATGACTCACCGGGTTAACTGCATTTAAACGCTTTACAAAAAAAATCTCCAAAGCACCAAGCAAGTTTATTTTGTGCTTTAAAGATTGGCAATATCTTCTGTAAACTTTCTTACTGTTCGTAACGCGGCGGTGGTCTATGGCATTGGGGTAGAGCACCCGCCTCCCACGCGGAATGTGTCATGGGTTCGATCCTCGGCAGAGCCATACCAAAGCCTTGGAAATGGTACTAGGAGCTTCTTCGCTTAGCGCTCAGCATTTAGAGGATAGTTCTAGGTCTGGTCGGCCCGTCGGTGTGACTGGATGGGGTATTATACCATGTGTCTGCGGTATATTGTGACTGGATGGGGTATTATACCATGTGTCTGCGGTATAATACTCCAGTGTACTAGCGCTTAAAATACTGTCTCGGTAGACACCGTCATGATAACTGAAACAATGCTAAAACAGCCGCTAAACACCATACAATAACAACTAACTGTTCGTTATATTATAATTTATATCTCTTACAGCATTTCTGAGTCATCTACTTCGACAAATTAAGTTTGCATGTGGGACTATTTCAGACATTTCGCTGGAGTATCGAGAGAAGTTACCCCCCTTGATATCGACCGTTTTTATCGCTTACCTGGCTAAACCGTGATATTTGGTTTACATAGAAACATATAGGAGAAATTTAATGTTATCGTTATAACTGTTTCAATATTAAATTGCCAACCTATTACAACGTCTAGTCATTTAGTTAAAAATATAACCTTTATTATGATAAAATAAAAATTAAAATATGTTTACGTTTTCTTGCTTCCTTTTTTAGTTTTATAACAGCATATATGGTCCTTATATGTTCTATATAAAAATTACTCAAAACACGTTTTCGGTCATTTTTAAGGTCTAATAAACCTTAGTTGTGATTATTTGCCAACCTATTACAACATATACGTTTATTGCAAATAAAATTCTCTTTACGATTATATACAGATATAAAAAATATGATAATTGCATCTTGCTTCCATTTTGATTTGAAAATGAGATAAAATGTAATTCGGATTTATTTTCTGTGTACCTAATGTACAGCGTATTATTGTACCCAATTAAATACAGCATGTATGTCGCTATATCAGCCGGCTATATGCAATACAGATGTTTTTCAGACCGAAATGTTTATCAACACATGGTGAAATTGCAAGTTATGTGTAGTTTAACGTGTGTGTGTTTATTATGTATTTTATTTATAGTCTAAAGCATAGATTTTTTTTATTTCATATTTTAACTAAAGAACCTTTAAAAAGCTTCAAATTCAAGTACATTTCTTTTGTAATCTAAAACATTATTTAATGGTTTATTTTTTTTTTCGCAAAAATTTATGTTTTAATATCTTTGTTATGGAATAATTCAGTGGACATAGAAAGAAAATTGATTAAAGAGTATGTATAATTGGAATACTCAATTTATTTATATCACTTGATTCTTAAATATCAAAACCAGTGATTAGATAACAATAATACATTACGCGAGGCATGTTAATTGAATAAAGAAATTTAATCATGTAATTGGTTGATAATAATGTTAGTACAGCATAATTAGCATATCATCGTTTTGAATTACTCAATTAAAAAAAAAAAATCTCCACATATATGAACATATTGCTATTCAGTTCTCAAATGATCTGATCATAAACGATAATCTTTATTTTAAAGATATTTTTAAATATGTGCAAAAGTGCTCTTTTTCTTCTTCATCTTTTTAATTAAAAACTTAGTTTATTGCAGATTTTAGTATAAAGATTAGCAGTATTTCACATGGAGCTTTATCATGTCAAAAAAATGTGCTTTGTATTGATATTCATAATTTATGTTTTAGAATGTCTCTTACAATTCTTTTAGAATGGCTATGTACAAGTTTAAACATTCATGTATAATTTATGTTTTGTTATATGTGTAGATGAGACGAGGAGAAAGATAATACCTACGAAATGAATGGTGTTTTGCGGCACGAAAATAAAATTATTCAATTATTTAAAGAAATATAATGGTACTGAGATTACTTCCTAAAGTTTGATAATCCGAAACACGTCTATGTCTCTGTCCGAAATAAATATTTTAACTGCAAACATGTTTCATTTTGTGCATGTTTATGTTCGTTTTTAGTCATCGCATTGATATCGTGTAATTAACTTTTAAAACAAGTTAGTTAAGATTATCCAATATCAAATGTTTATAAATATTACAGATTTTTTAATTTTAACGTTTTTCCTAAGATCAGTGAAATAATATTAAAATCTAATAATCCATGTACAAAATACCACACACACGCCTGTCTGTGTTTCAAGTCTCACAGTGTTATTTATGAACTTAATTACCCCCTACCCCCTACCCCTGTCCCGGAGGCAAAACTTGTAATTTTATTGGGGGTTATAATATAGTCTGCTAGAATGTAATTGAGTAATTATATTTCAACACAAGTTTGTTGTTCAGCTTTTTAAAATTAGCTATTTGATGATTTAACATCGATATTCAGATAAATTGATAATAAATTCAAATTTTATAAACAGTTAATAAAACGGGAAAAAAAGAAATATTAGCGGTTTCAACAAATTTGTGTATATCTCAATTATGCGAATGCTTTATCAGTTAAATGTGTTGGTAATAATTCTTTAAACAACTTGTTTTTTATTTAACTTCGTACATGTATAATCACCTTTCGTAAGTTACTTATTCAAATGATTATGACAACATCCATAAATGACTAACTGGCTCAAAATGCAAATCTCTACAATAACATAATTGACTTGTTTACAGGTAGAGACAACCAGTATCACCTTGTACTTTACTGCAGTTAGGGAAGCCTTGATATTGATATGATAACTTTGCACATTGTATTGTTAAATATCTATTTTAAATCATATCGCGTGTTTCAATAAGTGCTAACATGACATGATCTGTAAGATATACTTTGTGAATGTTTTAGTGTTTATTTTGTTAAACATGAAACACTAGAAGGAATATAAAGCTTTATATAATTGCGGTATTACTAATCAAAGTAAAGAGGTTTGTAAAATTGCTGCGTAATACATCAGCTAGTCACATTTATTAGCTTACTAAAATACGCTGCAATTTTCACTTAAAACTATTTCTGAAATATATATACACTTATTATGTAAAATTACACTACCATAGCATATGTTACGACTATTTTTGTTCCTGAGTTGAAAAAAAAGTGCATAACTCTTGTAAATGGTTGAATGAAATCGCAATGATAGAACTTATTCCAAGTATATAAAGGTGAATACAGTAGAACTTCGATGGATCGAACCCGACGGGACTGAACAAAATAGTTCGAACAAAGCGTGTCAAAATGCAAGTAAATATGTTGGCTGGTTCTAATTTCTAGTTCGACTCGGTGTTCTAGCCATCGGAGGTAAAATAATATAATTTAAATAGTATTTCGGGCGGGACCAGATAAGTGGTTCGAGCCATGTGTGGTGTTCCAGCCATCCGTGTTCGAGCCAACGAAGTTCTACTGTATACCAAAGTGGTATGCGAAAAATATAAATATGTTGTTACAATATACTTGTATGATATTATAACACGAGGTACTTTAAAGAAGTTGGATTTTGGTCAAATGCCGTTTTAGGCTTTATTAAAAACGCATGCGCTAATATAAAGATGTCTGTTTCAAACAACCAAAATATTTATATTTTAAAAAACAACAACATGAAGTTAAAGATATCATTTGAATATCATAGCACTTGTCCCGTTAGCTCAGACAGTAATGCGTCCGACTATCGACCCTCGGGTCGTGAATTCGAATCTCCGACGGCACCAGTCTATGATTGATGATTGATTTACGACATTATGATTTATTGTCTTTCTGTCTCTTCACATATAAGTTTATATAATCTAATAACCGTAATAAATTCGTGTGGAGCGCGAGGCCCAGAGGTAGAGCACCGAACCCATGATCGGAGGGTCGTGGGTTCGATCCTCCGCCAAGGCTATGTGTGGTGTCCTTGAGCAAGACACATTTCCGCATATGCTTATTACTGGTTCTAACCAGGAATACTTTGAGCGTGATTTACTTCAGTTGTAAGAACTTGTTTCACAGTCGAAGTAAAATAAATAAATAAATTTAAACTTAATTTATTAATAACAGTAACACAAAATAATCAATCTTTATCTGTTGACTGATAATAAAATAAACTTTATCAAAGTATATTGAAATTTGTAATTAAAATCATTAATCTATGTTATAATTTTGCACATTAAATTTAATCAAATGATTTTAGCATTTATTAATAAGTAAAATTCATTAATTTCTTTTTTATACTACACATCAAAATCACCAAAAATTGCTTATCAAAACGAATAGATATACCCCGAGGGCATATAACACGTCACGCCTACTTGATCTTAGTGTCAGAGCGGAACGATACCTGTATGTTTTATCACGGTCTAAGGTAAGTAATCGGAGTCATCTCCAATATCATCAAACTGCCCAGGGGCAATTATCGGATAACTCTTGGGAAATGTCTGAAATAGTCCAGTATGTTTCCCACCGTAAATTGTAAATTATGTTAAAACCCGGTAGTGAATGTTTATCATTTTCTTTTTACATTAAACAGGGAAGCTCAAAACTGCTTAAATTAAACAGGGCAACTTAAAACTGCTTACACTAAACAGGACAACTTAAAACTGCTAACTTCATCTTAAAACTGCTTACATTAAACAGGGCAACTTAAAACTGCTAGCATTAATCAGGGCAACTTAAAACTGCTAACATTAAACAGGGCAACTTAAAACTGCTTACATTAAACTGAGAGAATTAAAATTGCTAACATTAAACAGAGTAACATTAAACAAGGCAACTCAAAACTACTTACATTAAACAGGGCATCTCAAAAATTGCTTACATTAAACAGGGCAACTTAAAACTGCTAACATTAAACAGGGCAATTTAAAACTGCTAACATTAAACAGGACAACTCAAAACTGCTTACATTAAACAGGGCAACTTAAAACTGCTTACATTAAACAGGGCAACTCAAAACTGCTTGGAATAAACAGGGCAACTTAAAACTGCTTGCAATAAAAAGAGTAACTTAAAACTGCTTATATTAAACTGAGAGAATTAAAACTGCCACATTAAACAGAGTAACTTAAAACTGCTGGTAAACATTAAACAGGCAACTTAATGCTTATCTCAAACAGGGCAAATTAAAGGGACACACATTACTGCTAAAGAAGTATATATTAAGTATTCTTCTTCAATTATGCAGATAGATTTATAATGTTCTAATATGGGGTACTCCGTGGTCTAAGTTTGCCAGTTACTAGCTGAAGGATGGTGGTTGTACACAGATTCGTTATGTCTTCCTCCATCAATGAATGAATCAATAGGATTTTACAGCGTACCAAGACATTATAGGTAACAAATTAACATATAGATTAAAAAAATACATCAACAAATCAATATGCAGAATGAACCTTGATACCTGCAGAATTGCAGAGTTTCAGCAAATTTCTTATCATATTACTCAATTTGTCGCTTCTTACAACATGCATAAGCCACAGTGATCCTATTCTTGCAATCACTCATGGCAACCTGGAACCACACAGGGGTTGATAATTTAACCATAATAGTGAACATGACAAAAAATGATAAAATGAACATGACACCCATTCGGAGGATTCCTACCACTCTGCAGAGATCTATTCTTAGCCGGAACCACACGGGCTTCCTCAATCAATAAAACTGTATATGTCATATATAACCAGAAATGTGTTGAAATTGGTGTTAAACCCCATTAAAAATGTTCTGATATAGAGTTAAGTGTATTTATCAAATTGTCATTATATAATATTATAGGCATGAAGATTCAAACATGAAACCCTCTGGATGACCTAAAACTGTCTTAAAGAGCCTTAACACTAATCTAGCAAGTATTGTTAATACCAAATAACATATTTTGTACAAACTGTGGACAAATATTTTCTTCATCATAAATAGGTAAATAAAATAATATGTGCTACTTAAATCTTTATTAGCATGGTCCAGTGGTAGAGCATCTGACCCAAGAATGGTCAGTCATGGGTTCGATTCCTTGCCAAGGCTATGTGTGCTATCCTTGAGCACGACGCTTTATCCGCATATGATTAGTATTGGTTATACTAAGGAGTAATTAAAGAGTAATTTTGAGACAAAATCTTAGTAATGAACAACAGCAACACAAGCATAGCAAACATCTTTTATTGGCAGTACCAAATAATATAAAAAGTATATTTTGTACAAACAAAGGAAAAATATTTTCTTTATCATAAATAGGTTAATAAAATATAATATGTATAATATATATTATAATATTATGCCTTTAATGCAAACTCTGTTCCATGTGATCTGAATACACATACATGAGCATTCAATGTACCTGTGTGTATTCAATATATATAAAGCGGCGTAACCAGTATCTGAAGATATTTCTTTAATAAAAAAAGAAACAACTTGTTTATGAATGACAAACATGAAATGTGTTGAAAATGGCGTTAAACCCAATTAAAAAAAAAAGAATGACAAACATTTTCTCATGAATTCTCATGTCCTTCGATGCATTTATAACAGCTGATAAATCATGTTTAAAATATAAATTTACTGATCACTAATTCTAATATGCAAATTAGCTGTTTTGCTGACAGAAATTATCATAAAATTTCCAATCATATACAGTTCTATCATCCTTCAATATAAGAACAGTCACTAGATTATGTTCAATTTTTTTCCTCATTTTATTGAAACCCAAGTATTTTTTATATCGGAACCGGTTTATAAACAAATTTTTTTTCTTGTATAGAAGTTGAACTTGAATAAACAGAGTGACAATCTGCAGATATAACCACTATGCTATGTAGGAATCTATCAAGATTTCCAGTATTAAACCAAGTTGAGACTTAACCACTTATCCAGATTTAATCGATGATGCCTGGAAATTTCAAGACATTTAAGGATATACATGTATCTACTAAATCATGTGCATTATTCCACAGGTAAGATCTAGTTTAAGTATTGGCGATAATGTTTTTTTCACAATAAACAATGGTATTTTGTACCAGACATGCTTCAGATAGTCACAATTTATACTGAATATTACAATAATATCAGTTGTTTTATTGATTTGAAACGACATAAATACTGGTTTTACCCCTTTAAGTGGCGCTGCTTTTAACATTTTTTAAAAAGGAGTTTAACTCCATTTGCCTTTCAGGCTATATATGGCATATCTAGTATTACTGATGAAGGGAGACCTCATTACAAATCTGAGTAGAACCACCGTCCTTCCGCAAGTAACTGGCAACCTTTCTCAGCAGCTAAATTTAATAGCTTCTCAAACATCTCAGCCAAGGAAGATCCAATCAACAAATAAGTAATAATTAAAAATGAGCCTAGAATTGATACCTGTAGAACTGCAGACTTTAGCATGCTACATCTAATACTTAATGTGTTGATTCCTACATCATGCATGATCTACAGCAGTCCTACTTTAACCCAAATAATTTCAAATCAAATCATTTCAAATCCAATTATTTTAAACCTTATCATATCGTATCGTATCATATTGTATCATATCATATCAAATCAAACAATATCAAATAGAATCATATAGTATCATATATCATTTCAAACAAATCCAATCAAATCATATCATATCTTATTATATCATATATCAAACCAATTCAAATCACATTGTAGCATATCAAAAAACATAAAATTATATCAACTTATGTCAAATCATATCAAATCATATCAAATCTTATCATATCTTATCAAATCATATCAAATCTTATCATATCTTATCATATCAAATCTTACAAAGTTATTGCACAATGTCTATAATCCAAATACTGAATTATTAAGACAACGAATACAAAATGCAAATGTACATAAAACCTACATTAACCTGAGTTGTTATAGAAAAATATTATATAATAAATATTGTGTAAGCTTACTTTATTTGCAAGTCAGATCTTACATTAAACATATTGTGTACAAAATCAATGCATAATTATATTTTTAAGGTCAGAGTCATTGTCAGACAGAATAAATTTAAACTACCAGCATTCATGTTCACCAGTGAAAAGAAAGGCACAATGTTTGTAAATTTCTGCAAAGTGAGGTTTTTTTTTCAATTAAGAAAGATTTGTGATTATTTTTAACAAATTGATTTAATATGCACAGTTTGCATGAACAGAAAACCTGTTACAGTGTAAATTCATAAACAGTCTATATTCATTACTAACAAAAAGGTCAGGAATACCACAGTTTTTTTTTCCTTTGTTTTTTCAAATAAAATAATGATTATATTGACAAAATCATTAATGAAATACCTTTACGTATATAAATTATAAAACTGTAAATATCGCTAACAATAGTTTGATACGGCTCTAAAATGTAAATGGAACATATTCATACAGAAAATATTACCTACTGCAATACTTTTAGTATAAAATAGAATATTGCCAAGTATAAAACTTTAAATGTCTGAACTGTCTGTTTTGTGAGGATGCTTAACCAATGCCAAACAACCTGTGATGACTTTACAACATGGCTCGCATTTAAACGCCATAATGGATACCAGTTTTATAAATTTATAAAGAGAGGGTTCTTTATGCAATATTAAATATCAACTCCTTCCACAGTATAACTCCTTCCTGCTTGAACCATCATACACTAGTGTGATCCTTTATTGCTATTTGAAATATGGCTCCTGTAAGAACTGGTTTACCAAAGATGAAATCTCCTGTAAGTGTATAAAAAATGATAATTCAATTAACAATAATAATAATAATACAATATCAATCCATTATTTACTGGTTTTACATTTTATGTAAACAGTGCTGAGGTGTCATCTCAATATTTCTTGCATACTAGACATGGATTTCGGCGTATTTTTACCGGGTATATTATTTTTCATCCCCTTCCATGCCTACCTGCCTTGTGTCACGACATAACACCATCCATAAAATCCTCGTGCTATGACATGAATCGCTTGCTTAAAAATAAAAAATCACACAATAAGTTGCATACAAGAAAAGGTATTTCATGGGGTTTTTGATGCAGAGAGAAAATTGTTTTGACGGTATTAAGACTCTATCTGTACATCAAACCTGTGAAAGATACTATGTATACTCTAACCTCTCACTGCTGAGACAGTCTTCCAGCGGATATACTCACAAATAATGCTATTTACAATATATAACTTGGGGTCAAAATCGTTCAACATGATTGTGTTAAAATAAAAAAAAAAATAGCTGTGTCAACCTAAACAGTAGACTGTGTATATACATGTATAACCATAAGAGGTCCCTAGAGGCCCAAGAGGCAAAAGATTTTTAGTAGGCTTTTACCTGCAGGGCAGATTTTACCTGGCTCTGCAAAGAGAAAAGTTACCCAATGTCCCTGCTATTTCCCATCCTGGGGAAGGCAGAAGTGACAAATAACTGATGCATAGAGCAGACAGTCAGAAAGCAATGACTGTTTGAATAGAAACATATTAATAAATTGCCCCCCTTTTCAAATTTTCTTGAAATAAATGAAGTTTAACATATAAATGCATTCTCGCTCACTTCCATACTGGAAATTAATGCTGACCATGGCAGTTATACAGGAGACATCACTACCTCTTAAACCACTTAAAGCAAAACAGAGTGTTTAAGTGAAAAAGAAAAGCATGAGGGTGGTTCTCCTGACAAATTATGTAAAAAGTTTTATATAAAATTGTACCATGAAAATGTATCCCACAGTTCATGCGTTGGGACACAAACATTTAAACAGTCTATAATAATTATGTATGCACATAAACAGACTACTCACCTGTCTGGCCATCTGTAGACTTAGGGGGTCAGACTCTCTGGCAGGCATGAGATCAGCACAGTGGGCAGTACCCTGTATAAATACGCCATACTCTCCCAGAGCTGTCTGGTTGGTGAGGATGCTTAACCAATGCCAGGGGTCTATGGAACCTGCAAGTGTTATACAATATGGCTGACACTGTAACATCTTTATGTAGACCAGTTTTTTATGATAAAATGACTTAAGAAATAAGGCAAAAGGTATACATTGTATTATGCAGTCTCTTATCTTTAAAGGTACTTTTATGGCCAATGATCTGAAGTGATGTCCAAAGGTCTCATAATGAACCTCTTAACGTTGAGATTGTGGATTCGAACCATATTTGGTTAACAAACAGAATTTTACTAAAGGTGATTAATACCCCTGTATATTGCACATCTGCTCTTAATTTTGATACAAAATATCAAGTCAATTCCTTGAAAACTGTACAAGAAGTTTACTCTAAAAAATAACCGAGATGCCCAAGAGGGCCTGAGGACGCTCTACTGACTCATAGTGGCCATAGCACTTTTTGAAATTCTCCTATGCAATAGAAATATCGGGGGGGGGGGGAGGGGGGGGGGGGGGTCATTTTTAACCCTAAGGACAAGATTTGAACAAATGTAACAATACTATAGTTGATCATCATTACTACATAAACATTTTGAAAATATTTTGGGCCGTTCATGAGAAGAAAATTGTTTAAGTTTTGGAATATTTTTAGTAACAGCGGCCATTTGAATTTCAGATAAAAAAAAAAAATCTTCTGTATAGTCTCCTATACAACAGAAACAAGCATGTGAAGTTTCAGTTTAATTGGCCTAGTGGTTTCAGAAGAGATGAAAGAAAAAGAGAATTTTCTGTTTTCCCATAGTATCCCTCTGTAAAATTCTAAGTCCCCTTACAGGGCCTCTATAAGTTGTAGCCCCTTAATTCTTATCTGCAATCAAACCTCTACACATAGGGATAATTTATGCCAAATATGTGCAAATCTGACATACCGGTTCTTAAGAAAACGATTTTAGTAATTCCCAATTTTTACAATTTTGGGGCCGGCCCCTCCTGACCCCTTAAGATAGTGGTACCCATTCATTTTTACAAATCTGAACCTCCTTCACCAAACAATGCTTCTGTGAAGATATAGGCAAAATCATTTTCATTTCAAAAAAAAAAATAATAAAAAAAAATATTATAATGAAATGTGTCCCGTAATTGAACCCTCGGGGCGGGGTCATATTTAACCTTAGGGACACCATTTGAACAAATTTAACAATACTATAGTTGGTCATCATTACTATATAAACATTTTGAAAATCTGCTGTGCCGTTCATGAGAAGAAGATTTTTTAAGTTTTGGACTATTTTTAGTAATGGCGGCCATCTTAAATTTCAGATTGAAAAAAAAATCTTCTGTATAGTCTCCTATGTAACAGAAACATGCATGTGAAGTTTCAGTTTAATTTGCCTAGTGGTTTCAGAGAAAGTGCTGCTAACAGACGACAGACAACGGACGACAGACAACGCGCGATCGCATAAGCACTTCTGGCCTTTGGCCAGTAGAGCTAATAAGTGCTGGATAATAACTCTGCATGGAAGTCCACATCACAACATTTGCATCATGCACATTTGCCCTTGTTTATCATGTATGCAAAGTTTCTAGTAAAATTGTCTGAAAACTGCTGAACTAGTTGGCCTCACAAGTTAATGACAGATTGACTGACTACAATACTGACAGACCCACTGACCAACTGACTCAGTGACTCCTGCTCATGTAGGTCATGGGTTCACTCCCCGGCCCCGTCATAACAAATACTTGAAAAATACTACTAGTAGCTTCCACGTTCAGCATTTAAAGGATAGTTCTAGGTCCAATTGGCCGGGTGTCAGTATAATTAGACTTGGTGGGGTATCACCATGTGTCTGCACTATGAGACCCCAGTGTGGCAACAAGTAGACACCATTGTAATATGACTGAACAAGAGTTGGCAGAAGACAACAAAGCTAACCTATGGGATAAAACTCACCACCCATGCAAAGATTGAGAGTGGAGGCAAACACCAAAATTTAAACCCAACTAAATGCAAAAGTTTAACCTGGGTGTCTACAGACGACGCCAGGATCATGGCAATAGCTCTCCCGGACATTCATCCCCGCGAGCTAAAAATTGTTGAAAGCAACACTTAACACCATACAACAACAACATTGTTTAAAAATAAAATATTGCTTAAGCTATTGCTAGAAGGTGTGAGGGCTGTTGTATATTTCATTACCCATCATGAACAGACAGGCTGCTCACGCCAGAGGTCCACAGCTCGACCCAATGCCTCTAATAAAACAACACTCAGTACTGGTTCCACCCAGGAAGCCGTCTCGAGAGTGGTTCATATATACTATGAGCTTTCAGTGCAATCAAGCTAAAATAAATTAGTGTAAACTACGAACAAACTTAAACTGATTTTTGCTATTTTCTTTTCTTGGATATGTTCTATACTTCCAAGGGATCTTTTTATCTGATATTTACAGCAATGTCATAATGATGACAAGTACGAGATCACATTGAAAGGCACCCTATTCCACATACCATTAACAAATATGATTCTAGACTGCTGCGTATGGTTGCCGCCATAGTAGTCAATAGAGAACTGGACATTCTCGTAGACGTATGCAGGATCTATCTTGAACACCTTCTGACAAATACCTAGGTCACTGTCCGCCAGACTCATCAGGCGGGAGAACGGACATGAGGTGTTGGCATCACACGTTTGGTCTGGAAATAATTATTGTTTTAAATAATAAGTATTGGGATAGTAAAAAAATTATTATTTGTTCTGTCCCAAAACATAGGGTAAATACGGTATTTTGGATTTTAAACATAATTGTTATAGCATAAAATCATAAAGTCTTACAAAAAAAAAAAAGAAACATTTCTATATTTTGATGATTGAATGAATTACAGGAACTAATTAAAGAATCACAACTTTGTTATATGTAAATGCAATTTGTACAGCAATGCACTGCAGTGAATGCAGAAATGTAGAATTTACAACCTGAACAGTACATAATTAAGGTGAAATTTTGTACTTTTGAAGAAAATAAATTCAGTCATATATATAAATGAAAACTGTGGAAGTAGTTCCCTCAACAAGAATTGCAATATGATAAATACGGAAATGACTACTAGTGCAATGGCAATAACTCTGCATGGAATTCAATTTGCATCATAAAACTAAAATCACAAACATCTACATTTTCTCTTGATCATGCAGGGAACATTTCTAATCAATGACCTGATATCTGTAGTAGTTCCCTCCACAAGAATTGCAATATGGTAAATAGTTTATACTGCAATTTTACTATTAAAGTGCAAGGGCAATAACTCTACATGGAATAATGTTGATATGTTTGTAAAAATCCATCACTTGAAAACTGTGGAAGTACATGTACGGTACTTCGCTCTAAAAGTCGCTGACCGACCGACTGACAAAGACCGCAACATCCACATACACCAGCATTCACAAACTTTGTTTACCGTGGTGTAACAAACTATCCTTAAAATAACTGGGTTAAAAAGTCTATTGTTCCACATGATATGTGTGTCAAATTAAATGATTTATGAAACTGTATGAATTTCAAAGGAGAATAACAAGAAAATGATGTGTAAATGTGTTTAAATAAAATAAATAAACATTTAAAGTATACACCGTCATGGCTATACATATCTACTTCAGTGCATTTCTTGATACATGTATAATCCTAAAATTTGAAAAGAAAAAGTGTAAAATAAAATTTCATACTGATGAGATCATGTGGCCAACCTTAAAAAAAAAAATTTACTGTGCTCCATCCAAATATTTTTAATGTGAGTAGGTAGGAAGTTATTTCTTTTTGCCAGATCTTGATTGTATTGTTATTTTGAACAAAAATGTACAGAAATCATGAAAAAAAATGAAAGTCAATAAAAATCTACAATTTTAGTGAGAAGGCGAACAATTCTTTTAAAGGACGGCTTCAGTATTTGTCTTTGTTTTACCTTCTCAAGAGTTTGAGCAGAAATGAAACCTAAAGGCAGGTGGCTGTTTAATTAAAATTTAATTGAAATCTAAAACAGGTTGATTAAAACTAAAATTATAAAAATGGTAAATAGAAAATGAATATGTTTAAGACAAGTGGCTGTTTAATAGAGGTGGCCGCGAACACAGGTTTGGATGTATGTTAACCTTTCTGGTACTCACAATATCCAAACTGTGTACAAGTCTGATATGTCCACTGTCGTATGCCTGGTCCCCGAGCCTGCTTGTCTACAGTCATATTCATCATTTGTAAAGTATAGTTCATGTAGGAGTTGTCAGTACATTCTTCCTTCGCATGAACCATAAACTCCTGAAAAAATAAAATTGACATTTCTCATTAACAGTTACATAATCCAATGATTTATGCAAAATGCCAAACGTCTAGTTGAAGGGAAAAACATTTAATAATTTCCCTTGTTTTATATATTAGTTTTTAAATTTTGTTTGAATAAGGTTTAATGCAAATTCAAACACATTTCAGGTAATATATGGCATATCCAGTTTTATTGGTGGAGAGCAGTCTGAGTAGAACCACCGTTCTTCTGTAAGAAACTTGCAAACTTTCTCACGTGAAGTTTTGGGGTGAGTAGGACTCAGACCTACAACCTAAGCAATGAAAGGTAAGTGAACATGAGATGGTACCTTAGACCGCTTTATATATATTGATATTTGATCTGGTGCGAGATAATTTTTCACCGTGGGACACCCTTTTAGTAACTACGAGCCTCTTAAATACCTTGCTGTGATATTCATAAATAAGAAATTTCACCTTATTTGGTATAGTTCTACAGGAAATGTGAAGGATTTTATGACAATGCAAGAGCATTATGGCACAATTGGCAAAATTGTAAGCACTTCCCGATTTTATCATGCATTCATTCTTCTGCAGGATATTTGACTGTTGTATCATCAATGTATGCATAGTCCAGTTATTAATAAACGAGTGTAAAAAATACATAATGCACAATAATTACAATTAGCTTCTCATTTACATAGCCCTCGATGGTAAAAAAATGACGCTAAAAGAATGAATGAATCAATCATTTACATAGCATATGTGCGTGACATTTGTAATAAAGAATGAAATCTGATCTCAAGATACCGAGGGGAGGAAAATGGAATAGAATTTTCACCAACATTATGCACCAAAGTATGACAATGGATTTGCATTCAGAAATTGTCAATGCATTAACAGGTACATGCTTCTCTACTCTTAGATTTTTAGCAACAGAGGCCATATTTGTAATTTCTGTTATTGTAAGTCTTCATTATAGAAGCTATAATATTATAACAATGGCAACACCAAATTTGGATGTCAGACAAGAAGCGTAAGAAGTATAAGATTCAAAACACAGTTTACATGTTCATCTTTTTTTTAAAAAACCTGTTCTTTCATTTTTACCTATTTCCTTCTTCTTCTAAGCATTTTCTGTATTCAATTTTATCCAAAGGAAGTATTTTCTTAAACTGTGTATGTTATGTTAAATGTACTTTATATAAAAAATATTTATCTATCAATCCTTTACTGCATATAGACACCTTTGGACACCTCTAATATAGATGCCTTTGGACACCTCTAATATAGACGCCTTTGGACACCTCTAATATAGAATCCTTTGGACAACTAATATAGAAAACTTTTGAATTATTGGGTGAATTATGTTTATATTAACTGACAGAGTGGAAAACAGTGCAGGAAGTGCTCAGATTGCTCGTTACGAGCAATCTGAACTCTTCCTGCACTGTTTTCAAAGGCCTTCTGTGATTGGTGCAGGAAAACGCGTATCTATGGAGTAAAGGGTTAAATTTATTTTCTTATATTCTTCAATAGGTTGAGCCAGCTGGTGAATTGTTTTCTATGGTTCATGCATGTTTACACTTACACTGTTCAAGGTAACGAGGTTAGTGTAAGGGTCACTGGTCGACAACATCACATCACAGACGTGGGATATATTCTGGCCTGCTATTTCATTGTTGTATTGTACCACACCCATAAAGTAACCTGCTAGATTAGAGACAAAGGTCACGGTGTCCATCCTGAAATGTGAAAAAAATATAGTATATTCTATAGATTACATGCAGTTGTATGAAACTAGATAATCTCTATGCATTAATTGTCCCTAATGACCGCAGCAGTAGTTCAGTGGCAAAGAGTCCATCTTACATGGGGAAGGTTATTGGTTTGTTCTTCAACCGGGTCATACCAAAATACTTGTAACATGGTACACTAATCTTCTTGCATGACAATAGGCTTTTAGAGGACAGTTCTAGGACTGGTAGGCCCTGCGTCAGTTTAATGTGACTGGGGGAGGTATCATACCATGTGTCTACGGCACGATACTTCAGTGAGGCAGCTCTTAGAATACTACCGGTATATCTCTCAGACATATTAATGTTATAATTGACAAAATTGTTGACACTTAACACCACACAATGTGATAAAGTTCCACGGACACAATGTACATGTAAATGTTTATATCATTCTATATCTTATTTGCATGTTTCCGTTTTTGTTGCATGTGAAATAAATGAAAATCGATCATCTGATCAATATATAGAGGATATTTGTTTGTTTTGGTACAAGATCATTTTTGGTGATCACCAGAAAATATCATTTGACCTTACACCAAAACAAACAAATTTTCTTTTTATTTTATGCATTAACATAACTTTTTGTTTATTTTGACCTCAAATTGCCATAAGATATTATTGGATTAATAAAAAAAATTAAATTTCTTATTTTAAATTAATATGCAAGGACAAAAAAAAAGTTACATGTATGCTAAGCACAACAATAACACTTCCATTACTGTGAAAACAAAAAACAACATTTCAACAATGAATTTATGTTATAATTGCATACATGTAGATTCCGCTTAATGTATAACAAATAACACATGATATTTTTATCCAAATTAAACTCTATGGTCTAGATAGTTGGACCTGGCCCTGGTTTCACAAACATACTTAAGTTTGTTATATTACTTGAAACAGTGTGCTCAATTTTAGTATGAAATGAGTTTCAGTAAAACAACAGACTGAAGTATTTTTCTGAAACCGCGGCCAGGAATGCAAAAATGGATTTCAGCTTCATTTTGGTATGCATAACATTCTAGCCTCATTTCTAGGTATGCCCGTCTAGTTTGTAACAGTGCATGTGTGACTCGACACCTTGTATAATGTGGATATAAATAAGCAAGTTTAGTTTACAAGGAGTATTCTTTCATTCAGAGGTGTGCCCATGCCATTTGTCAAGTCTGTAAGTAAATGTCACCAAGACCAACAATATATACGCCAGGTGTCCACATATAGCAGTTTTGGAACAGACCGACTAATCTACTAATCCGATCTACGTCTACCTTTAGATATGTTAAATCGTTCTCCATAACCAAATGGTCTGAGACACTTTCTAAAGACCACTGCTGGGGTCCAGCTTGCTTTAAAAACTTTATGAAATTTTGCCAGTAACTGCAGACAGACGATGAATTTACTCCAATTTCAATCCGAGATCTTCATGCATTGTACATCAATAATACTGAATCTGCAAATGGTGTTGAACTCCATTAAAAAAGTTTTCACATTTTTATAGCATTCTTTCCTTAGACAGTATGCATTACTAAAGAACAGAAAACATAGCTTCCAAGTTATCAAGTACAGACATAATACTGTATACTCACCTATCTGATATTGGCCCACATGATTTAAAATCTTGCTGTAACTTTTCGTACTGTCCTGTCGTGATCATGAAGTCAATGTTCTGGAATACCTTCTTCACCGAGTCGTAACACTAAAATACAAGACAAACCATTCATGTGTTCATAGGATATGGATACCCTTGCTGTTTTATTAAACTTTTAAAGCTGTCCATTAAGAAAACTTTAAATCTCTTTTAAATGTTGAAAAATATCTTACTTTATCAATACCTCTAAAGTTTAAAATTGCTTTTGCGTGATTTAGATGCTCTGCTCACAAATTATATGTAGAAACTGGAAGATGCAATAGTGTTGCTTACGAAGATAGAATTTGTATACTTTGTGCAGCTGGAGAAATTGAAGATGAATACCATGTATGCATGGAATGTTCCTATTATGAAGCTTTACTCAGTGAACACATTTTCAATATTTTGAATGTTACTAACATAAATTTAAATTCATTTTACAGACTAATGAGTATAACAAATGAACAAAAAAATAAACATACTATGCAAACTTATTTTTGAAGTATTTAATAAAAGAAATTTATTTTTCCAATCACTAAACATGTAAACAAATGCAAAGCAATTGTTATTTATCTACATATATTAATATACGTTTTATATTTGTAACACTGTTGTCACTTTTCACTATATGATATAAATGTAATAATGTATTATGGGCCAGAGACCTAAATTGCTTAATAAAACATTTGTCATTGTCATTTGTTATAAACCAGAAGTCAGTTTGGAATCCTTGACATTCTTTTATCAATGAACAAGAGTGCAAAGCAGTCTATATTCATCAATAACATGCAATCTTACAGAGGGAATTTAAAGCAGTCAGCCTGTGTGCAGTGAGAGTAATACCCAGTGCACATAAAAAATCTCATTGTACTTCCTATAATAATCAGAAATTGAATGCTGGAAGTAGTAGAAGAAAAAACAAAAAACAAAAAAACAATATATTATAAATGATTTCTGTAAATGGTAAAAGTCTTAAAGACAACTAAATTATTGAACAGAAACTATTTTTAATAACTGTGACCTTGACCTTGAGTAGATTTACCTCAAAACCAATCCCAACCTTCCTTTTTGTAAGAAACCTTAAAACTTCATAAAAAAACAAATTGATACATGTATTTTGGGGGGAAATACTATTTTACCAATAAAACATGATTTCATTTAAGATACATCTTACACAGTATGTCATATATATACCCTATGCCCCTTTTTAAAAAAGAAAAGAAATTAAGAGTCTGCGAACAGAGGTACTTTAACTTCATATTTAAGTTGCCATTTGTCCCTTTAATTTCAGGTACACATATCATGTCATGTGTCCTTTTAATTTCAGGTAAAGGTGTTATGCTAGGTATCCCTTTAACCTCAGGCACAGGTATCATACCAGGTATCCCTTAATTCCAGATACAGGTGTTATACCAAGTATCCCTTTAATTCCAGATACAGGTGTTATGCTAGGTATCCCTTTGATTTTAGATACAGGTGTTATGCTATGTAACTCCTTAATTTCAGATACAGGTGTTATACCAAGTATCCCCTTAATTCCAGATACAGGATTTATGCTAGGTATCCCTTTGATTCAAGATGCAGGTGTTATACCAGGTATCCTCTTAATTCCAGATACAGGTGTCATGTCAGGTATCCCTTTATTTCCAGGTACAGATATTGTGTAACTCACCTCCTGTGATCCCCCAACAAGGGTACTTTGAAGACTTGCTGCCACAACCTCATTATATCCCTCAAAGTTGGTTACAGGTTTTACTGGTGCTGATGAGGCCACTGCCCCATGTACTAGATGGGGATACTGTCAATACAAGCAAACATGATAATAGATTTGTTATCTGTCACCACTGGTCAACTGTTTGATCCCATGCTCGACCTTTCTATAATGGAAATGGACCTGAGAGCAATTTATATAACTGATTGATTGATTGCATATTTAACATTATTTTTATGCCATCGAGGGCTAAATGACGATCATTTAACCTAACCAATGTTTCCTGGGATCCTGGAAGGTTAACCAGTACTCGAGCATACCCAATCACCCCAAGTAACTGATAACTTTCCCACTTGAATCAGCGATGAGAGACAAATGATAATGAGATGCAATGTCATATTGGCCGGTCGGGGATTCAAACTCACAACCCCTGGACTGATAGTCTGACGCACTACCGACTGAGCTAATCAGGCCAAGCCAATTTATATAAGTTCTGAGCTTACTTCACAATCAAGCTAATATAGTGTAGTATTATTAAAACATTTTTAAAGGCATATGTCAGGAAAATCACTATAAATATAAAGAAGAAATGTAAAGAAAAGTTATTCTTAAAATGAATATAAAACATCACATCTCATTACCATCTATAAATGAATTACAAATGATTTTGGAATTTTAAATCCACAAAGACGTGTGTGGAGAGTTGGGTGGGTGAGAATTTTTATAGGAATTTATGGGTTTAAACAGTAAATATTACCTTGAGTCTAAACCATGCTGACAATGCCCCTGGATAGCTTCCGCCAAAACATATCCATGGTGACGTCACTGGTATCCCAAACTTGGATCTGATATGGTGCACAAATGTTGCAAGGTCTGCAAGTCTGTTATGAAGAAAAAATTTAAAGAACTGAACATCATTTTTTTATAAACAGACTATACATTCTTCTTATTAACATTGTTTATTATTTAAACATAACAGCAGTACCACACACAAAATTAAATTTGTCATTTTGACAATATGTAAGTATGCAATATCACAATGACATACCCTGGTTAACATTGTCTCCTGAGGTATTCACTGTCAGCTAGGGCAAGGTAATATCTCCATAACATTTGCCGTCGATTGGTCATCTTTTTTTTCTTCAGGTTGACAATCTTGGCAGTCATTCTAACAGAAATCCAATTATCTGTACAAAATGTCTAATACCTTGGGCAACATTATTTTCTCTGAGGTTAACAGTGTTTGCTGTCACTTCATTGAAATGAATGTCCATAATACTTGTCACCTATTGATCAACAGTGGAAACTGAAACAAGCATATATTTTACAGGGGATAGTAGAACAAGCACAGGACTTAAAGACTTATAGAGGATATCAGCATAAACACCTTATTTACTGGTAATGGGGATAGTGGTACAAGCATAGAACTTGAAGAATTACAGGGGATAGTGGAATAAGCCTTAAACTTAAAGGATTACAGAGAAATCGACCTAAGCACCAAATTTACAGGGGATAGTGGCACAAACACATACTTTACAGGGGATAGTAGAACAAGTACAGAACTAAAAGACCTACAGCGGATAGCAACACAATATGAAAACCTAAAGTTCAGTTGATGATGTGCCTGAATAATTGATTTCTCACATACTGATGACATCATGATAACTTACGCCTGCTGACTTGACAGATATTGCAGTTCTTCCAGTTGTAGACCATCATCATTAAGACTGGCTCCGTAAAATCTGTGTTCTGCTGCTACCAGGAGGGCACCATGCTGCTTGGCTAGATCTACAATCTCACCTATCAAACATATAAAAATGTTTACAATACAAAAAAAATTCAGTAGGGTGAAGTAAAAGCAATGGAAGGTTAAAGAAATAATTCAGTTCCTTTAACTATGTAACCATCGCAAGCCTAAGATTTTCTTTTAAGGCAGCAAAATACTAGCATGTTTTAATAACCAGGTTTTAATAACAGAAAATTAGTGTGAATGTTCTGATATCCATTTCTTAAAAATACAAAAGATCTTGAAATAACGGTAGGAAAATTAATGCTGAATTAATTTTGTAAGATATGTCATTAATTCAAAGAGTTCACTTAAGAGCTACTTAAATCTACAAATGTTAGTACATGTAGAATGGGTCCCTTGTTTTTATGATATCACTCTCAATCTACATGTAAGCGATCATTAAGTGGTATAGACCATACAGACATACAGTGTATTTGTATCAGCATGTTCATGCATATATATTTTGTTACAGTGACTCTGAACTATGGTGCATATCATATGCATGGTCCAGTAGTAGAGCACCAAACCCATGATCGGAGGGTCATAGGTATGATCCTCCGCCAAGGCTTTGTGTGAGGTCCTTGAGTAAGACACTTTTCCACATGTGCTTAGTACTGGTTCAAACCAGGAAGACTTTGACCGTGATTTGCCTAAGTTGCAAGAACTTGTTTCACAATCGAAGTAAAATAAATAAGTTTAAACATCATCACCTTGGAGCAAAGTTGGTCTCATCTGCAAATGAATTATATAAGCTTGATGATGTATGTGTGGTGCCACACTACGATGATAAAGTATGATACCTCGAACAGTCACATTATATTAAAACTGGGCCAACCAGTCATAGAACTACGTCTATCCTCTAAATGCTGAGCGCCAAGAGAGTAAGCTTCTTATACAATCTTTTGTTTGGTATGACCTGGCTAGGGATCAAACACATGACTGTCTGCATGCAAGGCGGATGCTTTTACACTAGATCACCACTGTGGGGGGGGGGGGGGGGGGGGAAGGTGATAAAGGATAATGTCAGTTCTAGACACGGATTCAGGATCAGAAGATTAGTTCCCCTGCAGAAGTCGTATGTTGTCTCTTTGAGCAAGACAATGTTTATCTGCATGTTCTTAGTACTGGTTCTATCCATGAAGTCATTGGGCAAGTAAAAAAACCTGTTTCAAAATCAACGTAAAATGGGTTTAAAACAAACAATAGCTAAAATAACAACTTACCAACTTGAATATCGTATGACGTTAGGGTTCCTTCACCACCAATATAAAGAAACACAGGGCTGTGATCTTTTTTGTTCCAATATTCATCATTCACATAGTACCGCTGATGGTATGTTTTACCAAACACCTTTAATATACAATATTTACAAATCTTACTGTAATCCCACTAAATGAACCAATGCAGTTACGGTACACCAATTGTATTTTATTTCCAAATGAAAAACATTTGCATCTTGGTGGATCAAAAAAATTACCAGTTTGCATTTCAGTGGTGCCAAGATCTTCCTATTTAGCTTGTTAGAGGTCATGTTATGAGTTTCACATTATGTTAGCTGAAAGCTGCCATAAGACATTTTTGGAGAAAAAAAAAATTAAAATGTAATTGTAAGTACTAAACAGGGTTATTTAACTAGCATTATGTTTTTCACCAATCAATGAAATCTCAAAATTGTACTTTCAATCGTCAGTTGCATGTTGTGTTGTGTTGTACTGCACTGCTCTCGAACCTGCGACCTCTGACATGAGAATTCTCAAATTTGTGTTATAACATACCCTTCTCTAAATAAAACCAGTTTAACATTATACCTTTGACAAAGCATTGAAATGATCCAGAGGTTGTTCAAGGTAGTCTGTCGTCACAGGACTTGCTTTGTACCCTTTGTACCGTTGCAATATCTCTCTCTGTCTGACAATGTTGGCAGCTCGTTCATACCTCTGCTCTTCTACTTGCTGACGCAATTTCCAAAATCTTGTCCCTGAAAAAAGGGACATTTTAATAAATTCCATTCCATTGTTACTTAGTTTTTCCTCATTTAATTCAGCTTCATTGCATAGTAACCTTAGAGTTATAAGTAATACTAAGTATAATTGCTATGGAGTCCATTTTCTGTGTAGACCTGACTGTTATTTTTGAGAGTCAAGCCTGAAAACAAATGTATGGCCTCTAGTGCAAGTGGCCAACACTCCATTCACTATAATAATACCATGTTTAGAGTTGTTACAAAATGGTTTAAATGTTCAATTCTGGGGACACGGAATAGTCAGCCTTCAATTTTTATGGGAAGTGTTTTAACTCAATTTTAACTGCACATTTCATCTCACACACCACGCACATAATTCACCAGTGTGATGATATCTCAAAATTTGCTATTAAAGCATTCAACTAGAAGAAGAAGAAGTAGAAGAAGAAGAAAACAAGAAGATATGTATAAATTACCTGTGGTAGCTAGAACCAAGGACATTATAGAGCAGGAAACTTATTTCAGATTGTGTAAAAGCACACATACTCACACAAAATCGTCATTCAAAGTTTATGCATGTGTGATGTTGCACTAGAAATAATATATCTAAATTTGACAACCTATGTTTGTATATCTGCTTTCGTAATCCTCTGCCATAGTCAGGATATATTGTATCCCCACAGTGTCTTTTATCTGTTTCTTGTCGGATACACCTGGGTATCAATTCTGAAACTCTCAATCCATCACCAATTATATGCTTGCATCTCGAACTGACAGCAATGATGCAAAGCAAGAGTAATATCCCATGAGTGATGAATGAAGAGTACTGGAATGGATCACCGTGCATAATTTGATGATGCTTAACTCAGCACTAATCCATTTCAGATCATCAATGCATTCAGAAGTTCAATTGCGCCAAGCTGGTGATTCTTCCAGGATTATTTGGTGGAGGGACTATAATCATTGGAACGACAACTACAACTACGTTCGTCTAGATATGGCACAAAATGTGCACCTCTGCACCTGTAGTTATCATAAGTTACCAAAGTCATATAACAAGTAACCACAGTTACCAAAGCCATATAGTGGGTTACAAATGGACTTACTTGTGCAGAGGTGCACATTTTGGGCCATATATGCGTTCGTCTGCAACCTAAATGGAGCATAATGCCATGGGATTTGGCGTTTCTGTAATGAAACAAGTTAGAAATGCACTACTATGCATAGAAGTGTGTCAACTAAATACAGTAGTGTAGTGAATGCACATGAGCCACTTACAACAACCTTGCTGTTAAGCTAGCTTTTATGGCGACAGCGTTTGAAGTGCACTGATTGTGTCGGCAACAAAGTACAGGGTAAGTACTTGAAGGGGGTGACCGCTGTCACTTTATTATTCAATATGGTAAAATAAATGTCACCTCTAAATAATCTACCTATTAATCCATTTCCCTTTCCAAACAATAAAACAATAATTATCACGAAACTACAGTACCACAGGATCGTCATTTTGTGTTGTTTTTATCATGTGATTTGAAAGATCACATGTTATATCACGTGAGGAGTTACAGTGAGTTCGTACCCTGACCAGTTCGTAACCTGTATATTCGGTGAATTCGTACCCTATGGTCGGTGAATTCGTAACCTTGTATAAGTGAGTTCGTAACCTATTGAAAAACATTCGATATATTGTTTTATATGATACTTTTGTTGAATAAAATATTTCGTAACTTGTCTTTGTAGAATTTGAGTTTAGGAAATATGGTTTTATAATATTGATGTAGTATTTTAGTTATTTAATATAAAAGTAAAGATTACGGCAATATAGCGGATTTTTTTATAATAAACGAAGTGTCATTTGTTAAGTAGGTGTTAAGTAGGTGTGAACATAACTACTTCTGTGTACGCACGCGACTATAGGCTTGTAGACATGTCTCCAAGACTGTATGTCTCCCAGATACAGAATTACAGAAGAACTTGGCACAATCACTTTAATGTCCATAAACACGTATAAGCTTGTTCAATAATTCGTCTGTAGACATGTCTCCAAGACTGTATGTCTCCCAGATTCCAAAGATCATCGCCTGCGTGGATCGAGCTTTTTTCTTTTGTCTTTTTTTCAATTTTTTTTCACTGACAAGTTTCGCCTGGATGTCGACAAGTTTGGCTTCTTGGTGGAGCATTTCTATCAGGGCGTAGAAGGGTGGAGCGGTTGCGGATCTATAATTAATAAATAAGTATTTAATTACGCAGCCAATCAAGCAAACTGACAAATGCAATTAAAACAATTAGTCAGACATTTCGATTAAATATTCTTGTTTTTCACAAACTGTTATTACATAAATCGGCAACTTTAATTTATAAAAGGTCGCTCGTCATCTCAATTATCTAGGATTATCACACCTCTCACATCAAATAGGATATTTTTTATTGTAATAAGAACAAAGAATAGGATAAATAAATAAATATATCATTATTTTATCACATAGAAGTAAAAATTATACTGTGTTACGAAATATTTTATTCAACAAAAGTATCATATAAAACAATATATCGAAAGTTTTTCAATAGGTTACGAACTCACTTATACAAGGTTACGAATTCACCGACCATAGGGTACGAATTCACCGAAATATACAGGTTACGAACTGGTCAGGGTACGAACTCACTGGCACCCCACGTGAGGTGTTATTTGTTACGCACCACTACCGTTTCGTACCTGATGGTCACAGGGACCGTACCACATTAAAAAATATAATCATGATTTGCATTAAAGTTGCCGAAGACAGTATCTCTCGGTCGAATACCGTATAAAATAGTGCGTTTTTTTAAACTCATTATCATTTATAAATCAAAATGAATGATTTGGATTTCTAATCCAAGAAAACGTGATGAAATACAAACAAACGAACGAACGAATAAACAAACAAACAAACAACAAAAACAAATCACAAAACACAAACGCACACAAACAGACGATATATCATTCCGATTGTAAAGTTGAAACCGGAGGCCTTTTTCTGCCAGGAGCGTAGCTTAGTCAATTTAAAAGCGCAGGCCTAGACATTTTCACAGGCAGTGCGGGGTCCTCCCCCAGATATTTTTAAAATATGTAAATGGCCAATGGTGCATTCTCGGGGATTATGTGTGTATTTTTTTCTATATAAAACCAAGGAATTTTAGAAGATAAAACGTAACTTATGCATTTTTTAGTATTCTATTTTGTTCTGGGAAGTGCAGGCACATATACGTGTAGCTAGAGATTTGAGATTTTAACATGAAAGCATCGTCTCGTAATCACTAGATTTGATTCAAGTAGATGGATTTGAAATAGATAGATGCATAGAGGCACTGTGAGGGACTTTGACTTTTACATAAACATGTTTTATATCAATTTAATAATGTTTTATTGTTGACCAAAGAGTTACAGAATTTAGTTTATGTAGTGTAATTCATCTTAATTAGTCACTTATGAATACAAAGCTACACGGTGTTGCTGTATCTCCGTAAAATCAATTAAATGTGAACACACCGTGGTCCGGTTATATTTATCTTATATCGATTGATGTCACACGTTTTGTAAATCTTATTTTCTTATTAAAATAATAATAAAGACTGGTGTGGCAGCAGACGGCAGTGGTGCTCTATCAATTGATTTTTGCATTGCCACTGTGTTTTGTACTTGGGTTCATTCGACTCTATTTCAAATATTTAGCTAATGATACAATTTTTATAGGCTACAATATCATTTTTTATTTAAGATATTTTACATAATACCATGTTTCAAAAACAATCGTCACTTTATAACTTCGAAGTTTGTCTGAGTGTAAACTTCGTGAAATTAAGGCAAGAAGTATCGATTTTATTCTGAGTACGAACATATTTAGCGCGAATCTTCTAAATTCAATGTATGAGGCAATGTTATTGTAATACACACTAAACTGTCTGTAAAAAAATGACGTGATTGTTATTTACTACATAGTAAAGTGTTTCATAGTTAAATTAGGATTTATATATATTTTTTATCGAAATTATTACGAATATAATTTTTTTTTTTTAAACCTTACATTTTTAAAAACCGAAGCGCTAAACATCACGTGAAGATATTTTTCCCAAAGTTTTCATCAAAAGTTAAAAAAATAATTTAAGTTGAAATGGATATAGACAAAGTAGACATGTCTCTTGGTAAGTTGTACTTCTTTTAAAGAAAAACATATATATATTTGCATTAAAAAAAGTGGAAATGCATATATTTGAAATCGAGTTTGGATGCATTTTTGATAATTCCTTTACCTATCTTGTCGGGAAATGATGTGGATCTGAGCACGATAGAGTTGACTCCTGTCAACGCAAATGGTTGTGTTTATGGTGATGATTATGATGAACTGACAATAGTCAGCGATTTGTATATTTTGATGAGTTACTGGTAACTCATTGGCACTTATTTAGACTTTAGTTTAAACATATTTTATTGCCTTTTAACATATATATATATATATACATATATAAGCAAAAGGGTTGGGCCACAAGTTCTACCAACATTAGTTACGGCCCTTCCCTACACAAAATGAATTACAAATACTCAAAATGACAATTGCAGATAAACAACATATTATAAATAAAACAGTTTAGATATTAGATAACTATTATAGAGAAAAAGGATTTAGTAAGAAAGAAAAAGGAAATTGGAAATAATGGTTGTATGATATAATAATAAGATAATCTAAATATACCCTATAATTAGAAGAATCGTCATCAGGCCAACTTTTTATGCACATATATTCTTTAGTTAATTAATATCAAATCGTTTTGAGTCTTTGATAAATTGCTGCACAGATGTGAATATAAATGAGTTTTCATCGTCAGTATAAGTGTCTTTACCGAACAGTAAAGTATGATGACTTAGAGGATGAAATCGACGTGTGGCTCTAAAAAGTCGGATTCGTTCATTTGAGAATATAATACATTTCATAAAATAATGTTCGACGTCTTCTTTTTCGTTACCACAACCCGGGCATCTAGAATCTGTTGTTAGTCGATTTGTAAATTTATCAAAACCTAAATTACTACACCCATTTCTAATGCGTGCGTGTATTAAAGATAACTTTCTATTTCCAGTAAGATAATACTGTGGCACTGGTTGTACGTTAAAGAAATTGGTGACTAAAATACGTTTGAAGGACATTAATGATTCTGAGCAACGTATGTGTAGAGGAAGGGTGTTCCAATAAGAAATACACGAGGGAATAAATGAATTTGCATATAATTGTGTTCTCATATTTGGAACTATGTAATCGGATGCATTTCTAAGGTTGTATGGTATATTAACACCTATTGTTTCAGGAAATAAATTATTAAGATAGTCCGGTAATAAGCCAGTTTTAATTTTATATGCCGTAATTAATTTTTGATAATTTCTTCTCTCTGACAAAGACAGCCATCCGATTTCGGTATACAATTTTTGAATAGACACAGAACGAGTTAACCCTGTAACAATACGCGCTGCCTCATTTTGTACTTTCTCCAATCTGTCCTTTTCGTAATGAGTGCAGCCATCCCAAACAACTGATGCATACTCTAGAGTGGGTCTGAGAAATGAAATGTATATTTGGTTGAGTGATTTTCTATTTAACAGGAATTTAATTTTACGCATCATTCCCAAAATCTTACAAGCCGAATTTACAATGTTATCTATATGATGGTGCCACTTTGCATTATGACTAAAAGTTATGCCTAAATGTTTGTGGTGATCAACAAATTTTACTGGGACATTATCAAAAATTAAAAATGGATAAGAAACATTTTTATTTAGTGTGAACATAATTGCTTCTGTTTTGTTCGGGTTAAAATTTACTAACCACTGCTTGGACCACTGCGATATGACAGTAAGATCATGATTAAGAATACCTTCTAAATCTGGTAAGTTAGAAGCTGTAGATGCAAGCGATGTATCGTCTGCAAAAATACGAGTTATGCTTAAGAGATGTTCTGCAATATCGTTAATGTACACAAGAAAAAATAAAGGACCTAAGACCGAACCCTGGGGAACACCAGCAGATGTTTCCTTAATATTTGACACACTTGAACCAATAAAAACCTTTTGTTTCCGTTTCACTAAATAACTTTCGATCCATTTCAATATATCTCCTCTTATTCCATTTTGCCTTAACTTGAATAATAGACCTTTGATCCAAACTCGGTCAAATGCCTTTGATACATCACAAAAGATCATACAAGTGTATTGTCTGGAATCCAATCCTTGAGCAATTTGGTTATAGATGTCTATGAGTTGGTAAACTGTCGAATGTCCCTTAAGAAATCCGGATTGCAATTTGTAAATTAGTTTATTTTCAATCAGAAAATTATAAATATGTTTGTAGACAACTCTTTCCATAAGTTTACCAACACAGCTTAATAAAGATATTGGCCGATAATTAGATGGCACGTTTGTTTGACCCTTCTTAAAAAGAGGCATTACAGTAGCTGACTTCCATGACTCTGGAAATTTACATTCAAGTAAGGATTTATTAAATAACATAGACAGGGGTTTAGATATAGTGTGTTTAGTAAACTGTAAAATTCTGTGACTAATTTTGTCTTCTCCGACAGCTTTATTTGGGTCTAAAGTACCGATAATATCAATTATGTCTGATTCAGTAATGATCATGTTTGCAATGGTATTATTAGTTTTAAAGATACACTCTGGAAGTAGAGTATTATTGTTTATATTTTCATCTATTGTTGAGATGGAGACGAAATAGTCGTTTAAGCAGTTAGCTTTATCTGCATCATTAAAATAGACTGAATCCTCACCATTAACAGATGTATATTTTAGTGGAGGAATTATTTCTGAGTTTTTGTTAGATTTAATAAACTGTTTAAGTAGTTTCCAATATAATTTAGAATTTGACACATTCGCATCTAAAACAGTGTTTTCAATATTATTAAAATATTGTTCTTTAGCATGTGTTTTCAAATTATTAACTTTATTCCTTAATTGTTTGTATTTTGTCCATGCTTCTGTCTTTTGAGTCCTTACGGCCTTTGTCTTTTGTCTGTCACGTTGTCTTGAATGTCGTCTTATTTCTGAGTCATACCATGGTTTGTCATTTGGTCGAATTTGTACTTCTTTAGAAGGAATACAAGATTGCATCAAAACTAAAATAGATTCAGTAAAACGCTCGCAGGCCAAGTCTACAGAACATGTGTTCAAAAAACCCCAGTTAAAATTGATTATCAATTCGTTCATTTTCTCATAATCACCCCGATTATAAAACCAAACCTGTCGAGTAACAATAGTGGGTAAAATATTAACAAAAGGGATAAAAACATATGTAGCTTTATGATCACTTATTTCGTTTGGGACATCTAAAGTACCAGAATTTAGCGTATGCTTCAGCCATGCTTAAGAGTTTTATTCTTTATTTTGGAGTGCGAATTACAGAGCTTTCGTACCATTAAAATTTTGTAACACTATACTTTCGTACCAAACTGAGAGGTTTCGTACCACACATAGATTAATGCATAAACTATATAGTATCTCGCACCATGATTAGCAGCTGATTAGATTTCACAATCATATTCTTATGATGCATTTGTTTGAAATTAGTGTGGAAACATGGACGACGTCGACTAGTGGTGGGTGTCCAGTCCAGACATGAAGCCTCTATGGTCTGGTCAGCTTGTTGCACAGGCAGATACTGGATGGGAAAAAAAGCTGTGCCTTTAAGTGCGGCTACATGCATCTTGAGGAACGTCCTTTGGTTAATGGTGTAGTGGGTGGACATCATACATGACTGCTGGGATGTCTATTAGGTCATGGCTGATCCTGTAAACCATGACAAGCTTGGCATGTTCTCTTCACTGTTGTAGAAATGGCCACTTGAGTCTGCCAGTCCATACGTGCAAAGACAGACACTTACAAACACTCTAAACTCATCACTAGAACTTTGTCAGTTGTCCGTATCATCCATATAATGCACCTCGTGTATAACTCTAGAATACACCAACGCAATTCGCCTGTGTTACAAGTCTGTGTTCATTCGCGTGAAAGTAACAAATTATGTATCCGTCATTTAGTTGAATATATGACGTTATTATATCAATTTTTTTTATTTATACACTCGACATGGGTCATGTTTATAGGGAAATATAAAATATCAGTCTCGATTAATCAACATTTATATTTTCAACGTACATGTATATAAGGTGGCTTAAGGGAGCCGCCGTTTTATTTTATCATGTGACTGAAAGTTGTTCCAAAATGGCGCCTTATTATGTTAGCGGTCTGTTGCGTAGCATAAAGGCCGAGGTGATCAGATTGGTACTTTGTATGAAAAGCGTTAGACTGGAACATCTCAGTGTTGTGAGAGCAGATTCTATCCAGTGATTCAAGTCACTAGTGCTTCATTCATTCATGACTTAAGATTAAACGCGGCCTTCGGATTGCTGGATAGCAGTCTTGGCACCCATCTCTCATTAACTTTACTCATATGAAGATCTTTCTTCAAGATCCAATGCATTGCATCTTTCAAAATACCTAACAAATTCTATACACATGGCCTGTCTTGGTGAATCATGTCTTTGACTTTTTTCACCATTGTCCACCAAATGATTAGAGAACGGCCACAATGTTTATCATCTCTATCAATTGTCGTTCATCCTTAAATTGTCCGTACCTCTTAAACATGAGAGATCGACTGCACTTTGACTGCCCAGACTCCTTTGTAATATTATAGATCTGTGTAAGTGTTTGTGCAGTATCTCAGCGCCGTAAATAAGTATGAAACTAAAAACTGAAATGGTGTTGCAACATCACTCTTACAGCAGACAAAATTGGGCGCACAGACTATGAGGAAAACTAACTGATTTTGTACTTTGATTGGAAATGTTGCTTGCAATTAAAGACAAAAATTACTGTGCACCATGTGGCATTATATACATTTCTATAGAAAATTTGATGAAAGCATTATAAGCTTTACCAATAACATTGTTTTAAGATAATCATATTGACTAGTACTATTATATGTCAAATTTTGTAGGAAAAACAAGCAATTCTGTTTTCTGGCACTAATAAAATAGTTATGACAAAAGTTCACATACTTATGAGATACCCCGCATACATCACTTATGTTCCAGTTATTGTACATTTATAAAATACAAAATAACTAAAGACTAGAGTTGGCATTATTCATATGGCAATATATCACAAATTATTTACAGGTAGTCTATTTCTAAACATTTGGGAGAACCTGCTAGCCAAAATATCTGCTACTCATGATCACCACTAAGTTTTCGGCCATATTGGCCTTACTGAAGACCATGCATGCCTCCATCTGTCTGTCTGCCTCAGTAAGACAATGACTTTGAATCAATATTTTCGCACGTCTGCATGAGATGGCCATTTGTGACCAGTATTTGCAATATCTAAAGTTTTGACTTGAGATTAGGTTGGAGACGTACATGTCAAAATGATGATGGCAGTATTTTTTGTTTTCAGATGACATAATCAAGTTAAACAAAAAAGGAACCAGAGGTCGTGGAAATGGACAAAGAGGTGGTAAGTCTATCACTTAAAGTTATTCATACAATGCATATTATGGACAATTGAATTTTAATTCAAGTCTAGTGCAGAATTAATTTGCATGTTGAGGCATACCTGTCCTAAGCAGCCTGTCAAGGGAATTAACAAAAGTGGCCTTTTAAGACAGATTGATGCTTAACTCTTTACTCCATAGATACGCATTTTCCCGCACCTATCACAGAAGGCCTTTGAAAACAGTGCAGAAAGAGTTCAGATTGCTTGTAACGAGCAATCTGAACACTTCCTGCACTGTTTTCCTCTCTGTCAGTTAATATAAACATAATTCACCAAATAATTCAAAAGCCTTCTATATAAGAGGTATCCAAAGGCGTCTATATTAGAGGTGTCCAAAGGTGTCTATATGAAGTAAAGGGTTAATGCAGGTTAATTTGCTCTGAAAGCATAGAAATGGGAAATAGCAAATGTGGCTGCTTAAAACAAGTGGCTGCTTCATAAAGTGACAGCTTACACAGATTTGACTATATTATTTTATAGAAATATTTCCTTTTTAGCTCGCCGGGACGAAGTCCATGGAGAGCTATTGTCATGACCCCGGCATTGGCGTTGTCGGTGTCGCCTGTAGACACTCAGGTTAAACTTTTGCGTTTAGTTTAAGATATCTATGCAACCACTCATTGGATGTGAATGGAACTTTGCATGTATGTTCACCATCATCAATGGAACACACACATACAAGAACCATAACTCTGGATTGCATTTTGGCACAGTTATGTCCCATTTTGGACTTAGACACCCAGAGGCGAGCTTTGTTGGTCTTCTGACAACTCTTGTTATGTGTCTTGAATGGCTTTTAGCACAGCTCAGACCAATGCTGTGTAATATAGATCTATGCCTGATGGGGATGGCAAGTTAGCATTTTATGCAAAGGTAGTAATAAATTATGATATTTATAGTTTTTTGCATGTATGTCTGTTTCTGGTCCCTTGACCACACTAATGTTTTGTTACTTGTCTAAGGATTTTTTAATCACATTTAAATAAGGTCAGTGAAAGTCAAGTACCCAGTTTTATATTATGTATATATACTATGCAGGACTCTTGCTCACACTTTTGGTAATGGGGTTGTGGCCCCTGATTTTGGGAAAATTAGCGCTATTTTTAAAGAAATTTGGGAAAATTACCTAGCACAAGTTCCTTCAATAAAATAACAACATATGTGTAATGTATATTAAATGTATAAACAATGTGATGTTCTCGTTGAAGACTTCATTAAAATTACAATATTAAAAAATCTCCAAACTTTTTTCCCAAATATTTCTTTGGTTTCTTTGCATTTTGAAATTTGAAATTTTGTTACTTTCGATTAGGAAAGAAAGGTACTATTTGTCATTGGGAATGGGGCAGAATAACAGCTCTAAAATGGGCAAACAAGAATCCTACTATGTCAAATAAAAATCAACTAATAATTCCTACCTACTTAGATATCCAATCTATCCACCAATACCTACGTAGGCTAACATTCTTGAGAGTATAACTTAAAACGCACATAAGTATGTTTTGCCTAAATCTATATTTAAACTTACGGTGTATCTATATTTTGCTACCCACAGGAAGAGTATCAACAAACAGCAGAGGAGCTGCACGGGGAGGAAGCAGGATATTCACAAGGGGTGGTGGTGCCACAAAAATGAGGGGTCGTGGGCAAAACAGATATGCTGACGCAACACAGAGTCCACGAGGTAGAAGAGGAAGAGGAAGAGGGAACATAGGTGTAAGCCCTTTGAACATACAAAAGGTGAAAATGTTTAACTTTCTCTATAAATTAAAACCATGAGAACTATACTTCAAAGATAAAAGTTAATAAAGAGGAATTACAGTAGATCAAAACAGGATCATACTTATAATTGTATAGATCTATGTCATTGTGTTCATAATGTTTTTCTTTATACTCCCTTTAATTAAGGTCACTATAATACATTTGTACTTATTGAACCTGTTTTTTTCAAAATTGAACATTTTTAAATTGAATTATTTTATGCCAACTTGACTGGGAAGTAAGCTCAGAGCTTAAATGGATGGATCATACAAATTACGAAGTAGAAGACCATGACAATAGTACATGTACAATTAGCAGAAAAAAATTTGTATGATACAGATATGGTCCGTTTTTAAAGTACTTAGCTAGTTTCCATATATAATTAATTATATATTTAAAAGTTGTTTTGCCGTAACATACTTTGCAGTCTGGCTGCAACATTAGTTATTGCATGGTCTTTATATCAATTGATGTACCTTAAATTAGCACAATACTTTATGTAGGTGCTGTGTTCATACTCAACCCCTGTTGCAAAGTAAATTAGTCAATAACACATTTGAGTTAATTATGTCAGTTGTGTTATAATTGTCCTAGTCATGTTGGCTTCTTGAAGTTATCAATTAACTTCTGTTTCAGGGACAGTCACCAGTAAAAAATGTTAGAGGAGGAGGTCGAGGTGGACGTGGAGGTATGAGAGGTGGACGTGGAGGTATGAGAGGTGGCCGAGGCAGGGGTCGGGGTCAAGGGGCTAACGGTCAAACCCAGCAAAGTGTTGAACAGAATTCAAAAGTTGGATTTACAAGCCTAAACAGAAGGAGAATGCAAGCAATTGAGAGTCTACTCAAGGCTAAACAGACACTAGCTGAACTGAATGCAAAACAGAGGGCACAGCAAAAACAGAGCAGGGCACAAGTGGTAAATACCAGGCGTGGACTGCAGGTAATATTATTTTCTGTTACCCTGTTACCTTACTTATTATTGAACTCTGACATGGCTATATATTTTTTACCTTGTAATATTATATGAGTTTGAATACCTGTCAGGTCATAGTCTCAATGATGATTGGCTATGAACTTTGGTCAACAGCTGTGAATCTTTCACTTCTGAATATTGGGGCAAGTAGTCGCTTTTAGTGACTTGAAGAGTTCTGGTCTGTCTAGTACTGGTTAACCACTTTGCGGATCCCACGAACGGTGATTAGGTATGCTGACTCTCGTTATATAACTGAAATACTGTTGAAAATAGGGCGAAAACCCCAAACAATAAATATTTAACACTAGTATATGCATTATATGTATATTTAAAGTTTGAATTGTTTTATTAATGTGAAGTAAATTACCAAAAAATGTTTCAGGAGATATGTTCAATATTTTCAGACGTCTCCAGAACAACTAAACCAAACTTCCACCAGAGTAGGTCGTGGCCGTGGTGGACGTGGTGGTTTGAGCAGATTCGGGAGTACAATGTCTCTCAACTCAGTCGGGTCACAGAAACAGAGAGGTCGGGGTCGAGGACTCAACAACAGTTTTTCTGGAAGCACCATGTCTATCAATTCCATTGGCTCACAGAAACCAAGGGGTAGAGGACGAGGTCGAGGAGTAAACAAAAGATTGAGTGGTAGCACAGTGTCTCTCAACTCAGTTGCAGTTGGTGCACAGCAAAACCAGAACAGAAGGCAGTAAGGCACCTGATTTTATATTATATGCTGTTATATTTCATTGAAATATTGGTTACTGTGTAAATTTGCAAGTTTGGCTAAATTTGTACATTCTATGAGGTGAATTTGAATCCAAATCTGTCTTAAAAAAGTTCATGGGAGAAAGTTTGCCAGGGTGATCATGGTGGAATTTGGATTCATTCTAAGGTTTTATTTTTAAATTTTGATGCCGTTTATAAACCGTAAATGTATTCAAAAAACATGTTTACCTTAATTCAATTTAACAATACTTCTATATGCATGGTCAAAATATTTCCAACCTTATTGGCAGCATTAAAATATTGAATAAAGAGGAGAATAACGCACCTGAATACATCATGTAGTTGCAAATTGTGTTGATCTTATATTCAAGGTTGTCATGGTTGCATAACTATTAATAAAAAGAAAAGTTTGCAAGAAGTATATTTTGAATTTCAGCCATGGATGGATTCTTATGAATTGATTTTTGTCTTTATTTCCTCCTATACAGAGAGCATTTTCATACAAGCAAATAACAGTTTACATCATAAATAGTGAAACGTATTGATACATACATATATATTGCACAACAAAATAACTATCAATTTTACACAATTTAATACGGTAGTGCTTGTTATTTGCAAATTGAAGGTCATGCTAAAATTTAAACTGTACATCAATCATTAAACGTATTAAATGTAAGTTACTATATAAATATGATGAAATGAAACAAAGATATTGGAAGGAAATCAGTTTTGTGCACATTCAGATGGACTATAAAAGTTAAAACCAGACAACAATAATAAAAAATCAATAACAAAAATCGGTAATAAAAAAATCAATAATAAAAAATCATGCATGTTTTTGTTTTGTTTAGATGGAGAACTCCGAAAGCACAGACCGGTGACCAACCAATCCTTACAGTGTCCGTGAAAAATAGTCCAAAGTAAGTACTTAGTGTCAATTTGCTTTTTCCATACCGGTATGATTTTTTTGTTTGTCTTTTTAAAGCAAAAGAGTTACTTTTTTTAGGTCATTGTTGAATCATCAAATATCACTCTATTTCATTCTTTGTTCTCTCTAGAACCTGAATTTATTATTATATCTTTTATATTCAAACTTCAATACATGTAGGTAGATAACTATACTTTCTGGGACAAATACTTGAATTGGCAAAATTTAATTAGTAATGTCGAAGTTATGTCCCTTGAATTGCCAAAAACTTGTGTTACAGGACAAGGAAAATATGCAGCCAGTCCGGGACTTGAACCCTGGACCCTTCCCTTACAGGGCGAATGCTCTACCGTACATAAATTCCTCTCCTAGTAGGTTACGTACACATTGTGACATATTCCCTCACAAATTTGGAATTCGTTGCGAATTTCCATAGAGAACAGAGAATCATATGAAATGTTTCTCGGAATATATATCAGTCACAGCCCCACGTTGGGCGCCAATGTTACAGGACAAGAAAATTATGCAGCCAGTCCGGGACTTGAACCCGGGACCCTTTGCTGACAGGGCGAATGCTCTACCGTCTGAGCTAACCGAACCGCTTACATAAATTCCTCTCCTAGTAGGTTACGTATACACTGTGGCACTTGCATGTATTATTTGACTTTGTGTGCAATCAGCACTCACAGTTTTCATTGAATCCCAATCAAACTTGTGACAGTCATGATATGGTTTTGCACTCCTCCAGGACAATTCAGTCATTCTGATATCAAATGCACAGAACTCCTAGAGAATTTTAAGGTCTTTACTCAGATAGTTTTTTAAAACAAAGTCAATAATGTTATGTACATGTATATACATATTTCTGAAACATTTGTTTTCTTACTAGATCCGAAATAAAAGTAAAATAATTTATAAAGACATACAGTCGGGATAGGGACACTGTAGTCTAGTGGGTATTTCAGTCATGAGTAAATAAAGATGCTTATATTAAATATTTAATAACCACTGAATATCATGACTTGTGACTCCGGCAGTCGTGTATTAGCTTACAGGGAGCTGTTCTGATCACTCTGAGTCCATTGTCTGTCATTAACTTTTTACAAAATATCATCTTCTCTGAAATTATAAATACTTGGGCATGAAACATTGGCTCAAGTTTGTGTAAATCTTGACCTTTAAGTCATACTTTATCATTCCTTGGGAAACCAAACATTTTAATAGAGAAAACATTAAACAAAGAAATTCTGGAACACTTTTACACTAAATCCACTAGTGCTTTATTTTTCATATTCTGCATGTCACATCAAATTATTGTCCTCTATCAAGTTTGTAAAATACTATAAACATGTAGTCGCATTATCCTACAAAGTTTGTTCAAATTAAGACCAGCTTTGGTCTTCGAAGCTTTAAACAGAAAATCTTTTCTGAAACTTCAGTTGTTATAGCCTTGAGAACTTGCATGTCGCATAATTTTATGATCCTTTACTATCTGTGTTCAAATCATGACTTAGGGTTCATATTTGCCCTTACCCCTGAGGTTAAAAATTTTATATAGGCTAAGATAGAAAAAAACTGTTACAATATTTAACCGGTCAAATCTACAAGACTTCAGTTTCAAACTCATTGCACAGTTCAAGGAAGAGTGATATAGAGATATGCATGATAAATGAGTTAAAAGACATGTATAAAGTGCATCCAAGACTTTGACAAGATGTGATTTAGCCAGTCAAACATTATGCAAAAATTTGACATAGTTGAATGTCATTGGACTGCTGCGGGAAGCCATTACATGCATACCTTCTAGCACTGTTACGTAACCATATTCAGTATAGATACGAAATTTGACAATTGCATTTCGGAAATAATACTTTTTATGCCAATATAATTTTTATTCATGGGCTATATATTAAATGTTTGAAATATTACAGATGTCCACATATTTTTTGAACACACCTCCTATATGTATTTAACTACCGTTATTTTACAAAAAATCTTCCTTTGTCTTGATAGGCCACAGAGAAGGAACAGAATAAAACGATATCAGACACAAGGCCCAGATCCAGATCTACAGGCTCAGATAGCTGTAAGTATTCCATTCTTACACCCTTTAGACATTTCCTGTGATTTCATTGGTTGGTGCTCTTACATTTGTGGGTAGGGTATTAAAAAACTGCAAATACCGTTGGTAAAATCACCACATTTTCGCGTTCTCTGTATTACTACATAATTTGTTTATTGACAATCGTGAATGCCACTGTTGATATTTTTAAAATATCCATTCAAATACCAGACATTTCTTTGTTTTTTGTTCAGCATATATCTATTGTATTAAAATTTACTGATTTTTTTCAGAACTTGAAACCAGCAGTTTCACAAAAGTACAATTTCAAAATGGCTGTGTTTGCGCAAGCTTCAGTAAGTTATTTTCAGTCTATATCTATTTTACGAACTGTAGAGAGAGGGTTGTTTTATTAAGACACATGCAAGTTGCTGCTTGAATATAATTATCTGAAATCTGCTTCCACCAGTTAAATTGGACACCATATAGATTGCCCTACATTTTGAAAAATGATATAAAAAAAATACAACAACAAAATATCAAGACCAAGGAACCCATGGCTCCTGATGACATCATTTGTAAGTAGGATCAAGAAAAAGACTTGAAACCAAAAAACTAGAAATGTTCACATGTCTCTCCCTTTGTATTGTTAAGACTTTAAAAACTAAAACCAGGTTTGAGTTCTGGACATAATATTAATAGCAGAATATCACTATTTAACATTTAGATATATTCAGATATATATTTCACCATTTATTACAATTTGTACTTAATTATATAACGACATCAGTTAATATATGTACATATTGATGATGTGGGTATGCTCAGGCGCGGATTCAGGATGTAGGTAAATACAAGTGAAATGAAACTGAGTAGTATTTCATAAAAATTGATGAATTCTTTATTGATACTATCACAGTAATTCACCATTAGGAATGTAATGGATCGTTTTATTTACTTTAGACATCAACTTCACTCAGTGACAGATTCACAGCAACTTCTCCAAACCAGTCATCATTTAGCAAAGTTGGCGGAACTGGGGCAGCAGGAACTGGGGCAGCAGGGACAGGTGTGGATTTAATGGGACGAAAAGTATTCTTCTAGCAATGGGATTAAAAAACTATGAAAAATAAAAAACTGATCTCTTCTAAACAATGGTTAGAACGAATATTTTAACAATGGTTAATATGAATATGTATGGAGAGGAGAACAATGTTTATCTCTAGGACAGTTTGATGGATACTCAACAGCTATTGATGTTGAGGGAATCAAGTTTTGAAGTTGAGTTTTGCTCGAGAGAGGCTGAAAATAAATTTCATCGTGACTGTAACAGTTGGTGGTATTTGAAAAAAAAGAGAATTTTAGTGACAAGTTGACATCGTTAAGGAGATGGTATACGGCATTAGTGATGTAGTTACAGATAAAAGGAAGTATACATGTTCTGAGCTCAAAGAAGAAGGAACAAAATGAGAATACATGTATGGGAAAGTATCTGTTAAAATTATTTTTAAGTTTACATAAAGTTAAGTGTTTGTTTACAATAAATTATATACATTAATTACCAGTATACTTTCCTTGCTTTGTCACAGAAAAGCCATGTTATTTCTGTATTTGAAATATCAGTACTCAAGCAACAGTATCTAAAATTAACATCTATTTATTTTTGTACTACTATATAAGCTGGGATTGGATAGTTCAGTTGGTAACACGTCTAACTGCCAAATTGAATGAAGTTGTGAGTTCAATTTTCTGTCTGGCCAAGATCTCTGTGATGATTGGCCATAAACTCTGTTCTCCAGCCTTCGAAACACCCACCTCTGAATATGTGGGGAAGTAGTCAGAAACTTACAGAGATGAGGTGTGTTCAGCACTGGTTACCCAACTACCTGGCAGATTGCAGGGACAGCGATTATGTGACAATATTTTTTATTCATTCTTGTTTTAATTTATTTTCATCTGAATGACTCTGTACACCTTTTTGATTGATTGACGTAGAAAACCATTTGAATTTACTGAAGTACAATTGAAATACTCATTAAAAATGAAAGTAGAAGGATTAATACCTAATAAATGAAACAGTGTCTGTTGATACATTGTATTGCAGACTTTTTATGCGACTAATCCCCGTCAAGGAAAATAAATGGCAAGCTTCTAGGATGCTGTACAAGGCTTTTGCAGCTTACATTGGTCTTTTATAAAAAAAAAACAATCTAGGGTTTTTGTATTTCATGAGAATAAATTCTTGATTGAAAAAAAGGTTATATTTTGGTTAATTAAAATGAATTAAAATCTTGCTGGAGTGGAAAAAATGCTCCAGCAGGCAAATGTGAACTTACCGTCAATATTTTTGAATTACGTTTATGTCTCAGCTGTTCATATAAAGTTATGGTATTGAAAATATAGAAGCTTGACACGGTTAAGAGGCAGCCATTTTTGCAGAATTCTCACCACAGAGGATGTGATATATTGTAGTTTTGCTACATTATGCAATTTTATGTTGAACTTGTAAATAGTTAGAAATGACAGTTATTCTTATTATTTACAGTTTTGGAGTGTGTTTGTGTGAGTGTCTGAGTATTTGTCTGGTGTGCGTGTGTGTTTGTGTGCGCGAGTGATAGATTTTCTCATCCCTTACACAATGTAGGGGTCCTCCGTTGCCAAATGGTCTATGGAATAAAATGAATTGGTATATGTGCAGGCCCTTTATTGTTCAATTTGTTTTTAGCTCTGCTGGCCAAAGGCCAGAAGTGCTTATGCGATGGCGCGTTGTCTGTCGTCCGTCGTCTGTTGTCTGTCGTCTGTTAGCAGGACTTTCTCTGAAACCACTGGGCCAATTAAACTGAAACTTCACATGGGTGTTTCTATTGCATAGGAGACTATACAGAAGATTTTTTTTTTTCGATATGAAATTCAAGATGGCTGCCGTTACTAAAAATAGTCCAAAACTTAAAAAATCTTCTTCTCATGAACGGCCCAACAGATTTTCAAAATGTTTATGTAGTAATGATGACCAACTGTAATTTTGTTAGATTTGTTCAAATGGTGTCCCTAGGGTTAAATATGACCCTGCCCCGAGGGTTCAATTAGGGGACACATGTCATTATAATAATTTTGATTTTTTTTTTTTTTAAAATGGAAATGATTTTGCCTATATGTTCACAGAAGCATTGTTTAGTGAAGGAGGTTCAGATTTGTAAAAATGACTGGGTTCCACTGTCTTAAGGGGTCAGGAGGGGCCCCAAAATGGTAAAAATTGGGAATTACTAAATTCGTTTTCTTAAGAACCGGTATGTCAGATTTGTTCATATTTGATATAAATTATCCCTGATTGCAGATAAGAATTTAGGGGTTAAGATATATAGGGGCCCTGTAAGGGGACTTATAATTTTACATAGGGATACAATGGGAAAACAGAAAATTCTCTTTTTTTTTCATTTATTCTGAAACCATTAGGCCAATTAAACTGAAACTTCACATGGATGTTTTTATTGCATAGGAGACTATACAAAAGATTTATTTTTTCTATATAAAATTCAAGATGGCCACCGTTACTAAAAATAGTCCAAAACTTAAAAAGTCTTCTTCTCATGAACGGTCCATACGATTTTCAAAAATATTTATGTAGTAATGATGACCAACTATAGTTTTGTTACATTTGTTCAAATGGTGTCCCTAGAGTTAAAAATGACCTCGCCCCGATGTTTCTATTGCATAGTAGAATTTCAAAAAGTGCTATGGCCACTATGAGTCAGTAGAGCGTCCTCAGGCCCTCTTGGGTCTCTTGTTGTTGATTAATTTGCCATTTGGGAGTAATTTTATCACAAATGGATGATACGATATAAATGTCACTCTTGAGATCATTTTCATTTCTGTCTAACATACCAATAGCTCTTTCTCCTTCGAACCAAAGTCGGGGTAAATATTATGAAGACAGTAAATCAGTATTTAAAATGTAAAATCTATTCATTAATCTGTCAGAAAGTTGGTTTGAAAATTGTGTTGAGATTGTTTGGTTCCGAGTTTCCATGACTTTGGCCTATGGCGTCACTTCTAGTGTTGGTCAGTATTGTTAATATTCAAATTATTTTATTGATTGTGTTCAAGCTGATCTGGTTTACAGTTGCAGGGCTAGAATTTAACTTTTTTGTGCACTGGCAATTTTGGCCAGTGCCTAAAATTTCAACTGGCCAAATTTGAAACCAACTAGCCAAACCAATTTTCGCAGAAACTTGTAGTCCTAAATGTCTAAATAAACCCAACATTAATTGTTTCAAAGTCCGCGTTTTATTTAATATGCATTATTAGCTTGTATTTATTTTATAGACAATGGTATCAAGGTTATTATTATGTTAATGTATTTCAATTTCAAAGCAGTACTTAAAAAATAAAATTGTCTGTTATTTATTGTACTACCATTATATAAATGCATACAATGATATATCATAAATAAACATTTTTAACTAAACAAAAATATGAATCGTGGATTCAACAATAACAAGTGTACAGAGACTGAGATTGAGACATACACACATTTCTATTTATAGAATTAATATAGCCAATGGCCGTTCGTTTTAAAATTAGTTCTAGATCTAGCCAAGGACGATTGTTTAACATGTGTAAATGTTGTGATATCTTAGTAATATAGTTTAATTATTATGGATGATCTGTCGATCGCGTGGTTTCTACAAATGACACACCATTTTGTCATTGTCAAGTTTATAGCCCAGTGTGATATTGAGCTGTCGCTTCCATTTCATTACAGTATTAACAGGATTATTTCTCTTTTTTCTTGTTGGGACTCGCTTCCATTCATCGGTTCAATGGAGAAAAAGATGTTATTTTATCAGCCATTTTAACAGCTGACAAAATATGTAAACAATAAATTTGACGGGTTTCAACTTTACTTTTATTTTATAAAGTGAGTGCGCGATCCTTTTTGCAGAATGAACTCGAGATCAAAAACAATTGGACGCAGTCTTCCCATATTAACTATTTAATACATGGAATTGACAATCGTGCTGCTAGGGGGTAATTTGGCGCGAGAAGCAAAAGACATTGGGTAAAATTGACAAGAACTCGTTTTTTTTACCAGGATAATACTTGTTTATTTTCAAAAATCAATAAAATGAATATAATAAGTAATTTTCTCAACTTGAAATCCACTCGCAAAAAAATGCCAGCTTAAGTAATTAAGCAATTAAGTGCGAGTGGCGAGTGCTTAAATTCGAGCCCTGAGTTGTTTCATCTTTGTTGGCTGTACAATTTCTGTTTATTTCCTCTATACAACGAATAGTCAATGTAGTAAATACAAAGTCAATATTACTTCTAAAATGATATACACACACTATTGCTCTAAATTTGAAAATGGTCAGTTTGGATATTGTCGTGTGCTGGTTCAATTTTTTTTAAATTTCAACCACCGATTTGTTCCATTTAATCACCAATTTAGGTGTACGAGAAATGTTGTTTCTTATTTGTTATTATGTCCCACTTAGTCATAAATAATCGGAGATGTTCCTATGGTTGCTGTTGTGGGGGCGTGACCAAAAAAAACCCTTTATCTTCTAACCAACAAAATCCATGTAACAGAAGCAGTTTTTTTCCTAACAAAAGCTTCATAAAATAGTTGGCAATATTGTGAATGTATCAGATTGTATCTTCCTTCACCTATCAACAACTACAATGTACTTGGTCGGTTACGCATCTGACTGTCAATCCTGGGGTCATAAATTTGATTCCGAGTTCAGCTACAGATTTTTTTTAATTAGCAACTTGCAGAGACAAGTTGTCTTGTATATGCTAAAAGTTAGTTGACCCTAGAGACGAACAACAGGAAAGATTGTTCATTATGCTGTCTGCCATTATGTAACTGGAATACTGCAAAAAAAAAAGATGCAAAACGTTACAATGTACATGTACATAGATCTACAGCCACAACAATCAGTACATAACAAAAATGTTGTCCATGTTGATAATCAAAATACCATTCCATATTCAATACCATGTTGCGAAAAAATTCAACACAAATATAACCCGAGTGTAGCTGCAAAGATTTCTATTGTTTTGATATTCATTTTATTTAAATACAGATGGAGACTTGATTAAGTTCTGTCCGTGGAAAAAATTGATGTTATTTTGATAACACTCGTAGTCAGCGTTATACTTAGTAAAGCTTAATGACATTATGTTATATAAAGGTCTAAGTAGTTCAGCTCTTACATGTCTGCCTCTCCAAGGGTTGTGAGTCTCTTTGACGATTTGTCATTAACTTTGTTCTACGGCCATGAATCTTTGACCTCTGAATATATAGGAACTGGGGAAGTAGTGAGTGATGTGAAGAGATAAGATGTGTATAGTACTTGTTATCTGCCTAATGGGCTCCTTGGGACAATGATTAAGTGCATTGACCAGCAATATATAGCTGAAAATTGTTGTAAATTTTAGACATTAATTACTCTTTGGAAGTAAACCCCAAACTATGACACCGGAACCTTCAAAAATAACATAATTTGTTCTTGTGTGTCTCACAGTTTCCACATCTCTTTTAATTAAGGTAAGCCTTCCAGGGTCAACAGGGTCCTCTTAACTGACAGTAAAATTATAATTGTATTTCCGAAATGATTTTTTAAAAAAAAAATGCTATAAACTTCAACTTTGCTTTAAAACACTTAAATGTGACATCAAATATAAAGTACAGGCAGAAGATTTTTTACAGACATGAATCGTTTCTTTACTTCATTTTGAACACAGATTATTTTTTTTATGTATTATATTATGTGCAGATTCATGTTTTATTTTATTTTAGTTAATCATTATATAGATATATATATGATAATTGTATGTGTTTCAGTAGTTGATAATCATTTAATACTAGAACTGGTAATGTTTTATAATTGTATCTGTTAATGTTTGATAGAAAAAAAAATATATTTAGAGTATCAGTAGGTTAGAATGGTGCAGCACAAGTGATAGTGTATTCATTGAAACATAAAGAGACTTCTTTGTTCATAGCGATTCATATAGATATAAGTTGTTATTCAGAGAAAGGACATGTTTCAAGAACCCCTCAAAATGGCCCTGAAAGAAAGTTACTCTTGCAAAATTTGGTGTTTTGTATTTTAATTATGCTTTATTCGTTTTAAAAAAATGTAAATTTTGTTTTTCAATTTTTTCGTTTAATACAGTATCACCATGCAAATGGAAATGAGCATTTCTTAATTTTACCCTCTCACATACATATTTTAAAAGTGTAAAGTCTATTTAGTACAAATACACCCAGTTTTGCTGAAAAATAAGTATTTAAAAGAAATTCATTTCACAGGGCTGATAGTGGGGCTCAATGAAACGGGTCCTTTCATATTTTATTTTATTGAGTGAGCACTGAAGAGGGATGGTTATTAATGACCAGGTCACAAGTAAGCATGTCAAATTCAGCAGTCGCGTGGAAAATTGAATTGAATTGTTTTTCACTGAAACCAGCAATTTTCATTTTTAATTACGACTGAAAACTGTGAAATTATCATTTCTCTATAACTTAATCATAAAAAGCATGAAATGCATATATAATATTTATATAATTACATGAAATCTGAATTAAACATTTCTCTGAAATATTTGACTGAAACCTTATATAAAATGGTAATGTAGGTCTACAAATACGTGTATGTATATTACAAACTATTATGATGAAGTTTTAAATACCGGTAGATGAATTATTTAAGTCAATTAATTGGATCGTCGAAAACCAAACAAATGTTTGTATATTTATGTAAGATTTTGTTCTTGAATATCTGTGAGGAAAGAATCTTCAAATGATAATGTACATGTATTCGTTTATAATGAAAGACCTGTATCATTAAGAGAAAATAGAGTGCTTTTTTTTAATAAAACAAGATTGGAATTAGTAATTGTCAATTGGTTTTAAAGCAACACATCCACGTTTAAACTTTTTAAAAAAGTTTTTCAATTGAGTTGTGAGCACATTTCCCATACATAAATATATGGTCAGTGAGCTGTATATGTGCTAAAAAACACTATCCAGAATGCTTTAGAATTATAAAAAAAGATGTCCAAATTATAAAGCGTGACAAACGCTTTATAAATTATTTTTAAATTGCCGAGGATTCCAACTTGGCTTCAAATTGAATTATGCGATTCGTATTAAAAAACTTCACATTTTAGTGCGTAGTGTACTTTACCTGCCTTGAAAGTCATTTTGACAATTTTTCTTTTGACTCGGGTGAGTTACACGCTTGTTTTATAAAGTGTTAGTCATGCATTACAATTTGGGCATCATTTTGTTCGGGATTGTGTTTATATGCTCATATACAGCTAATTGATCATATGTTTGTATGGGAAATGTGCTAATAACTCAATTAATTTTTTTTTTAAAAAGTTCAAACGTGGATGTGTTGCTTTTAACCAACCTTAAGAGGTAATTTTGACTGGTTGCTTAAACATTTTTTTTCAATGCCAGAGAAACCATTATGCAATTTTTTAGAGCCGGTCTAAAATCATGATCATATGGATGCTTTTCTTAGATTTAGTTGTTAATTAATGTGTTTCAAACCAACATTGTACGCTGAATCTATTTTTGCAACCATTAAATACCTGGTATTGGTTTTGTAAATTTTTGTTCTTCATCCCAGTATGGGTATCCCATTTACATTATTAAACATACAGGATTTTATTCACAGTGTGGCCTAAAATAGTTAATGGCTGATGGCATTCATTGATATTTTTCAATTGGAATTTTATCTTTAGTTTATTGCAACATTACACACCATGTTGACCAATATGCCTGTCTGGGAACCACTTCCACTCACCAACGGTCAGCACTCCGGTATCAGGCCGTGTTTCACCAATATTTTCTTTAAAATGTTTTAATTAAATATTTAGATTTAAATACTTTATAGTATCTACTTTAATATGTTGGTGAAACAGGAGCATGTATGGATTTATTTATAAATGGACCATAATTGGCAACAAGAATTTACACATTACGGGAGGACGGTGGTTCTACTCAGATTCATTCTGAGGTCTTCATCCACCAATAAAACTGAATATGCATCATATAACTGGAATTGTGTTGTCAAAAAAAAAAAATCCCACAAAAAAAAAAAATCAATGTATCACTTGCTATTGATGAATTGGTAGGTAAACTATTTTCCATTAATGTCTTGGTCAATACGATGTGTAAGATGTATGCATCATGCATTATGTACAATAATCTTTTATAACAGTCTCCCAACTCATACACATGTAAAATCCAGTGTACACGTCATTCATTGTTTATTTTTCATGAATTAAACAATTTCATTGTCTTCATATGTTCGTATCACTACATCCACAGTTGTGTTTTGTTAATGAATCGTGAATAAATATTAAATGCTATTTTAGAATTTGTTCTGTTTTACTTTTCATAACATAGATCCAGATATCAAAGTGACATCTGGAAGCAATCGACTTCTCTTCTATATCATGTCTGTGTTAAATTCTTAGGAAAGCTTTCCATCTATATTTCCGTATAACTACACAGGGACATGTAATCAAAATTATTTATTTATTTCTAGTGCTTGTTTGTTTGCGTTATTATACCCCTGCAACTAAGATTGGGAGGGAGTATATAATATACCTTATGCCTTTAAAAACGCATATATTGGTATTGTATAAAATCTAGATATAATGTGAATCATAAACCATAATAAAACTTTCTAACATTGTCTTTCAATTTTATTCCAACAATTTCATCATTTTAAAACAATTGAGCCCGTGTGGTTCCGGCTAAGAATAGAATCACTGTCGATCTCTGCAGAGGGGTAGGAATCCTCCGAATGGGTGTCCTGTTCATTTTATCATTTTTTGTCATGTTCACTATTGTGGTTAAATTATCAAACCCTGTGTGGTTCCAGGGAGCCATGAGTGATGGCAAAAATAGGATCACTGTGGCTTATGCATGTCGTAAGGAGCGACAAATTGAGTAATACGATAGAATTTGCTGAAACTCTGCAGGTATCAAGGTTCTAGGTTCATTCTGCATATTCATTTGTTGGTGTATTTTTTTAAAATCTGTATGTTAATTTGTTGTTTTTGTACATGTAGAGTGAACCTGGAATCTTCCTTCCTGTTGGCGTCGAATAACCTTTAATGTGTTGGTACGCCGTAAAACCCATTCGTTCATTAAAACAATTGCGATGTATGAACTGATAAAAATAATAGCAAATCTGGGATAAGAAATTAATATTTAAAAAATTGTGTTTAGTTATTGTCGTTTGGTCCGTCTACAGGTTGACTGGTCTCAGCAATTTGTGGAACGAACTACGGTCAAACCTGTGTAGGCCGTCACCTCCATTGTTATGCTTTCAGTAAATTAACCTGTATTAAGCAACCTGTTTTAAAAGGCCATTTTTGCTCCTTCCCTAGACTGGCTGCTTAAAACAGGTTTGACTGTACTTCCACAATTTTAGTTCTACTGGCCAAAGGCCAGAAGTGCTTATGCAATGGCGCATTGTCTGTCGTCTGTAAGCAGCACGTTTTTTGAAACCACTAGTAGGCCAGTTAAACTGAAACTTCAAATGGATGTTTCTATTGCATAGGAGACTATACAGAAGATTTTTTTTTTATCTGAAATTCAAGATGGCCACCGTTACTAAAAATAATCCAAAACTTAAAAAATCTTCACATGAACGGTCCAACAGATTTTCAAAATGTTTATGTAGTAATGATGGCCAACTATAGTTTTGTTAGATTTGTTCATATGGTGTCCCTAGGGTTAAAAATGACACCGCCCGAGGGTTCAATTAGGGGACACCTGTCATAATAATTTATTTTTCTTATATAAAATGGAAATGATTTTGCCTATATCTTCACAGAAGAATTGCTTAGTGAAGGAGGTTCAGATTTGTAAATATGACTGGGTTCCAATGTCTTAAGGGGTCAAAAGGGTAAAAATTGGGAATTACTAAATCCGTTTTCTTAAGAATTGATACATCAGATTTGTTTATATTTGGCATAAATTATCCCTATGTGTAGGGATTTGATTGCAGACAAGAATTTAGGGACTTAAATTTATAGGGGCCCTGTAAGGGGACTTAGAATTTTACATAGGGATACTATGGGAAAACAGAAAAATCTCTTTTTTTTTTATCTATTCTGAAACCACAAAGCCAATTAAACTGAAACTTCACATGGACATTTCTATTGCATAGGAGACTATACAGATTTTCAAAATGTTTATGAAGTTATGATGGCCAACTATAGTTTTGTTAGATTTGTTCATATGGTGTCCCAAGGATTAAAAATGACAACGCCCCGAGGGTTCAATTAGGGGACATATGTTATTATAATAAATATTTTTTCTTTTTTAAAATGGAAAAGATTTTGCCTATATCTTCACAGAAGCAGTTTGGTGAAGGAGGTTCAGTTGTAAAAATGACTGGGTTCCACTGTCTTAAGGGGTCAGGAGGGGCCCCAAAAGGGTAAAAATTGGGAATTTTAAAAACTGTTTTCTTAAGACCGCGGCGTGGTCTAGTGGTAGAGCGTCCGCCTTGCATGCGGAAGGTTGTGGGTTCAATCCCTGGCCGGGTCATACCAAAGACTTTAAAAATGGTACTAGAAGCTTCCTCGCTTGACGCTCAGCATTTAGAGGAGAGTTCTAGGTCTGGTCGACCCGGTGTCAGTATAATGTGACTGGGTGGGGTATCATACCATGTGTCTGAGGCATGATACTCCAGTGTGACAGCGCTCAGAATACTGTCTCAAGTAGACACCGTCGCAATATGACTGAAAAATTGTTAAAAGCGATGCTTAACCCCATACAACATTAAGAACCAGTGTCAGATTTGTTCATATTTGGCATAAATTATCATGTGTATGGGTTTCATTGCAGATAAGAATTTAGGGGCTAAGTTTACAAAGGAATATCACAAATCGCTAAGATGGGTGATTGAAGTTCTGACAAATTATGGGCTGGGTTGTGTGAGGGTTCTGTACTGGGGGACTATATTTTTGTTTACAGATGAATGGTATGGGAATTTAAAGTATCTCCTTTTCATAGCCATTAAGATTTTGTTCAGTATGGTTGTGGTGGGGGTATTTATCCATAAGTTGATAAGATGAACCCCCCCACTCCCCAAAGAGGGTAAATATTGTGAAATTTCAAAAAGTGCAATGGCCACTATGAGTGAGTAGAGCATCCTCAGGCCCTCTTGTTTAAGTGATCGAATTCTCATACCTGAAACATTGATCAACATTAAGTGTTGATTTGTACGACACAAATTTTGCGACTCTGATTTAAAGGGAATTTATCAGGATTTTTCAAACTTTTAAAATTGACTAAAATATACTTTTTCCAGTATATCATGCTTATAAATACTCACTGACCCCTTAATGCCAATACATATATATATATAGTTAAGCCTGTCAAACTATAATATATTAAAATAGAAGTTTCTAACTTGGGCTACAAGCCTGCCTAGGTTAGACTAAAATAGGTTTCCAGCTTAAAAGTACAACATATTTTGTGACGTATGAAATGAGTCACTTGATTTCACTTTGATTTCATCAAATTGATCAGTTATACACAAGGGTGGATCCAGGATTTCAGTTTAGAGACAGGGACAAAATCTGAATGGGCAAACATGTTGAAAAAAAAAGAAATAATGCAATTAATAACGTACTGGAGTTTAGGGGGTAGGGGGCGTATGCCATTTTTTAATTTAAAGAGTAGATCCGCCATTGATACACAAAAATAAAAATGGTTTCATCTTAGAAGGGTCCGAATGACGTCAAGCAGTAGTTATGTGCTCTCTTTTTTAGAATTGGGATTTCATTTCAAGTTTACAACCTCAATTAAAATATTGATTTTGTCATGTTTTGGTGGATTTGCCATACCAAACTATTCCGATTTGATTTATTAATGATATTGAGATGCTTTTTATCCATTTTAATAATTATGTTATTTTTAAGACATTTCTAGCGTGTTTCGATATACTCCCTTTACTTCCATTCAGAGTTCCCTTGTACTTTATAGTAAAAAATTGCTGTATTTACCAAATGGCAATTCTTGTGGTGAACTACTATAGTTTTTAGGCGATTGACTTGCTTTCTGTTGTCATCCTGAATCTAGGGACACAACCTACTGACACTTATGGTGGGTTTCAGCAAAACTGCCGTTTGGTGTTCATAATGTAGTTGTGCGCTACATTTTTTTTACGCTCTGACGCTTACCATGTGAAATCGTTGCCATTGGACACTTTTCTGTTAGTCGTCCTCTTTAAACACATGGCACAAACTATTTTCTGTTGATGTTGTCAAACTTGTGCTCAAACTATTTTCTGTTGATGTTGTCATACTTGTGGCTCAAACTATTTTCTGTTGATGTTGTCATACTTGTGACTCAAACTATTTTCTGTTGATGTTGTCATACTTGTGGTTCAAACTATTTTCTCTTGATGTTGTCATACTTGTGGCTCAAACTATTTTCTGTTGATGTTGTCATACTTGTGGCTCAAACTATTTTCTGTTGATGTTGTCATACTTGTGGCACAAACTATTTTCTGTTGATGTTGTCATACTTGTGGTTCAAACTATTTTCTGTTGATGTTGTCATATTTGTGGCACAAACTATTTTCTGTTGATGTTGTCATACTTGTGGTTCAAACTATTTTCTGTTGATGTTGTCATACTTGTGGCTCAAACTATTTTCTGTTGATGTTGTCATACTTGTGGTTCAAACTGTTTTCTGTTGATGTTGTCATACTTGTGGCTCAAACTATTTTCTATTGATGTTGTCATACTTGTGGCACAAACTATTTTCTGTTGATGTTGTCATACTTGTGGCACAAACTATTTTCTGTTGATGTTGTCATACTTGTGGTTCAAACTATTTTCTGTTGATGTTGTCATACTTGTGGTTCAAACTATTTTCTGTTGATGTCATACTGTAACTTGTGGCTCAAACTATTTTCTGTTGATGTTGTCATACTTGTGGCACAAACTATTTTCTGTTGATGTTGTCATACTTGTGGCTCAAACTATTTTCTGTTGATGTTGTCATACTTGTGGCTCAAACTATTTTCTGTTGATGTTGTCATACTTGTGGCACAAACTATTTTCTGTTGATGTTGTCATACTTGTGGCTCAAACTATTTTCTGTTGGTGTTGTCATACTTGTGGCACAAACTATTTTCTGTTGATGTTGTCATACTTGTGGCACAAATATTTTCTGTTGATGTTGTCATACTTGTGGCTCAAACTATTTTCTGTTGATGTTGTCATACTTGTGGCTCAAACTATTTTCTGTTGATGTTGTCATACTTGTGGTTCAAACTATTTTCTCTTGATGTTGTCATACTTGTGGCTCAAACTATTTTCTGTTGATGTTGTCATACTTGTGGTTCAAACTATTTTCTGTTGATGTTGTCATACTTGTGGCACAAACTATTTTCTGTTGATGTTGTCATACTTGTGGTTCAAACTATTTTCTGTTGATGTTGTCATATTTGTGGCACAAACTATTTTCTGTTGATGTTGTCATACTTGTGGTTCAAACTATTTTCTGTTGATGTTGTCATACTTGTGGCTCAAACTATTTTCTGTTGATGTTGTCATACTTGTGGTTCAAACTGTTTTCTGTTGATTTTGTCATACTTGTGGCTCAAACTATTTTCTCTTGATGTTGTCATACTTGTGGCACAAACTATTTTCTGTTGATGTTGTCAAACTTGTGACACAAACTGTTTTCTGTTGATGTTGTCATACTTGTGGTTCAAACTATTTTCTGTTGATGTTGTCATACTTGTGGTTCAAACTATTTTCTGTTGATGTTGTCATACTGTAATTTGTGGCTCAAACTATTTTCTGTTGATGTTGTCATACTTGTGGCACAAACTGTTTTCTGTTGATGTTGTCATACTTGTGGCTCAAACTGTTTTCTGTTGATGTTGTCATACTTGTGGTTCACACTGTTTTCTGTTGATGTTGTCATACTTGTGGTTCAAACTATTTTCTGTTGATGTTGTCATACTTGTGGCACAAACTATTTTCTGTTGATGTTGTCATACTTGTGGTTCAAACTATTTTCTGTTGATGTTGTCATACTGTAACTTGTGGTTCAAACTACTTTCTGTTGATGTTGTCATACTTGTGGCACAAACTGTTTTCTGTTGATGTTGTCATACTTGTGGTTCAAACTATTTTCTCTTGATGTTGTCATACTTGTGGCTCAAACTATTTTCTGTTGATGTTGTCATACTTGTGGCACAAACTGTTTTCTGTTGATGTTGTCATACTTGTGGTTCAAACTATTTTCTGTTGATGTTGTCATACTTGTGGCACAAACTATTTTCTGTTGATGTTGTCATACTTGTGGTTCAAACTATTTTCTGTTGATGTTGTCATACTTGTGGCTCAAACTATTTTCTGTTGATGTTGTCATACTTGTGGTTCAAACTATTTTCTCTTGATGTTGTCATACTTGTGGCTCAAACTATTTTCTGTTGATGTTGTCATACTTGTGGCACAAACTGTTTTCTGTTGATGTTGTCATACTTGTGGTTCAAACTGTTTTCTGTTGATGTTGTCATACTTGTGGCACAAACTATTTTCTGTTGATGTTGTCATACTTGTGGCACAAACTTTTTTCTGTTGATGTTGTCATACTTGTGGCTCAAACTATTTTCTGTTGATGTTGTCATACTGTAACTTGTGGCTTAAACTATTTTCTGTTGATGTTGTCATACTTGTGGCACAAACTGTTTTCTGTTGATGTTGTCATACTTGTGGCTCAAACTATTTTCTGCTGATGTTGTCATACTTGTGGTTCAAACTGTTTTCTGTTGATGTTGTCATACTTGTGGTTCAAACTATTTTCTGTTGATGTTGTCATACTTGTGGCACAAACTATTTTCTGCTGATGTTGTCATAGTTGTGGTTCAAACTATTTTCTGTTGATGTTGTCATACTGTAACTTGTGGTTCAAACTACTTTCTGTTGATGTTGTCATACTTGTGGCACAAACTGTTTTCTGTTGATGTTGTGATACTTGTGGTTCAAACTATTTTCTGTTGATGTTGTCATACTTGTGGCACAAACTATTTTCTGCTGATGTTGTCATAGTTGTGGTTCAAACTATTTTCTGTTGATGTTGTCATACTGTAACTTGTGGTTCAAACTACTTTCTGTTGATGTTGTCATACTTGTGGCACAAACTGTTTTCTGTTGATGTTGTGATACTTGTGGTTCAAACTATTTTCTCTTGATGTTGTCATACTTGTGGCTCAAACTATTTTCTGTTGATGTTGTCATACTTGTGGCACAAACTGTTTTCTGTTGATGTTGTCATACTTGTGGCACAAACTGTTTTCTGCTGATGTTGTCATACTTGTGGCACAAACTGTTTTCTGTTGATGTTGTGATACTTGTGGTTCAAACTATTTTCTCTTGATGTTGTCATACTTGTGGCTCAAACTATTTTCTGTTGATGTTGTCATACTTGTGGCACAAACTGTTTTCTGTTGATGTTGTCATACTTGTGGTTCAAACTATTTTCTGTTGATGTTGTCATACTTGTGGCACAAACTGTTTTCTGTTGATGTTGTGATACTTGTGGTTCAAACTATTTTCTCTTGATGTTGTCATACTTGTGGCTCAAACTATTTTCTCTTGATGTTGTCATACTTGTGGCACAAACTGTTTTCTGTTGATGTTGTCATACTTGTGGTTCAAACTATTTTCTGTTGATGTTGTCATACTTGTGGCACAAACTATTTTGTGTTGATGTTGTCATACTTGTGGTTCAAACTATTTTCTGTTGATGTTGTCATACTTGTGGCTCAAACTATTTTCTGTTGATGTTGTCATACTTGTGGTTCAAACTATTTTCTGTTGATGTTGTCATACTTGTGTCTCAAACTGTTTTCTGTTGATGTTGTCATACTTGTGGTTCAAACTGTTTTCTGTTGATGTTGTCATACTTGTGGCACAAACTATTTTCTGTTGATGTTGTCATACTTGTGGCACAAACTGTTTTCTGTTGATGTTGTCATACTTGTGGCTCAAACTATTTTCTGTTGATGTTGTCATAATTGTGGTTCAAACTGTTTTCTGTTGATGTTGTCATACTTGTGGCTCAAACTATTTTCTGTTGATGTTGTCATAATTGTGGTTCAAACTATTTTCTGTTGATGTTGTCATGCTTGTGGTTCAAACTGTTTTCTGTTGATGTTGTCATTCTTGTGGCTCAAACTATTTTCTGTTGATGTTGTCATACTTGTGGCACAAACTATTTTCTGTTGATGTTGTCATACTTAACTTGTGGCACAAACTATTTTCTGTTGATGTTGTCATACAGTAACTTGTGGTTCAAACTACTTTCATAAATTATATTGGATTACAATGGAACTTTGTATACAGTAACACTATCAGCAAGATGCAAAACATATATTTTTTTGGTGTTGTTTTTTCCATTTTTGACTGAATTTTCCTGTCAAAGAGAACTACAGATTCTTAATTACTTGCTGCTTAGGTTGTAAATTCTAAATTACTGTTGTCAATGCAGTATTTTGCTGTCAAGGCAATTTATTTGGTCACCCCTTTATTATGTCATATATTGCCTGGCGATGGCTAAAAATCTTCTAAAATCGTTGTTGGTTTGAATCCAGCTTGCTTCAAAAACTTTGAGAAAGTTTGCCAGGTACTTTGGAAAGATTCCTTCTGAGGTCTTCCTCCACTAGTAAAACTTGATACGCCATATATAACCTGAAATGGGTTGAAAATGGCATTAAACCCCATTAAAAAATTAACATCTCAGTTAACTATTTATTTTTCCTTTATAATGACTTTTGATTTTTTCCAAATTGTCAAGAACACGAGCATGAATTAGTATTTGTGTATGTGTATGGTTATAATATCAGTCTGGATGAAGATAAACCTGACTCTATATTAACATTATCCATGATTCTTTCCATTTCATACAAACATTTTATTTTTGCATTGGAGTGATCTCCCTTGAACAGTTAGCTCAGCCGCAAGCAAGTTTGGCAACCAATCCAGGAGTTGTGATCTGATTTGTCAGTATCGATGATGATTGATATGCAACATTGTGTTTCATATTTATTCGTCTCTCACTGCTGGTTCAAAGTGGAAAGTTATCAGTTATTTGTGGAGATGGATGTGCTCAAGTACCGGTCTACCTTCCAGGATCCCAGGAAAGTGGCTTGGTTAACTGACTGTCTGTTATTCCTAGATGGCATAAAATGATGCTAAATATTCAAACTAACAAATAAATAATATACCAGTGTTTTATTATTTTCATCATAATTATGTAAATATTATTGTTATTTACAGCACATTTTTTATCAATAATGCTTTACTAATTATAAAATCTGTATGCGTCCGACTGTACAAAACCAAGTAATGCAAACATTTCCACAACTTCAATCCGGTCCTCAGCTATCATAAAGTCAAATGGTCGAGTGTAATGAATATTGCTGCATTCCCCTTTACCTACATCTAGTGTTTTAATTGATTCTAAATGCTCCTCTGTGATATCCAGGAATGTAAAAATCACCTGGAATATACAAATAAAACCTGTTTAGAATAAATCACAAAAAATGATTCTTGCAAACATAAAATTGCAAGTGTCTTTATTTGTAACTGAAATGAATACAATAAATATTTTGCCAGGCCCAGCTGACTCGGTCAGTAATGTGTCTGGCTCAATCCAGTGGTTGAGAGTTTGAATCTCCAACCTGAGCTTCCTACCTCTAGATTTAGTACTGATTAACCTCTGGCATCTCTTGATGGCAAATATTTTACTTTCTTAACTGTTTTGAGAGTAGACTCACAGGTCTTCCAGGACGAGGACAATCAGTGATGTCATTTGGCCTGTCTTGGAAATTTCTCATCAAGCTAAACTGCTACAAGATATTTTATCAAACCCATTAACAAACAAACCGCTTTTATTATTGTGTTTGCAGGGTAAACTAAGTGTAAACCAATCTCTCACATGGGCTGTACTGAGAACTGAATGGGTTTCATTTTCCTACAATATTTACATGCAATATAAATTAGTAGATATTTTCAAATTGAAAGTGAAGTATGTATGAATATCCAGAGCTGCTGAAATTTGGTAATTTAATGATTTTATAATTTTTGTAAGCAATATGTAATACTGAATTTAACAGCTCACCAGTCATTTGACATTTTATGTACCTGACATTTTTGTATTTTCTCAAAAAGTGTCAAAGCAATTTCCTTGAAATTAAGACTTGAATAAGAAAGAACATTAAGGTTATGTAAAATCAATACATATTGTCTGTTAATGTTGTGTACACATTTTAATAACTATACTCAATATTTTGACAAGAACGTTGGAAATAAAAAAGTGGTGGGTTAGTTTTATTCATATTTGTTTAAAACATGTATGATTTACTGATTCTGATATATGATACTGATTCATGGGAGCTGAAAACTAAGCTAAGCTGTGACTACTGCATTACCTTTGTTTGCATACAAATACATCCAAGGACTTGGTGACCAAATATTGAACTAGAGCTTTGTGCCAGAAGCTGGTATCCATGGCGACCTAATACATCTGATTCAAGTATGTTAACTATGGACGGCTCTCCAGCATTGATTTCCCTATCTGGCGATTTCATCTGGAAAAACAAGGTATACAGTGTCCAGCATAAACATTTTCAGAATATCTAGTACTTTCCTCTATATGCTTTGTGCCAAGTGAAGAAGCTTCTAGTACCATTTTTCATGTCTTTGGTATGACCCAGTCTGGGATCGAGCCCACAACCTTCCACATGCAAGAAGAATGCTCTAGCACTAGACCACTGCTGCGGTATCTGATAATGGTTGAACTTCACATGTGAGGTCGCCAGAAGCGTGCCTGTGTGCTAAGGATGCCCATATACTATCGCGTTTATAAATGCAACTAATTATGTTTGTGGTTTTGTAACTTACAGCTGTTGAGATGCTTCAAACATGATTTCATTTTTATTTCATGATGTCACCAGTAAGTGGAATGTTTAATTATTAAGCCAGGTATTTACTGAAAATGACACAGCCTGACATGTAGCTACGTAAGAGTTCCTGAAAGCTGCATTATTGGTATCAGGACGGCCCAACATAAAGGGTTCAAACTTAGACCATGTTCCTCAAAGTATTTCCATCACTAGGAATTTCTGGCGGCCATGCTGTATTTTTCCAATTTGCATTATAATACAGTATTTCTAGCCATACTAGATTTGACTTTTTTTTTTAATTTTAATCAATCAGAATGTATTATTTACCCTAACACCCGTGTATTTTTTCTGCCTGCACAAAAAAAACAAGGTATGTAGTTGACGATATAAGGAGCATGCATGCCAAGTATTTTTCTTCAATCTCGCTTGATGGTTTCAGAGGATATTTTTACAGCTGACAACAACAATGCTGGGCGCCAAGTGATGGCACAACTACCAAGCTAAAAAATGAGAGCCATTGATATCCACAGCTCCTGTATGCTATTCAAAATAAGATATTGACTCAAACATACGGAATAAATCATTTATTAAAAGTGGGGCAGTAGTATAGTGGATAGTGATGGCCGCCCACTCCAGGGATTTTAGGTTCAATCCCCAGCTTGACCCAATACCTCTAAAGTAAACAACACTCAGTTCTGGTTCTACCTAGAAAACAGACTAGACTCGAGAGCGATTCATATAAGCTATGAGCTTGCTTCACAATCGAGGTAAAATAATAGTGTAAACTAAACCATTATTTAATATACCTCTGTCATTGCAACCATGGTTACCCATTCTTTGGCAGGTCCTTGAAGAAAACAGAGGATGTCTGGTACAGCTAAAACTTCGGAATTATTTATCTTTAATTTTCTTTTGGAAGTCCACTGACCAACTCTGTGGGATAAACACATTTATTTATACATACCACTTGCTGCAGATCTTAATAAGATGCAAATATTTTACGTGATAAATGGCTTATAACAAATTGTCATTGCTGAAATAAAATATCATAATTGTTTTGTGAAGTTTGTTCACTGCAACTGCCGGTCATTTGGTCTTAAGACATAGTTAAGCCAATTTCAGTTTACAAACTTGACTGAAGATTGAAAAAAAGGTCACAAAATAATACCAATTACACCAATGTATTAAAGACATTTCGCAAGCCTATGAATTTAAAATTAAAACAATGAATATAAAATTTGCACAAATAGTTGTCCGTCTTTGTAAGAAAATTGATATACTCGTGAGACATTATAGTTAATCAAATATTTACCAGTGCTACTAGACTTGTACCAGAGAGTTATTGCGGCAAATTGAAGGTCAAGAACAACAATAACAACAACATAGGTTAGTAAAATGGGCTCAAGGTTCATCTGCGTGACATATCTTCTTTTCATGTGGAGGTTTATTTAATTATCTTCAATACTTTCAAAGATTTGTGAAATTGATATGAACAAAATAAAATGTGCAAGTACCATACTAGGCATCAGAAATCGAAGGCATGAAGGAATCGAGAAATGGGTTCGGTTAGCTCAGTTAGTAGAGCGTCTGACTATCATCAATTCAGAGATCATGAGTTCAAACCTCTGCTTGGTCACAGTCTCCGTAATGACTGATATATGACACTGCGTCTTATTTTCATCCATCTCTCACCGCTGATTCAAGTGGGAAAGTTATCAGTTACTTACAGAGATGGATGTACTCGAGTACTGGTTAATCTTCCAGGATCCATGGAAAGAGTAGTTAGGTTAGCTGATCTTTTGTTAGCCCTCAATAGCATAAAAAGGATGCTAAATATTCAATCCATCAATCAATTATTCAAGTAAAATATGATTTACTTACTCTGGATCCAACAGGAAAATTCTTGAGAAAAACATAAAAAGTTGAGTAAATTGACCTTTATTTGGTTTTTTTGTATCTCTCAGGAAGACCAGCAAATACTTTAAGAAATCACGTGCCCGAGAACAGAAAGTTTCAAACAGTCTGAAAATAAAAAAAGAAAATGTTGTAATGTTGCATTACTGTTTGGCACCCAAAGGGAGGTTTACTGGCATTTGAATCATTGATTAACATAGAAGTTCAATGAGATATTTAACATGCTGAAGTGAATGTACAAAGGTCACATAAAACAGCCCCGCTGTTAAGATTGCTTTTAAAGCAACATGGTTAAAGTGAACTGATAGTATTGGAAGTTAAAGGGAATTTATCAGAACTTTTAAAATTGGCTAAAATAATTTTTTTTAATATGTCAAGACTATATATACTCACTGACCCCATATTACCAAAAATATATATATTTAAACCTGTCAAAATAATATATTAAAAAGGGATTTCCTATAATATAATACATTTTAATAACATATAGGAGTCTAGTGGGGAGGGGATCCGCCAATGATACAGGTTTACATGTAGTAAAAATTATTTCATCTTAGAAAGAGTGAGAATGACTTCAAGCAGTAGTTTAGTCAAGTATTGGTGGATTTGGCATACCAAATCATTTTGATTTGATTTATTAATGATCATGAAATGCTTTTTATCCATTTTAATAATTATGTTATTTTTTAAGAGATTTCTAGCGTGTTTTCCTCAAATACTCACTTTAAGCAATGAAGTATGGGATGGGTGACCGTCATCACATTAATGGCAACAAGGATTAACTTTCGAACCTGCCTTTGCATAAATCTCTCTTTCCTTGGGATGAGGCAGGATATGGCCAGGAACTGCGTGAAGCTACATGAATATGTCACTTTAATGCACTGGACATGACTCTCCTAGAAATAATATTACTACCTTTGACTCGGTACCCTCTCATCACGTTAAATGGGAATGAAATGGGAATGTGTGTTTCTTTCTGTATTGAAACTAATGACTCTCCTAGCATACAGGACTGTCTACTTTAAATCCCTTCCGAAGGATTGGATGCTTTCAAAGTTTCTTGCTCAAAAAATACAGGAACCAAACCGAACCTCTGGGTTTTGGAGCAAGTATGCTAACCACTAGACCACCGCAATACTAGAGAAAAAGGTGACAATACTTACACGGATTCATTCTCCACACATTCATTATCAGGAATTTGCTCATTTTTAGTTATTCTTATTTGTTCAACAGTTTTGTTAAAATTATCAATCTCTGAAATAAGTGTTCGATATAGATTATTTTTGCTGGGTCCAGTCGATAATGCTGAATTCAAATCAATGGAAAATGTCAACAAATCTCGGGCAAGTTTTGTAAAATAATTTGTAAACATCGTCGCCTGTCTGGCATCTACATGTTCCAGTTGCATCACAAAGAACGATACGTTCGTAGTTATTTCGTCATAGTGTACTGACAGTTTTTCAAGTTCTTTCAAATCGCAATGCGGAAGATTATCATGCTGTCCTTCGTGGTGAACACCCGCCATTTTTATTGTTATTGTTTGTTGTTGTTGTAGTAGTCTTTATCGTCTGCAAGCGTCGCAGATGATAAAGACTAATGTTGTTGTTGTAGCGGATGTGTTAGTTCGCCCAAAGTCAGTTCGTTCTGTTTGTTTTTTTAATGCAAGATATGAGCCTGTTACCGCGTACGTTAACCAATGTAAGGTTTAGGGGACGGTGTGCACATACCCACCAAGCTTAAATCGAATAAGAATACCTTTTAAATGGCTTAAAATGAGTTCAAATCCATTTCGGTTAATCATTGTTCACTACGCTCTTTTATATATTGATATTTACCTGAAAGTCGATTTGAGATGTATTTATAACGGTAATTTATTGTTTCTTATAATTTCCTACCTCAATGTGCACTCTTTTATATTCCCAGCTATTTCGTCACTTCCTGCCTCACGAAATGGTGGCGACCATCCACAAGTATAAAGCGTGCACAAATTAAAAAAAAAATTGAATAACTTCTTCAGTGAATTTTGCTTACTTGTTCATTGTGTTTTACTAAATACATATGTCCTATCAGAATTTTCAAAACACGACAAAAATTAGACGAATATGCAAACTTTAATATAGTTTCACGTGTTGTAGAGCATTAACATATACATTACTTCAAACTTTTTTTCCTCGATTGAGAAAAAAGTTATTAGTTTAAACATATTTGATTGCCAAATATATATATACTCATATGCATATTACAAGCAATAAGAAACATTGAAATTTATAAAGGCCAAAGGGTTTTGTCACAAGTGCTCATCACATTAGTTACGGCCATCCCCTTAAACAAGTTATTATAAATTTAACAAACCGCACTCGATGTCTTCCTGGACGGAACCAGTACTAAGCATCTGCAAATAAAGTGTCTTGCTCAAGAACACCACCCTATAGCCGTGGTGGAGGTTCGAATCCATGATCCCCCACTGGACCACGCGCTACATAAATTAAAAAAATATATTAATTACTTATTAAACACATATATCATTCATGTTGTAGTAACACAAACAATAGATAACTGGGTTTGAACTTACCGCGTTTCCAAAAATAATTTGGAAATTTTTAAAACAAATCCTGTCACTTTAGGACAATATCCAATGTACGCTGTACCACCCTGAGAACGAGTATGCCATCTTCTTTAATCACGTTTGTTTTATAAATGTTCAAATGAATAATCAACGTAGGCTTATTTTAAACTATTTGGGAGGAATGCGAATGAAGTGGAACGTTAAAAAATTGTTTACTTAAAACAGAGACATATATCTAGCTAAGTCACTGTTAAAAAACAACAATAACTATACTTTTAAATTTAATAGAAAACAAAATCACAAAAACAACAACAAAACTGCACACTCTTCTAAGAGTCAGGGAGAGCTAAAACCGTTCCTACATATTCATTCTACTAAGTTCATCAATATTTTGAGTTAAAAAATGAAATTGCAACAGGCTAATACATACTAGGCCTATCAATTAATTAAATAGGGCTTAAGCAAATTAAATTAGAAATCTACTTTTTTAACTTGTAGAAACAATCGATTTTAACGATTTTTTAAATAAAATATTTGAAAATCACATTTTTTTATAAACAGGGTTTGTAAAAAAATACGATTTTCAGTCTAAATTTGAATTTCAGTCTCTCAAAGTCCTTGTTAAAATAAGTTCAGTTGAATTGAATTAAATTGATTTGATTTGAATTGAATTGTTAAAATAAGGAAAATGCATTTTCAAATTAAAAAAAAGAAACATTGATATGTTTACAATGGTGGATATTATGTGGTTTGTAACATCCAACGGATTCCTTTCACAAGGGCTTTAAGTCTGAAATCGCATAGACTACCGGCAAAGCAGAAATCGCATATATTTACAAATCATATTTCAGTAATTGACAATTCATGAAACGTAACCCTTCATGTAATATAGATTCATCTTTTGTGTCTGTTATCATAGAGTTCCCTACCTTTACAAAAACTGAAATACCCGCTGATTAGCGGAGCAAGACATTATTGTCAAAGCAAATATTGTGCTTATTTTTGAATTTACAAAAGCGGTCAGCCGCTCTCAACCTTAACGACTCGATCGGTGTAAAGTTTGCCTATGGTGAAAATTGTCTTAAAACTGCAACACCTTCGTGGTATTAGTATTGTCACTGCATAAGTAGACCTGGGAGCCTATATTTATGGTAAGTAGCAAAAACAGGTATTTTATCAAGTGTGTTTACATGTACTTCATTCACTAAGGCTGATTTACGTACACTTCGAACTCGTATTACAATATGTAGTTACACACTTGGAGAAAGGAATTTACGTATATAAGGACATTTGATGATATTCTGTGCTTTGGAAATATGTTCAAATCGGTTTGATTGCTGAAGGTGAGAAATATCCGGATTTATTTATGTACTAGGATTAATAAATCATTTTCCATGTAAATATCAAATGTTACATTAATGGAGAAATAAATACTGCTGTGTAACTTAACTATCAATATTGAGCGTTTCAAAATGCATTATGTAGCGTGAAATACAATATGTATAGAATATATGACAATTCAATCAACGACACCTGTCTGTTCACGATCAACGAATTATGTTAAGTGCACGGTTTTAAGGAGAATTATGCAGACTACATGTTTTAAACTATGTCTGCACTTCTGTCAGAAATTAGAAATAATGAAATGTTATAAATGTGTATTCTGTGGACTGTCACACGACAGGTTAAGTGTGATTTTATGACACACGATATAACATTTATGCGTTGTTATTTTATTTTAATACCTAGCTTTATAACGTAACCATTTGTATACATTTTATGGCTTTACGGCCAGAATATTTCATCGAGTTAGGTGTAAAACGAAGGAATGAATTGAATGTAAGTCTATTATATATTCTTTATTGATAAAAATTAATGGAGCGTGGTGTAATGTATTGGGCATACTTCTTAATCTCTCTGTTATGTGTTTGCATAGCAAGTCTTTTTAAGGGTGCACACAGCAAATTGGTTAATTTTTCACCATATTGTATTTTTAAAAATATATATATATTCATTTATCAAGGACTTTATAAATCTCTATATAAGTCCTTGATATATGGTACTAGGATGATATAAACTAATATCAATTTTTGCCAAGCCCGATTAGCTCAGTCTGACTGTCAATCCAGAGGTCGTCAGTTCGAATTCCCACTCGGTCACAAGTTCCGTGATGTTGATATACGACAAAGCGTCTCATTTTCATTCGTCTCTCGCCGCTGATTCAAGTGAAAAGTTATCAGTTACTTGCGGAGATGGGATGTGCTCGATCCCAGGAAACAGTGGTTAGGTTAACTGATCGTCTGTTGCCCTCGATGATATAAACATGACGTTAGATATTCAATCAATCAATCAATCAATCAATCAATCAATCAATCAATCAATAAGACAATCAATCCTCTTTTTTGTAAATGGACATTACTCATTACACAGAATTTAAATATGCATATTTTATTTTATTTATTTTCATTCGTTGTACGGTAATATTTCACATATTCATGGTCAAAATTAAAAATGTAACACATTACATACATATTCTATTTTCAGTATTGATTTTTTGAAGGTATGATAGATAAAATATCAAAGAAATATTAAAGTGTAGTTTTTTAAAAAGTTCTTACTCATTTTTTAAAACTAGAGTGACTTCGTTAGTTAAAAATAAATGTTTGTAATTATGAAGTTCCCGCAGTTCTTGATACTTGTTTATGCGTTGATTAGTGTAAATATTGATTAACTGCATGCATATGTTAACTCTTAAAGGCTGAACTAGAGTGCTTGTGTAAAACTATCGAATTTAGGTTATACGATTAAAACACATACTAGTAATAGCGAACCTAGAGTAGAAAGGTGACGGGTAAGTTTGTACTAATTTATTTCAGTTAGATTGCAAACAAAGCTCAGAGCTTATATGAACCGCTCTCGAGTCCACGTCCTGGGTAGAATCTGTACTGAGTGTTGATTTATGAGAGGCATCGGATCGAGCGGGTGACCGAACCTGAAACTTCTGGCGTAAGCGGCCAACACTGTATCCATTACACTACCGCTCCGTGACGGACTCGATCCGTACATTCTGCAGGTCACATTTGTTGGGCAGTTGTACTCTTCTCTTATTTACATACTTGCTTAACTATTTCTTTAAAATATATTTTGATATAAATAAAATCTAAAATGATTACTTTATCGTATAAAATTCTATTATGGTTAATAGATTTGCTCACATTTTTCTCTATATTTCAAGAATTAGTCATCAGGTGTATTCATAACGAATTTCAATAAACCGAGGACGCATAGAAAGACCCCTAATACACAAATTACTTCCTTCATTTTACTGAAATTCTCAATTTTCACAGGTGTGACTTTCCATGCATTTTTCCTTTTATGTACTGAAATTTGAATGTGAATTGTAGTAAACAAAATTCCAATGATAAATACCACCGGTATACGTGTATTAGTGCGACATATTGCACGTCTCTAAGGGGCATTTTAAAGATTTTTCTTTGCATCTCCGCCAAATAATAAAAAGCTGTCCATCCACTCCATATTTAACCAGGCTATACGTGTATTTGCATTAGGTAATGTTCTTAAGCCGCCGCTGAATAGTGACGTGTCCTGCCGCAGACACACGTCGTGATACCCTAACTCCTATACAATTATAGTGTACTGATACCGGGTAAATTGGTCCTTTATCCAACAGCGAAATGCCTTAATCAAGTCTTACAGAAATGGTTCTAGTACTATTTTCTATTTTATTACTGTATCTGATATGTCGGTAGCAGGACCGACCACCCACACGCGAGCGTGAAATCTCAGCAACTGTATGGCTAAGGCTTCATTCAAACTGTCGCAGTATACGTTAGCCACTACAGCTAGTGTTTCCCACACCGTTTAATTTAAATTCAACTTCAAAGAGACACGAACGTATCAATAAAACAATAAAGCTAGGCTGACGGTTAACTTTGACAGTATCAATCCTTCATGATGATGCGCCTGGCCACCTCCAGGGACGTTGATTGACTGTGATTGACTAATGATGCACCTTTATTGATTAGACTGTCGCTATTTAAAGCAAAGAATGAACAATCCCACAAAAACACAACTGTTGTAATTGAGATTCATTTTTATAGATTATGTATTATTTATATGTAACGGGAGTCGTACTAGACACGTATGAAGAGCTGTAGTAAGCTAGCCACTTCAAACACCCCCTCCCCCACCCACAGGAACTGTTAGGGACTATTTGCGCCCCTTCCGCCGGATCAGGTGTATATCCTCCCATTTATCCTGGAATACACAGAACGACAAAATTTGGTTCATAGATCAAGCGAAGGTGGCCGTGTTACATACAAAAACTATGTCAATGTGACCTCTATACTGACCACTGACCTACATAAAAGAAAAAAACATTGATATTCTTATTTTTCTATAATTAACCCATGCCCCACTCAAGGATGCAAACTAAGCAGTTTAGAATGAGAAACATTCGTCGTATAAAACTATATTCCCTAAATAGCAACCTTTGCGTTCTATCATATAAGTCACCATTAGTCATCATTTCCACCTGAAATACAAACTACATTAATTGCTTTCAGCGGTAGCAGAGGACTGATGGACTAAACTGGTAGTATTGACAAAATAAATAGGAAATAAATATTTCAATTTGCTCAGACGCATTACGTTGACCACTGTGACATGTCAAACGGAAACTTTCAGAGCAACACGCCCGGTATTTTAAAATCTACAACGTAAACTTCGAGCGTAAAGTTTCACAATCGAAGTCAAATAAAAATAAAGAAGTTTAAATAAAAAAAAAAAAATATATATATATATATAGGTAGTTTAAAAAAGACACACATAACAACAAAAACACACACACAAAACCCCCCCAAAAACAAACAGAAAATGAACGTTCGCACGTTCATTGCGTGATAATTGTGTATATGTAAATTGGTGTATATTTTGCGAAAATGCAAAACTTAATTGTTCTTTACCGTAATAACATAATGGGAAGATGCTGCTTTTCTCGTTAACATACTTTATAGTCTTGTTTTTATTAAAAAATAATCCATGCCAATTTTACATTTATACCAATAACAAATCTACAATCGTATTCGAAATTTTGAACGTTCGAAACTGCATTTCCAAAAAAAAGAAACATTTTTAAAGTATTTAACTAGCTGTATACGGCTTAAGCATATTTACTTAAGATAAGAAGAAAGCTTAAGAGGTCTACCGCACTTTTCAGATGGCTGTTTGAGGAGTGATAACTTGGCACTTTAAAACCTCTAATCTGTGTACAAGCGATTAAGGTGAACAACGCCACTATGTCAGAAAACCGCCTTTTAGGACGATATACAGACGTGAGTCACATGGGGATGAATGAGCTGTGGTTTCACGGCGTAGTACCCACATGAGCCAAGACAATAGAAAATGTATTTTAGACTCACACACCGCTGAAAGGAAAGAAAGAAATATATAGATATTAGCAGAAATAAACTAAATTGGTATACACACTATTAGCGGATGACATTATCTTCATCACCATTATTGCACATATATTTGAACCATATATGGTCAGCTACCACCATTGAGACTAGCTCTCTGATTGGCTGAAAAAAGTATAGTGATGTTCAGGGCACACATTTTTATAGTAAGCTTAATTCTGGTTGGATGAAAATGTTAAACTGGCAAATGATCACAATAAAATATAAGTTTATTATGTTTGTGTCAATAAAAAATTAGAATTATGTTTCTGTGACTGACTAAATTCATTTTATCAAGGAAACTGCATGGAAAGTAACATTGGTGAAATTTACTTTTTTTTCATGCTGAAATTGGGGGTACCCAACTTCAGGGGCAAAAAGTGGTACTTTTGACCTCATTTTGGGGACATTTTAATTTGAGTCTAGGACAGTACTTTAATATGATATAGGACTTTTTGGTCCGCGAATGATAGACAGAGTGAAAATTTGGTCAAACGTTATAATGCAAGTCTGTGGAAAACGCAATGGTGGTAACTGACAAAAACTATCCAGTTCTATCAACATTAAGTTATGTTTCTGTTACATGTGATAGAACGAGCTGGGATGAACTCTGATCTTTTCTTGAACTCTTAACGCTGCGGTCGTGGATTCGAGTTCACATGTTTTAATGAGAAACGTTGGTATTTAATAAACATGCAGAAGAACGCCCATTTAGGTTCACGCACATTGGTATAGGTACAGACTCAGGTACATGTCTGAAGTTTTTTCTGTACCAGGGTCCTCCGAGCGGCCCAGGGAGGTGTCGTCATGACAACATACATGTGTAATGTTTTGGAGATGGGATTATGTTACTTTGTTGATGATGCGGGTATATGAACAAAACACTACCATCATTAATTTATATATATATAAAGTTGGTCTTATCTACCAAAAAGAGAAAAATTGTTTTTTTAATGAATATAATGAAAATAATTAAACATCCCGTCTCCGCACCGATTGTCATCAATGTTGCCTCGGTCTATTCACCATGCTTGTATAATTGAATATCTTGACTGTAACACAGTCGTAAAATACAATTAATCAATACACATATATTCACTGACGTGCAAAGATGGTAACGCATCTGGATTGCTTTGTACATGCTTGATTATGTAGTTTCAGTTGGCTAATGTGTGGTTAAACTGAACGATCAAAGATGAACGTTTTCCCATAAGGAACGTTTAGTATATAATTTGTGGCATATCTAATGTTCTCGTGACAGACGATTTTGTGTTTAATAATGCGAAAAACCGACTCATTACATCATGGGAAAATACATAGGGGGCGCCCTGAACCCATTAATCCGATCTGCTACTGTCGGATATAAACATTAATTTTATATATAGTTAGTAATACTGAATATAATATAAACACAAATAGCCGGCAATCCGAGCAATGCAATTGGAAAACAAGTAAAAGCTTCTGATTTCGTTTTGTTTACATTTACATTTATATTCAAAACAAATAAGTATTCATTGTGACCGAGTGGTCTAAGGTGTCGCCTCAAGATCGATTACCGCTTTAGGTCGTAGGTTCAAGCCCAGCTGGCTCAAAATAATATTTGTGAGAAAGTTTGCCATTTACTTGCGAAAGGACGGTGGCTCTACTCAGATTCATTTCGAGGTCTTTCTCCACCAATAAAACTGGACATGCCATATATAACATGAAATGTGTTGAAAATGGCTTCATATTCCATTTAGGCAAAACAATATAGCTGAGACCGTGTTTGATACAAAGAGACGTGCGCGCGCGCACACACACACACACACACACACACACACACACACACACACACACACACACACACACACACACACACACACATGAACGTTTGTTCTCACACGTGCATATTTATCATAAGTAGCATATCCCGGCGGTGCATCATTACCGTGGACAAATGATGCGCTCAGTTGTGGCACAACGAATTGGCTGTCAAAATGCTTATTTATACATGTCTCGTTCATTAAAACCATACTTATTGAATCAACCGTTGTTTTTCTTCTTAATTCTTGATAGATTGATGCTGCTGGTAACATTACAGCAATCGGGTACGTGGTGACGTTACAGCAATCGGGTACGTGGTGACATTACAGCGATCGGGTACGTGGTGACGTTACAGCAATCGGGTACGTGGTAACATTACAGCGATCGGGTACGTGGTGACGTTACAGCAATCGGGTACGTGGTAACATTACAGCAATCGGGTACGTGGTGACATTACAGCGATCGGGTACGTGGTGACGTTACAGCAATCGGGTACATGGTGTAACGTTTCAACGATCGGGTATATGGTAACATTACAGTGATCGGGTACGTGGTGACGTCACAGCAATCGGATACATGGTAACATTTCACCGGCCGGGTATATGGTTAAACGGGGTACATGCTACACTGCAGTAATTGGGTATATGGTAACATTACAGCGATCGGGTACACGATATACTACAGCGATTATAAACAGCGTTCCCAGTACATAATAACAGCACTGAGACCAGGTACACCGTAACACTATACCACGATATACGACAGATGTATTTAAACAGAGTTACTGAGGCAAAATGGGTGACCATTTAATAATAAACCTACAGTGGATCAGTATTGCTGTGAAGAGCTAACACTGAACATGTCGAATCGTTAAATCGTTATAAATTATAATACAGTGTTTCATTTCGTCTGGATTAGATATGTGCCTTTAAAGGATATTCTTTGGATTATAACGATGGCATCGATAGAAGTAACACAGGTAAGCGTTTATGTTTTGTTTCTTTAATGTTGTTGTATAGTCTTTAGCGCTGCTTTTAACAATTGTTCAGTCATATCGCGACGTTGTGTACTTGAGACAGTATTCTAAGCGCTGTCACCCTGGAATATAAATTCATGCCATATACACAATGTATAATACCCCACCCAGTCACATTATACTGACACCGGGCCGTCCAGGCCTAGAACTATCCTCTAAATGCTGAGCGCCAAGCGAGGAAGCTTCTAGTACCATTTTTAAAGATTCTAATATGACCCGATCGGGAATCGAACCGACGATCTTCCGCATGCGAGACAGACGCTCTACCACTAGACCACAACTGCCCCTAGACCACAACTATCCCTAGACCGCAAATGCCCCTAGAACACAACCGCCCCTAGACCACAACTGCCCCTAGAACACAAATGCCCCTAGACCACATTTGCCCATAGACCACAACTGCCCCTACCCCACAACTGCCTCTAGAACACAACTGCCCCTATACTCCAACTGTCCCTATACCACAACTGCCCCTAGAACACAATTGCCCCTAGAACACAACTGCCCCTAGAACACAACTGCCCCTAGAACACAACTCCTCTAGACAACATCTGCCCCTAGACCACAACTGTCCCTAGACCACAACTACCCTTAGAACTCAACTACCCCTAAATCACAACTACCCCTAGAACACAACTACCACTAGAACACAACTATCCCTAGACCACAACTGCCCCTAAAACACAACTGCCCCTAGAACACATTTGCCCAGACCACAACTGCCCCTACCCCACAACTGCTTCTAGACCACAACTGCCCCTAGAATACAACTGCCCCTAGACCCCAACTGTCCCTAGACCACAATTGCCCTTAGAATACAATTGCCCCTAGACCACAACTGCCCCTAGACCACAACTGTCCCTAGACCACAACTGCCCCTAGAACACAACTACCACTAGAACACAACTACCCCTAAACCACAACTATCCCTAGACCACAACTACCCCTAAGCCACAACTGTCCCTAGACCACAACTATCCCTAAAACACAACTACCCCTAACTACAACTGAGGTTGTTATTTCACGCTACTAATGGTCTACGTGTCGTTGATAAATTCTGTAAATTATCCCATTCATTTATTACTCTTTTGGTATTCTTGCCGGATCTTTCCGTAATGTTTTGTTACTTTGATATAATGTTGCCTGTTGGTAAAGGCGTCCACGTCATTAGAAGCTCACAATGATGATGAATTCAGTAAATCATCCAGTTATACTCACGCTTGTACATTCCTTTACTTCATTAGTAGTAGTTTATTTCAAATCAATTAGGCTAAATGTCCATAGGGTGCATATACAAGCATATTTCAAGACGAACAGTAAAAGTAACAATTTCATATATACAAGTACAATTTCCACAATGTTTGTTTATATACGAGAATGTTTCTAATTCATCGATATGCACCCAAAGCTAGCTACACATATGTATACGCATAATTTTGGAGAAGGTATTACACTTGTATGAGAAGCATCCAGGTGATATCATGATTTTAGACGGGTTCAAATACAAATGCACATATTGTAAATGGCATTGGTTAAATAATGAATAATTAACCAGTCAAAATTCAAGTGTTGGTGAAATAGACGCCTGTTCTAACCCACTGGTACTCATATTCTGAAATACGTGCCGTACGGGTTCTCGCATTAACCCATTCCATAATACCTCGAAGGTCGGGTCCGATTAGCTTAGTCGGTAACGTGTCTGACTATTAATCCAGAGGTAGTGAGTTCGAATCCCCACCCGGCAACCATCTCCGTGCTGACTGATATACGACATTGTTTTTCATTATCATTCGTCTCTCTCCGCTGGTTCAAGTGGGAAAGTTATAAGTTGCTTGAGGAGATGAGGTGTGCCCGAGTACTGGTTAACCTTTCAGAATCCAAGGAGACAGTGGTTAGGTTAACTGATAGTCTGTTATCCCTCGATGGCATAATAATGACACTAAATATTCAATCAATCAATCAATCAATCAATCAATCAATCAATCAATCAATATCACGAGGCTATAAGTGTTGAACCAGTATAGAATAAGGGGGATACTTACATTGACCCATACTGTAAAAGCCTATTAGGCACGCATATTTTGTGAACTTATTTTGTAATAACCTGCAATACCGATGCTGAACCATTTAACTGTGATAGCCCAAGGATACCAGTGTATTTCGTAAGAAGCAACAAAATAATTGATAGACGTATCAAGGTTTTCGGTTCATTTTGCATATTCATTTTATGCGTGTATGTGTTTTAATCAGCATGTAAATTTGTTTTTGTACATGGATATTCTTTTTTGTGTGTCATATAACCTCTTGGCGCTGGTTTACAGTACGCCCCATGCCCCAAATAATTAATTCCTTGTTAGGTCAGAGGTCGGTGAAGTTATACAGTTTACAGAAAACCATAATTGCTCTGTATTGTAGGCCCTATATAAGGAAATTACTCTAATTACAATAATTGCGAAATCTGGATTTAGGAAATGTTATTTATAATATCTAATAAACGGATTCTTTAGAAACACAGAACGTGTGCAAGAACACACTATATCAGACACTGTTATTACTGGGTCTGTTTTTATCTGATCTTACAAACCATATAGTGGCCGTAAACTGTCTTCCCATACTTTGATTCCGTGTCACTGTTCTTAGTTTAAACATCTTTCATATCTCATATATTTTTACAGCAGGACTATTTCATACAATATCATATCTTATTCCTTGGAATGGAATCACAAAGCTCGTTCAGTATTGATCGAAAACAGAATATCCACTATAATCGTTGCTAGGGAGTCTGAGGGGTGTTCCATATGTCAACATCCTTCACGAACAAACTCAATTAAACCGAGTCTGCCACGTTCTTTGCTATTTTCTTTTCTTAGACGCGTTCTTTGCTTTGTTTCTAAGAGATCCCTTTATCAGATATTCTTTCATAAACAACTCAATATATTACATTTACGTGCTCTCATCTTATCACGTGGAAGCATATATATTGTTTGGTTATTACTCGAGTGCTAGGATACTCGTACATGTCGTTTTACATACAATTATACATATTATAGAAGTTGCGTATATGTCTGTGTGTGAATTAACTACATGTATAACTAGAATTAACGCATTATAGTAGATACTAATGCATATGTGTAAATTTAACATCTCTTTAATATTCTCCAAGACACACACAAAAAACACTCTGAAAAACACACACAAAACACACATTTTGCAAACTTATATTTCATTTCCTTGAATTAAATACAAAAACGATTGTAAGTTTTTCATGTATTTTTGTTTATAACAAAACCAAACCATTAATAAGTAAGTGAAAGTGATATGTATACAGTGTCGGTATCACGGGACCCTTTCAAATACCAAACAATAAAGTACTGAAGAACGTAATGACTCCACATTCAAAATGGCTTTGTTTAAAACCACATCACTCTAGCCATTGGACTGTCCTTAAAAATGTTTGCTTGCTGTGCTCCGACCCAGTATTTTACATGTGGGTAAGTATACTATGTACATAGCTTATTCTTTTTTATTTCGCCAGATGTGATTTTTAGTATCATTTTGAACAAAAAAATGGTCAGAAACTATATATAAAAAAAAACACTTCGAAAGACAGTAAAAACATTTAGGTAGCTGTAATTTGAGTGGGCAGGTAGAACAGAGCACGGCAAACAAACATATTTTTAAGAGCGGCTTTGTGTATTGTTTATTTGTTCAACAATACATGAAGCAAATCTTCTATTGACTATCGTATATCAGGTACAAACAAGTGTCACCCTGATTATAAAACTGTAACTGGACTCTACAATCCGGTCAGGAGAACAGACGTGATTGTAATCTAGTCTGACAAAGCAGACGACTCTGTAATACGTTCATGTAACCGGAAATAAAGCTGTGTTAAGTGCGATTTAGTATTGACTGAAATGAAATTTTATTATTGTATAGTAATTTCTACATAATGACACATTTATAGATTTGTTTCATAGGTCGGGGTGGGAGATCATGTACATTTACATATCTTAAACAGTCATCGTAGAGCCGAGGGTTTGATCCTCCGCCACGGCTATGTGTGATGTCCTTGAGCAAGACAATTTTTTCGCATAGGCTTAGTACTGGTTCTACACAGGAAATCTTCGAGCGTGATTTGTATAATTTGTAATAACTTGTTTCACAATCGAAGTAAACTATATAAGTTTAAACTGAACAAACATGTGGCTGTCATACGTGACATTTTCTTTTGTTTGGGAATAAAGTATACGTTTGTTTATAAAAATAATATCTGACTAGCATCACTAACCTCTCACTACTAAGAACGTAGGTTAGAGGCCCGATCGCTCCATAACACGATATGTGAGAAAGTTTGTCAGTTAGTTGCGGAAGGACGGTGGTTCTACTCAGATTTATTCTGAGGCCGAGATATGCCATAAGACATATAACCTGAAATGTGTTGGAAATGGCGTTTAACCCCATTAAAAAAAGCAAAAAATCGAAACAAAACGAACAAACAAACGTAAAAAAAACTCAGATGCATTGATATCTAAAATATACAAAGTAAAATAAACACGTGTTCACAAACACTCGCAAACACCTGCAAACTAGTTATTCAGTTAATCTTATCTGTTTTGATTCAAGGATGGGACTGTCTGGTAACGTAAATATCAGGGCAGTCTCTCACACCACCGTTATTTAGTATTGGCATGGCATCTGTATTACTTTAAAACTATCAGTCGCCGGGCCAGGTGAGCTCAGCGGGTAGCGCGTCTGACTATACATACAGGGATCTTGAGTGTGAATCTTCGCCTGGTCACAATCTTCGTGATGATTAATCTCGATGGCATAATAATGCCGCTAAATATTCAAAGAAACAACCAAAGAAAGGATAGCAGCCGCTAGTAAATGTAATCATATTTAGGACTTTATAAAGAACCTTCATTTATTTCTTTGCGCAACAATAATTTGTTGAACATGACGATGCTATTCTATAAATTTGGAGCGAGCGGGACCCGAACCTACGACCTTATTGGTGAGAGGTAAGTGATCTTGAGACGGCGCCTTAGACCACTCGGCCACGGAGGACCCTGCACTGACATATACAACACGAATATGCGCCGTTTCTTTAGTGTGCTTTAATAATGATGTCGGGGTCAATAAACATACATTGTCTTGGATACTATCTTCGGATGTTTTACTTACATATTATAAATATTGTTTTCAGAGTAACTACTTTATAAATCCAAGATTTAAGTCAAAACTGGATGTATCGTCGAAAAATTGGGTAATACTTTTAAGTAATTTCAAAGTTAAAAATCCCCATATACGATAAAAATGACAAATGACAATAGAAAATAAAAATCTTATCAGAAAAAAAGTAAATAAGAAAATTTACATCAAACAAGAGATTTAATGTGACACCGGTTTCAAAGACTGGTCCGCTGTTTCCATAAGGCAGTATGATATACAACAGCCACAAACACAGTACAAAGTGTGGGGATGTCCATTTAATCCCACCAGTTGACAATTTATCATATGCCCAGTTAGGTTACTACTAAAATTATGTCATACAAACATTGCTCGATCCACTAGGGCTAAGACAACAAAACACATACGGGTTAATTCAATAGAGAATGCGTTGACTTCAGTGACGGCAGACCGTGCAAGACTTGGTTTATATCAACGACCATTCTGTCCTGTGTTGGTTTGTTTGTTTGTATGAAATTTTGAGCTGTTTTTCAACTGTCAGCGGTCAGAGAATATAATCATCATTCCTGGGATCCGCTAGGTTGTTAACCAGTTAAACACACACGCGCTATCTCTGTAAGTCACTGAATACTTCCTCACATACTCAGAGGTGGAATATCTATGGCCGTAGAACAAAGTCCATCACCAATGATATAACCACAGAAAATGTGACCGGACAGGAGTTCTAACTCACGACCTCTGGAACACGTTTCTGCTCCTGTATGATATCAAGGTTTTATCTTTGCAAGACAAATATTTACCAATATCAACTATGACATGAACGTAGCAAACAGAAAATTAATTTCACATTTGAAAATTGCGAATTGCTTTGTTGTTGTTGTTTTATTTCAAAAGCAATCGCTACTGTAATACGCAGCAGTGATAGCCAGGCGGTAATGCACTGTAGACGACAATATGCGCAACAAGACTTTATACCAAGGAATTATAAAGTTCCTTGTTTATACTGATGCTTCCTAGCAAGTTAGGTCAAAATCGGTTGACAAGTTTAGGAGGAGCAGAACTGACAAGAAATTGAAAGATTTATAATTATATATATAAATTAAAAGGCCATAAATCGGAAAACTATGACTTCATTCTGGTACATCCTAGCAAGTTTGGTGAAGATCGGTTGAGAAGTGGATTTATTACACTCCTGTACCATAAATGATGCGATAATACAAATAACTTTATAGAAATACTACATTAATGATTCTAAGTATGGACAGAAAACTCATTAATTAGAAATACACAACATGTTTAAGGAGTCCTCCGTGACCGAGTCGTCTAAGCGCTGTCGTTTAATGACCACGTACTTCTCACTGCTGAGATCATGGGTACAAGCCCCAATTGGTTGAAAAAACTGTGAGAATATTTGCCGGTTACTTGCGGAAGGCCGGTGGTTATAATCAGATTCATTCCGAGCTGTTACTCCACCAATAAAATAAAACTGAATATGACATATATGGTTTGTAATTTGTGTTGAGAATGGCGGTAAACCCCATTAGCAAAGCTTTGCGACTTCTAAAACTAGGCAAGTATGCCCAGGTAAAAAAATATTATTTTGGCCACTTCATTATGAATGTATATTTCAGTTTGAAAAGTAGAGGCATAAAAAAGTTAACGTAAAAAAGTTAATAATATGATTATTATGAGAAAGTTTGCCAGTAACCTGTGGAAGAGGGGTCCTCCATGGCCGAGTGGTCTAAGACGCTGTCTCAAGAGTTATGTGAGAAAGTTTCCAGTTACTTGCGGAAGGACGGTGGTTCTACTAAGCCTGACTCAACTGATGTCTTCCTCCACCAGTAAAACTGGATATGCCATATATAACCTGACTCAGCTGAGGTCTTCCTCCACCAGTAAAACTGGATATGCCATAAATAACCTGACTCAGCTGAGGTATTTCTCCACCAGTAAAACTGGACATGCCATATATAACCTGACTCAGCTGAGGTCTTCCTCCACCAGTAAAACTGGACATGCCATATATAACCTGACTCAGCTGAGGTCTTCCTCCACCAGTAAAACTGGATATGCCATATATAACCTGACTCAGTCTGAGGTCTTCCTCCACCAGTAAAACTGGACATGCCATATATAACCTGACTCAGCTGAGGTCTTCCTCCACCAGTATAACTAGACATGCCATATATAACCTGACTCAGCTGAGGTCTTCCTCCACCAGTAAAACTGGATATACCATATATAACCTGATTCAGTCTGAGGTCTTCCTCCACCAGTAAAACTGGATATACCATATATAACATGACTCAGCTGAGGTCTTCCTCCACCAGTATAACTAGACATGCCATATATAACCTGACTCAGCTGAGGTCTTCCTCCACCAGTAAAACTGGATATACCATATATAACCTGATTCAGTCTGAGGTCTTCCTCCACCAGTAAAACTGGATATACCATATATAACCTGATTCAGTCTGAGGTCTTCCTCCACCAGTAAAACTGGATATACCATATATAACCTGACTCAGTATGAGGTCTTCCTCCACCAGTAAAACTGGATATGCCATATATAACCTGACTCAGTATGAGGTCTTCCTCCACCAGTAAAACTGGATATACCATATATAACCTGATTCAGTCTGAGGTCTTCCTCCACCAGTAAAACTGGATATACCATATATAACCTGATTCAGTCTGAGGTCTTCCTCCACCAGTAAAACTGGATATACCATATATAACCTGACTCAGTATGAGGTCTTCCTCCTCCAGTAAAACTGGACATACCATATATAACCTGAAGTCTTCATCCACCAGTAAAACTGGATATACCATATATAACCTGACTCAGTATGAGGTCTTCCTCCACCAGTAAAACTGGATATGCCATATATAACCTGACTCAGTATGAGGTCTTCCTCCACCAGTAAAACTGGATATGCCATATATAACCTGACTCAGTATGAGGTCTTCCTCCTCCAGTAAAACTGGACATACCATATATAACCTGAAGTCTTCATCCACCAGTAAAACTGGATATACCATATATAACCTGACTCAGTATGAGGTCTTCCTCCACCAGTAAAACTGGATATACCATATATAACCTGACTCAGTATGAGGTCTTCCTCCACCAGTAAAACTGGATATGCCATATATAACCTGACTCAGTATGAGGTCTTCCTCCACCAGTAAAACTAGATATGCCATATATAACCTGACTCAGCTGAGGTCTTCCTCCACCAGTAAAACTGGATATACCATATATAACCTGACTCAGTATGAGGTCTTCCTCCACCAGTAAAACTGGATATGCCATATATAACCTGACTCAGTATGAGGTCTTCCTCCACCAGTAAAACTGGATATACCATATATAACCTGACTCAGTATGAGGTCTTCCTCCACCAGTAAAACTGGATATACCATATATAACCTGACTCAGTATGAGGTCTTCCTCCACCAGTAAAACTGGATATGCCATATATAACCTGACTCAGTATGAGGTCTTCCTCCTCCAGTAAAACTGGACATACCATATATAACCTGAAGTCTTCATCCACCAGTAAAACTGGATATACCATATATAACCTGACTCAGTATGAGGTCTTCCTCCACCAGTAAAACTGGATATACCATATATAACCTGACTCAGTATGAGGTCTTCCTCCACCAGTAAAACTGGATATGCCATATATAACCTGACTCAATATGAGGTCTTCCTCCACCAGTAAAACTGGATATGCCATATATAACCTGACTCAATATGAGGTCTTCCTCCACCAGTAAAACTGGATATGCCATATATAACCTGACTCAGTATGAGGTCTTCCTCCTCCAGTAAAACTGGACATACCATATATAACCTGAAGTCTTCATCCACCAGTAAAACTGGATATACCATATATAACCTGACTCAGTATGAGGTCTTCCTCCACCAGTAAAACTGGATATACCATATATAACCTGACTCAGTATGAGGTCTTCCTCCACCAGTAAAACTGGATATGCCATATATAACCTGACTCAGTATGAGGTCTTCCTCCACCAGTAAAACTAGATATGCCATATATAACCTGACTCAGTATGAGGTCTTCCTCCACCAGTAAAACTGGATATGCCATATATAACCTGACTCAGTATGAGGTCTTCCTCCACCAGTAAAACTGGACATGCCATATATAACCTGACTCAGTATGAGGTCTTCCTCCACCAGTAAAACTGGACATGCCATATATAACCTGACTCAGCTGAGGTCTTCCTCCACCAGTATAACTAGACATGCCATATATAACCTGACTCAGCTGAGGTCTTCCTCCACCAGTAAAACTGGATATACCATATATAACCTGATTCAGTCTGAGGTCTTCCTCCACCAGTAAAGCTAGATATACCATATATAACCTGACTCAGTATGAGGTCTTCCTCCTCCAGTAAAACTGGATATGCCATATATAACATGAAATGTAATGAAAATGGCATTAAACGCCATTGCAAAATATGTTAGATAAAGATTTCCTTTTTAACACTAAGCAAAGTGGGTTCAATCACAATTTTTTCATAAATATTTATGTGGGATTTATTCTTTTGTGGCGTACGTTACTGTTGTCTGATGACAAGCTAACTCTCACTGCTGAGGTCGTAGGTTAAAGCCCAGCTCGGTCCGAAACATTTATATGAGAAAGTTTTTCAGTTACTGCAGGAGAGGAACGGTGTTTCTACTCAGATTCATTATGAGGTCTTCATCCACCATTGGAACTGGATATGCATTATTTAACCTGTTTAAGTTATACTAATTTATTTTAGCTCGGTTGCGATGAAAGCTCAGAGCTTATATGAACCGTTTACGAGTCCGCTTCCTGGGTAGAACCAGTACTGAGTGTTGTTTTATGAGAGGCATCTGGTCGAGCTGGGGATCGAACCTGCAACCTCTGGCGTGAGCGCCCAACACTCTATCCATTACACTACCGCTCCGCTTTGTGTTGAAGAGGTATTAGATTTCATTAGTAAAAATAACATTGTTATTATATATCAGCTTGCATTAAAATATCTCACAAAAAATTACTTTTAGAATAACTTTATACATAATATTATATTCTACAATTTACATATATCTTAAATTTGCAAACGTCACTTCAATTTTACAGGGTGTTGTACCTTAACGTAGGTAAGATTATACGTCTGATAATAAAAAAAAAACATGTTATTTTTTATTTTGTGACAGATCGCACTATATGGGTGTCTTATGACATACGCCCTTTATAGAAGATAATGAAAAAACTCGCAAAGGCGTCAGCTAAACTAATGTAAATTTATTTGATGAAATAGCCTTCCAGCTGTTTAATATTTTGTATGATAATAATATAGTGTCGTATTTAACTGTAATGCTCATAGCTAGAATGCTGCTTTATGGTATATAAATTTTTATAAATTTTACTTTTTATTACCGGTGAAATATCGTTTTATGTGATAATGCCTACGTAAGCTGGTCAAGTTAGCAGAATAGCAGAATAACTGGCAGAAATGTTTTTTTTTTCATTTGGCTTTTCTACTAATTTGACCGAGTCCACATATGTAGTTTGATAATTGACCAAATGTATATAATGGAACAATTAATGGCATTTTTCTTATTTATGATTTAGTATGTATATCATAGCAATGTTAAGACAAACCTCTCCAGCGTCCATTTCTATTCAATGGCATATGAAAGTTCACATATAACATCAAAACATATAATAAATGATGCACGTTAAAAATCCCAAACGCACAGAACTCGAAAATCTTATTGATCTGACTTGTACTCTGTGGCAAGTCTTAATGCAGTTCTTTACCATATACTATGCCTTGGGTATGTAAATATTGTCAGTACCACTACTCCTGAACTTCTTAATGATTATGGTCAAACTTGCGAGCAAGTATCGTTACTGTTGTGTATATTGTCTCTGCAGTAGTATTACTTTCACAATGCAAAACTCATTAATTAAATGACATTGCTACAATACGGCTACATGCACATCGGGGGCATTCGTGCCGACAGGCACATTTCTTATTTGTCGTTTTGTATTTCAAGGACGTTGTTTTAACAGCATATTTGTACACTATCAGCAACGGCATGTGAATATTTTCTAAATATAGACCATGCTGGCAATTAAAATCACCGTGAGATGACAAATCCTGGACAGGATTATTATCTTCTGTACTCCAATCTCCTGCTTATGTCACACAAGCACTGCTGTCCACGGTCGAATTGAAAACGTGAAGTTACGGACAGAGAGAGAGAGAGAGAGAGAGAGAGAGAGAGAGAGAGAGAGAGAGAGAGAGAGAGTAAAGAGAGTGAGAGAGAGAGGGAGAGATAGAAAGGAGAGAGCGACAAATTCTTAATTTACAACATTTATGCACATTTAACAATAAAAAAACAACAACTCATGTATGGTAAACTGAATGTTAAACCTGACATGTGTCTATGTTGCATGCAGGATTTTTTCGTTTCAGTTTCTCATTCCCCTCAATGTGGACTCGGTTAGCTCAGTCGGCAGCACGTCTGATTAATTCTGGGGTCGTGAGTTCAAATCCCCGCCCGGTCGCGTCTCATTAGCATTCGTCTCTCACCTCATGTGAGAAATTATCAGTTATTTGTTGCTGAGACGTGTGTGCTCGAGTACTGGTTAACCTTCCAGGATCCCAGAAAAGAGTGGTTATGTAAATGGATCGTCTTTTAGTCATCGACGACACAAATGGCGCTAAAGATACAAATTACCTTAGATAGTATTTTCTTTTCATTTGTACATCAATGATACATAGGCAAGTGTTGGTGTTAGTAATGTAACTGTAATGGGTTTTGCAAAACTCGTTTTCTATTAATAATCTGAGGTATACGCCTTTGAGCTATTTAGATGTTTATACATTCAAAAAAAAGAGATGCAACACGCCTAATGTACGATTACATCTATTTACTGGGCTGGAACTGTGTCGACCCGTACATAACACATTGATAAGCTTTTGTGACATACATACCAGGAGGCCTGAATGAATATAACAGGCTATTTTTAAGTATTCGAACTGCCATTAAAGGAACATGCGAATCCAGTCTATGCATGTATCTGCCTCCCTCCCCCCGTCCTCTCTCTCTCTCTCTCTCTCTCTCTCTCTCTCTCTCTCTCTCTCTGACTCCCTCTCTGACTCCCTCTCTCTCTCTCTCTCTCTCTCTCTCTCTCTCTCTCTCTCTCTCTCTCTCTCTGATTCGGTTAAGTTTTTTAGCAAGCTCAGTTTTAAAAACATTATCAAACTGTCTTTAAAAGTACCAATCGTATCCCCTAACATTCTGATAAAAAAACTGATGAAATTAAGATACCTTTTTCACTTTCTGCTATAAATGATCACAAATACGAGAAATAATGTCTTTTAATATTAATTAGCGTTATTCCCCTTTCAAAACAAAAACGAAAGTAGTAGTCAGGATACATAATGTACTAATCTTAATTTCACATTAGTATCGTAAACATGTCAAAAGTGTCCCCGTAAGTTATACTTTGTGCAGACATACAGTTTTACTGCTGCGTCACTGTGACTGCCGGAGCGATCTATAATAACTGAAATAATCTTTATCAAATGAAATATTAGGATTTTAACATAACACTTTAACAAAAAACCGCATTTCACTATTACAAATATTGCGGTTAGATATAGCGATACCCACTGAGATGTTAGGGGATGTTAGTGTGAGTGTACCTACTGCATCCGTATGTCATCGTTTATAGAATGCATTCACTCATTTTATATATGCAGACATGCAAATATGAAAAACAACATGTAGCATGCTTACCGAATATGTCAACGGCTTAGAGCAGAGCTAGTCTTATCACCTTAGTCTTTAGTTTCAACTAATTAAATTTAGCTGGATTGCGAAGAAAGCTCAAAACTTATATGAACCGCTCTTGGGTACGAAACGTACTGAATGAGGTTTGTGAGAGGCTTCGGGTCGAGATGGGGATCGAATTCACAGCCTCGGGCATGGGCGGTCAGCACTATATTATCTGGAATACCGTAGCGTCTTTTAGTCTGTATTGAGGTGACTAAGCTATCTTTATATATCCCGTTCGTGTATATTGAGGTGGATTAGTCTATCTGTATATATCCTGTTCGTGAATATTAAGGTGGACAAGTCTACCGGTTTATATCCTGTTAATCTATATTGAATTGGACTAGTCTACCTGTATATATGCCGTTAATCTATATTGAATTGGACTAGTCTACCTGTATATATGCCGTTTATCTATATTGAGTTGGACTAGTCTACCTGTATATATCGTGTTAATCTATATTGAGTTGGACTAGTCTACCTGTATATATCCCATTAATCTATATTTAGGTGGACTAGTCTATCTGTATATATCCCTTTAGTATATATTGAGATGGACTAGTCTATCTTTATATATCCCGTTAATCTATATTGAGATGGACTAGTCTATATGTATATATCCTGTTAGTGTATATTGAGGTGGACTAGTCTATCTGTATATATTCCGTTAATCTATATTGAGGTGGACTAGTCTATCTGTATATATCCTGTTAATCGATATTGAGTTAGAATAGTCTATCTGTATATATCCTGTTAATCGATATTGAGTAAGACTAGTGTATCTGTATATATCCCGTTAGTGTATATTGAAGTGGACAAGTCTATCTGTATATATCCTGTAAGTGTATATTGATGTGAACTAGTCTATCTGTATATATCCCGTTACTCTATATTGAGGTGGACTAGTCTATCTGTATATATCCTGTAAATCGATATTGAGTAGGACTAGTCTATCTGTATATATATCCTGTTAATCGATATTGAGTAGGACTAGTTTATCTGTATATATCCTGTTAATCGATATTGAGTTGGACTAGTCTATCTATATATATATCCCGTTAGTGTATATTGAAGTGGACTAGTCTATCTGTATATAACCTGTTAGTCTATTTTGAGGTGGACTTGTCTACCTGTATATATCCTGTTAGTCTATATCGAGGTGGACTAGTCTATCTGTATATATCCCGTTAGTCTATATTGAGAATGACTAGTTTACCTGTATATATCCTGTTAGTCTTTATTGAGATGGACTAGTCTATCTGTATATATCATGTTAATCTAAATTGAGGTGGACTAGTCTACCTGTATATATCGTGTTAGTCTATATTGAGGTGGACTAGTATACCTGTATATATCATGTTAATCTATATTGAGGTGGACTAGTCTACCTGTATATATCCTGTTTGTCTACATTGAGGTGGACTAGTTTATCAATATATATCATGATAGTCTTTATTGACTAGTTTTAGTTCACGCCCTTTATAAAGAAAACAAGCCAATAACATTTCAGGTAATGTAATACATTGTTTGTGGAAATGCAATAATAACACCATGCATGTACTAGCCTATATATGTGTTATACTACCTGACAGATAAAATATGTCAAACAAATATTTGATCAGCTCACCCCGGCGTATTTGTATACTTAAATACTTACCTTCCGGTTTCTCTTTTGTGATATTTTCATCGAAACATTGGTTTCATGTTTTGAAAAATCAATATAAAGCCGAAGAAATGATTTGTTTTCCACTTAACGGCCACTTAAGTTTGCTCAACATGTCATTAATACAAACCAACGTAATACACAACCTGTACCGAAGCTTTACAAGGCCCGGATATAGTTTGCCAACAATGGCAACAAAGTCAATATATGTTCACGTTTATTTGAACAAAGAAAGTTAAAGATTTAAAAGTTTGTAAGATATTGTTTCAAAGTTACAAGAGCTGGAGAATACAGTTTTTGGTATTCGAGTGCTTGGGTGCCCCTGTATTTAAATGGCCTGTGGAGAAGCCCTGCGCTAGATCTACGTTTCTGTTTAAAGGATTAATGGAATTTGTCAAGCTGACCATTATATGATGGTAGTTGTAAACGTATTAAAGTAACTCTGAACGCGATGACAAAGGCAGGACAGTAAGTACTACGCCATGTTTACATATAAAAAAAATAGCAATTCGCTTATAGCATACACAGCAAGATAGTTAAACCATTAGATAAGAAGTAACATTAATAATTAAGTAGAAAACTGAGAAAAAACAATAAGCAACAACAACACCGCCACCGCCACCCCCACCCCAAAAACAACAACAACAACAAAAAAAAATCAAAAACAAAAAAACAAAAAACAAATCCCTTCCCCCCAAAAAACAACAACAACAACAACAACAAAAACAACAACACCAAAACAAAACAATAAATTAAAACACAACAACAGCAAAGAACAAACAAACAAACACACACGACAAAAACATTGTTTCATTATCCTAAAGGAAAACTAAATACAACGTTGTACATATTTCGTGTACATATTAATTACCTCCCTTCCTTTTCACTACACAGTTTACTCATATAAACCACGTACCAGACAGAGCAAGTTTTGAGTGCTGATTTGTGAAAGGCCATCGCTCCGAACTATTGACCGACCCTGCAACCACTGCATTGAGCGGCCAACACTGATTTCACCCCACTGCGCATTTTCAATATTTCTGTGTTTTGTTTTATCAGTATAGTGTAACTGAACTTGATATAAGGGACCAGTGCCTTTAATATATGGACCGTCACCTTATGCAGTTTGTGTAATGAAATGCTTAATGTCGTGTTTCAAGTTTTACCAAGCTTGTTTCTTAATATTAATTTAGAAGTTGTTTTAGATTTAAATATATATCTTAATGACACGAGTCAACCTTGAACCAATGTAGGAATGCACAAGCAAATTCTCTCCCCCCACCCATCCCATCGCAGGGAGACATTGTTTTTGTGCTTTCCATTCGTTTATCGTCCGACTGTCACATCATCTTGTGTGGAGAACTTATGTGGGCAAAAAAAGCCGAAGCCTGTTGGGAAAGATCATTGTCAGGACTAATTGCGCATATCTCTTTTGCGCTCCGGTTCGGATGATTTTTGACTGAGCTACGACTCTTTGCGTTTCCGGAATTTAATTTTTTTCCGTGCCTATCCTCTTGAATCAACGCTTGCATTTCATTGAAACTTGCTTAATATGACATATACAATTTGCGTTCCGGTTCAATGATTTCCGGAAGAGTTGGAATGAAGGTCCGTAATTCCTCTCTTGAACCGTCAACTGAAATTTACTGAAACTTGGTGGATAGGATCAGCCTGAAGCTTAGTCTTGGATTTATAATTTTCATACTGGTCCAATGAGTTTTAGCCGAGTTATGATCCTTTCGAAACTCTTGTCCGTGCCTTTTACCACAACTAACGACCAAAGCCTTGATGTGAATACCAACTTTGCTTTTCTAAGCCGTTATAGTCACATCACCAGTCCAGTTATGAATATTAACAATAACCTTTATGGTGAGTCTCACAGTTGTATCAGGTGGATACAGAGTTCTTCAACGAAAAACAAGTTCTAGTCAGATAGTTAATACTTTATTGGATTTATTATGGTTATATTATGTTGCGGTGACTGTTTCCTTTGAATGCATGTCACGTCTTCTGTTGGACAGATGTTTTCTGATTGTTGTTAATGCGTTCAAGTCAATATTAAATTAATTTTTTACCAACATCTTTCATTAGTTTGACATGATTTCAAAGTTTTAAACTATTGAAGAATTAGTTCTATCAATTAAGATATACAATTGTCTAGCGACCTTATTAATTGGAAACCAAATAAAATAACTCACCTCGAATGTTTGATGGAGAAGATGCAGACCTGCTATAAATGTAATTAAATGGAGACCAATAAATTATTCTGAAACCCGCAACAAAGGCAAATGCCTAATAAAGGTTTTCGGAAGTGCTTAATTCTGATAATGTATGTGACCAACGTACTAGTATACGCACATTCACTGTTTCATCTTACTGATTTACGTACATACTCCATTAGCACGTACCATCGTTAGTTTGTGACTCAGAACTGATATTGGTTTGAGTGTTTAGCGTCACCTTTATATCATCGAGGACTAATAGATGGTCAGTTAACCTAATCACTCTTACCTGGGATTCTGGAAGCCAAACCAGTACTCGAGCTAACTCATCTCCACGAGTAACTGAAAGCTTTCGCGCTTGAATCAGCAGCGAGAGACGAATGAAAATTAGCCACAATGTCTCATATATCGATGATCACGGAGACTGTGGCCTGGCGGGGAATCGAACTCACTCAAAGTTCTGTGACCCAGAACGTAAATACCAAGCGCAAGTTTAACAGCGCAATTATTGTACATTTCACGACGACTTAAAAGACTCGCGATTGATGTGGTTTATGAATTTATTACGTTTATCAGACATACCATAACAATGATGATTTATGTATGTATGCATTTAACAAAGACATCATTTCTATGATAAATCATATTGTAACACAAATGAAATGATTGTACTTTTGTCACTTTATAAATTCGCCGTTTGGTTAAACTTGTATCAATATGGAGTGAAATGAAAGTTTTATGAAATATTTCAAATTAATATCAGTTTTAACAATTATTCATCCATGGCGATATCTAGACACGATACGATTTTTATAGGACGAAACAATGCAAATAGCTGCGATAACTTGAAACAACACGGTTTTTATAGGGCGAAACAATATAACTGGTGGCGATATTAGGGCGAAAAAATATGACTTGTGGCGATATCTAAAACAACACGTTTTCCATTTGGCGAAACAATATAACTGGTGTAAATATTGGGGTGTAAACTTAAGACCTGTGGCGATATATAGAATCAACATGATTTTCATAGGACATAACAGTGAAACTAATGCCGATATTAGGGCGAAACAGTATAACTAATGCCGATATTAGGGCGAACCAGTATAACTTATGCCGATATTAGGGCGAACCAGTACAACTTGTGCCGATATTAGGGCGAAACAGTATAACTAATGCCGATATTAGGGCGAAACAGTATACCTAATGCCGATATAAGGGCGAAACAGTATAACTAATGCCGATATTAGGGCGAAACAGTATAACTAATGCCGATATTAGGGTGAAACAGTTTAACTAGTGCCGATATTAGGACGAAATAGTTTAACTATTGCCGATATTAGGGCGAAACAGTTTAACAGTATAACTAGTGCCGATATTAGGGCGAAACAGTATAACTAATGCCGATATTAGGACGAAACAATGTAACTGGTTGCAATATTAGGGCGAAACCATATAACTAATGCCGATATCAGGGCGAAACAATGTAACTGGTTGCAATATTAGGGCTAAACCATATAACTAATGCCGATATCGGGGCGAAACAATGTATCTGGTTGCAATATTAGTGCGAAACCATATAACTAATGCCGATATTAGGGCGAAACAATGTAACTGGTTGCAATATTAGGGCGAAACCATATAGCTTATGGCGATATCAGGGCGAAACCATATAACTAATGCCGATATCAGGGCGAAACAATGTATCTGGTTGCAATATTAGGGCGAAACCATATAACTAATGCCGATATCAGGGCGAAACAATGTAACTGGTTGCAATATTAGGGTGAAACCATATAGCTTATGGCGATATCAGGGCGAAACCATATAACTAATGCCGATATTAGGGCGAAACAATGTATCTGGTTGCAATATTAGGGCGAAACCATATAACTAATGCCGATATCAGGGCGAAACAATGTAACTGGTTACAATATTAGGGCGAAACCATATAGCTTATGGCGATATCAGGGCGAAACCATATAACTCAATGCCGATATCAGGGCGAAACAATGTATCTGGTTGCATATCAGGGCGAAACCATATAACTAATGCCGATATCAGGGCGAAACAATGTAACTGGTTGCAATATTAGTAAGAAACCATATAACTAATGGCGATATCAGGGCGAAACCATATAACTCAATGCCGATATCAGGGCAAAACAATGTATCTGGTTGCAATATTTTGGCGAAACCATATAACTAATGCCGATATCAGGGCGAAACAATGTAACTGGTTGCAATATTAGGGTGAAACCATATAACTAATGGCGATATCAGGGCGATACCATATAAATCAATGCCGATATCAGGGCAAAACAATGTAAGTGGTTGCAATATTAGAGATAAACAAATATGACCAATGGCGATATCTATATTTACTTATCGGTCAGCGGCAGAAATTAAGGTATACTTAATTGTATACTAAACAAAACAGCTAACAAGACACCGAGGAACTTGGTCGATATTTCAACTACTAGTCATTAGATTTTGTTCAAATTTCAAAGATAATAAGAACAATGTGTCATGAAAATCATCAGAAAATTTTATTTGTTTATCGTAATGAGATCATTGTAAAATCGTAATTTTAATGACAGCAGTACTCAAATTCATTTTCGAAAAACTAATGCGGATTATCGAGTATTTTTCGCGAAAATGAATTTGAGTCATTAAACTTACGATTTCACAATGGTTTTATTAAGATAATCGAATCCATTTTTAGATAATTGCATAACAAATTGTTCTTATTTCCTTCCAAATATGGATAAAATCCAATTTCAATTAGTTGAGATATCGGCCAAAATCCCAGATGTCTGGTTAGCTCTTTTGTTTAGTTGCTGTTTATTAATATTTATCTCAACACATGTGGCTGTAAAAATCGCCCAGAACTTGGTTGTGTTGTTATAATTCATTAAGGGTCATGGGTTCTTTTCGATGTCGCTTATGATAGTGATGTAATAGTGGTATTATGTGTTCATACGAGAGTTAACACGGGTCTGGATCGGATTAGTAACCGAATAACTGTACTATCACAGCTATAAGGAATTGTAAGAACACAATTGGAAGTAAGAACTTACCATTTGAATGAATGCATTTGTTATTCACCATCTGCAACATGCTGTTTACGCACATAGAGTTTAGATCGCAATTTGGATTAATTAAATTAGCGGTAAGTTAGATGAAATGTGCAATTCAGCAATCTGAGTCATGGCGGATTTCGCCCTCCATATATACATTTACGTACGTATGAGACAAGGTTAGCGGATTACGTCTCGACTGACGTTGAACTGTTGTAGTTGAAACAGCATGTTGTTTATTTTTTTTTGCGCATTTATTAAATGTAGTAATTGCACGTGGAATTGCACAGTTTATAGAGCACTATTCTTCGTTGTTTACTGACTTACCACCGCGGAAGCGAATACACATATTTGATATGGCTTAAATTACACTTCAAATTTTCCTCTATCGTCAACCTATCATGTCCATACTGCTGAAACTATTGTTAAAATTTCACGCAAAATGTATTTATTGCAAAAAATAAATCTGATATGTATATCTTTGTCGTATTTGTTTTGTGATAATTCTTCATACACAATCCTGTTAACTATTTAATATGACCTCACATGAGAATTTTCAAAATAAACAACCGAGAAGAATTGACTGTGCTTTGATTGGACGCTCTGGATGATTTGGGCAACTTTATTTTATTTTATTTTATTTTGTGTGTGATGTTTGTATCCTTAATTGTGACATTAACTTAAATATATTAATAATAGGCTATAAATAAGGCACGGTAAGAACTGAATGATATCAATCTGCAATTTGTATCACTGGACTTGCGATGTTAGATTTGGGAAGTCATCCAGGAGGTGAACCAGAAAATGCATTATTTTAACAAATTAAAAACACAAGTTTGAAATTCGAAATATTCTGGAAAGTAATGGAGGTTTTCGCTTTTGTTCAACAGTTTTAGTAAATTAAAAACACAAGTTTGAAATTCGAAATATTCGGGAAAGTAATGGAGGTTTTCGCTTTTGTTCAACAATTTTAGTAAATTAAAAACACAAGTTTGAAATTCGAAATATTCGGTGAAAGTAATGGAGGTTTTCGCTTTTGTTCAACAATTTTAGTAAATTAAAAACACAAGTTTGAAATTCGAAATATTCGGGAAAGTAATGGAGGTTTTCGCTTTTGTTCAACACGTTAAGCAGTTTTTTGGAGTGAAATCGTTTAGCGATACGGATTTACTTATTTCCAATGAGTGTCCCTGTCACAGAAATAAAATGAAGGAATTAAAAGGACAACAGTTACAAGAGGCAAGTTACAACAATAGTTTTGATATGTAAAAACAAAAATGTTCCATGTAACTTATTATATAAAGTTAGTGTTGATATCATTTTATGAGTAAATTGTTTAGCTGGACCCGGTTATCTCGGCCAGTAACGCGTCTGACTCAATACAGGGGTCGTGAGTTCGAATTCCCGCCCGGCCACAGTCTCCGTGGTGATTGATATACGGCACTGCGTCTTTCTGTCATTCGTCTCTGGCCGCTGATTCAAGTGAGAACGCTATTAGTTTCTTGCGGAGATGGATGTGCTTGAGTATTTGATAACCTTTCAGGATATCAAGAAATAGTAGTATGTTTATTGATCGTCTGTTGACCCTCGATGACATACAATGACGCTTAATATTCAAACAAACAAAGCAAATACTCCATTTAAAACAGGCTGTGAAGAAAACACATCCTGTTAGGAAATCAGCTAATATATTTTTCCTTGTTTCACGAATGACACGAGACACTTTATATACTCGGAAAAAAGTTTAAAATGGTTAAATTGTCACTGGCCCCAGGTGGTGTTTTGATAAATCATAATTAAAATGTTATTAAAATCACATTCCCATTTTATAAAAATATTTTATGAGTAAGACACACTTTCTTCATGGTGTGGTTATTTCTTTATTAGTTTGCTTATAGTAATTTGTAGTCGCTCGATTGCGAAGAAAGATAACAGCATAGTGTTAGTCTATCACAGAACCTGATATCTCCCGAATCAGGTCTATTAACCATCAACGAAAAAGAAGGGAGTTCTATGCCTGTCCCACAATTCATAGCAGTTGAACGCTAACTAAACTGTGACGTCATTAAACTTTCTGTTGGAACAAATGACCAATCAACGTGCTCAAGTGTGGCTTTCCCCCCTTTGCTATTTAACGGACCTAATAGGGAGAGCTGTAGTCCGGGAGCTAGAAGGATCCACCGTGCAGCCCCCCCCCCCCCCCCCCAAACCTCCGAACCAATATTTTTCTGAAGCCCCATGACGCCCTGATCACGAAAATAAATGTTAACATTGCGTAAGTTGGGACGAACTTCCGGTTATGACGTCATCAAGATGGCTGCCATAGTGAAATTTACCCAAAATGTGAAGAATATCATAAAATGGTTATTTTCTGATCAAATTTAACAAATGAGGTATCAAAATGACCGCAATAGAATAACAAACACATCTATTAACAAAACAAACTACTATAAAAGGATTTATTTCTAAAAAAATGAATTTATATTGATTTTGAGGTCAAAATCGAACATTTTCACAAAATAATTGTCATTTTTTTTGGTCAAATTTCTTGAACGATCTGACAGGCATGGGGTCTATTCACACTGCTCATGGTATTATGATGCAGGACATCGAAGGAAACCCAGAGCAACAGGGGGGTATTCGTCCTCAAATCCCGGCCGTCAGCAGAAGTGGAGCGCGTTCTCTGAAAACAGATCAAGTCGGGAATCTTCCTGAATGCTATGTAACACAACGAAAGAGTCCATCCATCACAATCCAACAGTTGACATGCCCTTGAAGCGAAGAAGCCCTAAAACGCGCCATGAGACGCAATTTTGTCTGGGTTCTCATTCGCATGATGCGTACAGCCTCACAGGACGTACCTGGTTGGACAGGCTTCACATCCTTAACTGGTATGCCACCAACAAATCTCACCACCATTGACTATTACACAGTCATCACCCAACCCATCACCGATTATAAGACCGTGCAAGAATGTCTGAGATATGCTGAAGAGGCCACACATGAAGTAAACCAGCAGTATGTCATAACAACCTTCGACTTGGGAGTCTGCATGGAGGCATATCCATTGCTTTGGAACAACCCTAAACGGTATGAGAAGCACATTGTTTTGATTGGTACCTTCAACCTCGTGTGTGCTTATCTGAAGATGGTGGGGAAGAAGATGGATGGCCCTGGTTTGTCTGACATCCTACTTGAAGCAGGGCTGATTGCCTCTGGTTCATTGCAAGGTGTGATATCCGGAAAGCACTATGACAGGGCGATGCACTGCCATAAGACCATGCTTGAGTGCTTGGAAAGGTTGTTATTGGAACAATACATGGCTCACCAAAATGAGCAGGAACTGTTCTCTTCCATCCCAGCAGACTCGATGAAGAAGTTGGATGATTTGTTACAATCGCTCACAGAAACCAAATTGGACGCAGCATTAGATGATGATGCATTCAGTAACTACATCCAGGGTTACCTGCAGTATAGAGCGGAGGTCAGTGAAGGCAGTCATGGAAAAACTGCCCAACTTTGGGCTTCCTACATGAGTCATAAATGGCTAGTACTCTCTCACGTACAGGCAATGAAGCACAATGACTTCCTTGCATATGCACACTGTTTGCATCTCATGACAGACATATTTTTTTGCATTCGGTGGTCAGAACTACGCCCGATATCTCACATACTTCTCCATCTTCCTGGCTAACATTGAGGTATCTCATCCCGGAGCAACTGATTTGATCAAGAGGGGAGCAATGAGTGTGGCTCGTTCCTTCATACCCGGAAACCGCTGTGCCGTCGACAAAACTATGGAGGAAACCTTTTTGAGACATGCCAAATCTCATGGTGGCGCTGGTGGGGGGTGGTTTTGGTGTTTCAGGGGTTCTCAGCAACCATGATGCATACCAAAGATGAGTGGGAACAACACACGCGAGATCCCAGTATGTCAACACGACATTGAACATGGCTGACATGCTGACAGACAGCCAAAGTGGAACAATGCATCGTGATGTACGACCTGCAGAGATCCTGAAAAGTGACAAATGCGTACGAAAGGCAAAGTAGGCAGTTGAAAGCTTCATCAATCCATTTATAGTTGACGACCAAGACAAACTTATCAGTCTTTCAGCTGGAGCTGCAGCCACTGAGATTATAGCAACTGATGTTTTGGGCGCAGAAAAGTCAGGAAAAGAGGCACAGAAAGCTTTCATAAAAGACAGGCTGGAAAAGAATGAAAACTTCTTTGAACCAGTAAAGCGGATGAATCTGAGAACGCTTGGTGACATGAACAAGAAGATGAAAGTAACAATGGCAAACAACAAAGTGGTCCAGTATAAGCAACAAGACAATATTGCCTTCCAACTATTTGTGAAATCCCAAAGCCAGGGCTTGCAGTTGGACATGAAGGAGCTGATGACGTACCCGCTGACCCCTGTCCCATACAGCATTGGAACAGCAGATGGATTTCTGGCAAAGACAGACAAATCTAAATCTTTCCAGTATCTGACCAAAGAGTGTGAGGATGCACCGGTTCCATCGGCTGAGTCAACACTTGCGGTATATGATGGTAATGCCTACTTCTACTACCTCAAGAAGATATCAGCCAATTTCAGCTTGATCTGCAACAAGATTTTTGGCATGATGTCAACGACAACAGATGCGGTGTTCAGCACAGATATGTATACTCCCAATTCTGTCAAATCCATGGAACGTGAAAGAAGGGGCTTTAGTGAGAAGCAAGCACAAAGAAACCTCCTGATTGAAAGCACTTCCTGACAAATGATGACAAATGATGACAACAAGACACAATTCATCAATCTCCTCTGCAAGACGTGGAGTAATCATTCATATGCCAATAAGCTCCTTGGAAGAAAAGTCATCATCATATGTGAAGGAGCTGCATACCAGCTGACGTCTGAAGATGGGCAAAGCACAGCGAAGATGGAGATTGAAACTCTACGCTCATCCCAAGAGGAAACTGATTCCAGAGTAGTTCTGTACTACATGTATGGAAAGGACAAGGGATACGAGTACATCTGGATCAAAAGTCCAGACAGCGATGTATTCTTCATTCTACTGCACTACACCCTAACATTGCCAAATGTACTGATTCTATTTGACACTGGCACTGGAAATAAGTAGCGACTGATCAACATCACAGAACTGGCAGAGGGCTATACACAGAACCACTGCACAGCACTCATGTGTCTCCATGCATACACTAGATGTGACACTACCAGCGCATTCAAAGGAATAGGAAAGATCAAGCCACTGAAAACTCTCCAGAAAACTCCAAAGTTTGCTGCTGTACTCTGCAGGTTGGGGGAAACTTGGGACATAACCGAAGACCTCCTTGATGAACTGGAGGAATTTACGTGTGCCATATATGGTCGTGCTAGAGTGCACAAGGTTAATGAGCTGCGATACATCCGCATACAAGAGCTGTGTGCCAAGGAAGACCAACCCCACCCTTCAAAGAATGTGGACATGGGATCACCTCCACCATGCAGAAGAAGTCTGGAGCAGCACGTAAGACATGTCAACTATCAGGTTGGAATCTTGAAGAAGGCCCACATTGCTGAACTAGATATTCCAGATGTGAAGGTTGACCATGGATGGGAGGTCAAGGATGGAAAGCTGGAGCCACTGTGGTACACAGGAGATGTTCTGCCACAGGAGCTCATCGACACCGCTGGCGAACCACTGCAGTCTGACGACGATGTGGATTCAGATGACTCGGAAACTGTATACCAGCTGACAGATGTGCTAGATCAGTTTAGTGTACAAAGCAGTGGTGAAAGCACAGACAGTGATCTGGATTGACAATATGTTCCCTCGAATGACATAAACTCTGTGTTTGTTAGATATTTAGACACACAGAAACGGCAATTATTGTTGATATGACTGTTGATATTTGAACAGTTGTGATACACAGGATATGAACAAAATAGCGTGTGGTCATTCAGCTCACTAGTGTGAATAAAACATTTCTGAATCATGACTAAGATTGTTTGCTTTCTGGAAAAGATTTGACCAAAAATAATGACAATTATTTTGTGAAAAATTGAAATTTTGACCTCAAAATCGACATAAATTCATTTTTGTTCGAAATGAATCTATTCATAGTAGTTTGTTTTGTTAACAGATCTGTTTGTTATTCTATTGCGGTCATTTTGATACCTCATTTGTTAAATTTGATGCGTCATGGGGCTTCAGAAAAATATTGGTTCGGAGGTTTGTGGGGGGGGGGGGGGGAGGTGCACGGTGGACCCTTCTAGCTCCCGGCCTACTGGGTCCGTACTACAGACTATCTCTCTCGATTGGGTATTTGAGCACGTTGATTGGTGAGTTGCTTCAGTGAAAGTTTGAATGACGTCATAGTTTAGTAATAAGCATTCAATAGCTATGAATTGTGGGACAGGCATAGAATTCCCTGCTTTTTCATTGGGGGTTAATGGACCTGATACTGGAGATATCAAGTTATGGGGTAGACTATAACAGCTTATATGAAAAGCTACCTGGAAAGATCTGTACTGAGTATTGCCATCAGTTAAGACACTAGTTATAATGTTCACCTGTAAATTTGCCATTAGGTATTCATCTGATGTACTCTTGGTGTAGTTTAGGTTAGATAATTTTAAAATCAAATGGCCATGAAGTGTGACGTGTTCATTGTTCCATGATTTGGAGATCCAGTTTTTTAAACGGACCAGTGCATACATTGTATATATGTCTGGTCGATGTAAACTGCCTTTGAATCTTATGTGGAATACCATTGAAAGCAATGGACTATTCTGTGTTTCTCAATACTATTTCAAAATTTGTTGGATCTGAAATTATCAGTGAAACGGAATTGCTTATTTCAAATGAATGCCCATGTAACATAGAGAAGGGGCAAACTAATATGGTAAAATACAGGAAGGTATGTTAATCAATATAATGAATCATTAATTTGGATAATAAGTTCATTGTTTGATTTCAACATTTATTGCGATGCTAGTAAAGTACGTATCTAGTCATCATTATATACAAGTTAACAGTGAGTTTAATATAAATAATACACCAATCTTGCCTGCTAGGGGACATGAGGGGTGTTGCATGATAAATCACCCCTCAAGAACATAAACCGAGTCTGTTATTTATTTGCATACACGAATTACTTTTATCAGATGTCCAACACGGTGTTACAACGTACACCGGATATTGCCCTAAAATGATAAGATTTTTTCCCCTAAAATTCCAAACGATTTTTGTGAACCAGATAAGTTCAAACACATTTATCTACTTTTTTTTGTATCTACTTTTTTGTGACACTCACATATTGTGTGATTGTTTTTACAACTGATGTGTTAATGCTCTACAACATGGGAAATGACTCAGAACTATGCTGAAATGATGAAAGTTGCAATTCACTGTCAACCTTATTATTTGATAAACCGGTGTTATGTACACAATTTACTTAATATTGTCTTATTTTTATCTTATTAAAATCTTATCACTTTAGGGCAATATCCGGTGTACGTTGTACCGCACCGTGTTATTCACTATAACAACAACCGTCTCGTGCGCTGTGTGGAGTTCGCCACGTGCTAGAAATGTTGTTATTTTTGGATTCCTTGGAATCATTGAACTCATTGAGTAGTGTTTAAAATAGAATATCACTTAATTTTTTACTAGGGGTTGTGAGGGGTGTTGCATGTGTAATTACCCCTCATCAACATACTCCATCAAACTGTGTCGACCGTTTTCATTTTTGGTCGCGTTTTTTGCTTTTAAGGGATCCTATATTATATATTATCAACTATCACACATGCAGTTTTACGTACCGTGCTGCGTGGTATCCAAGGAATCATGTCGCTCATTCAGTATTGTTTCAGAATAGAATACTGACTAAACCAGTACAATGGTCGGGGGAGTGAGGGGTGTTGCATGCTTAATTAACTCGGCGTCATCAACATAAAGATCAGATAACAATAATGTGTAATGATAATAATAATAATAATATTTATGATAATAATAATAATAATAATAATGATAATTTAAATATGTATAAATGATTTTTTTAACGAGACAACTCATGTGAATAAATTCAATCTTCCATGAGGCTCTCAGCATATTTACAAAGTACATGAATAATTCAACATATAAACAAAATGAGTGTGTGTGTGTGTGCGTGCTTGCGTGCGTGCGTGCGTGCGCACGCATGTATATCAATTTTGATGAGAGTTACCTAATTTACTAGATTTGCTTAGAATTTTTACTCCAGCGTAAATGTAAAGTTTTGAACTGATTAATAGAATTTACATTTTTTATATAACACGGAATAGAGTTCTACAAAAAGAGCATGAATAAGCAAACGAAATTGAAACATTTCAGAATCTAACGAAACATCTTTAAGGCCTCATTTACCAATTACCTCCCCTTAGTGACGATAGCAAGATTATTGCGTTTAAGAAATTAGAGCTGTGTAAATCGTTTGGTTTTTATTTTTGTTGAAAATGCTTAAAATGATCATATTTCTTTATATATATGAGAACATTGAAACATTTTCATGAGTTCTGACAAGTTTGTTGACATTGAGTACTGTGGGATGATGATATAATAGTTTAAGTTGTGAGTGATACATTGCAACAAATGCAACAAAAAGGCAGAATTGACAAACTATCGAAATTGTGCAAAAAGTAGTCTGGCCAACCCCATGCTTTTCTGCATATATTGACTAACAGAGGATTCTCTATAGAAACAAAACATTGTTAGAACCAGTGTTAAGTGTTCCAGATGTACATATCTCTATATGCAGACTAGTACAAAATTAATTGGTGTGTGAGACGTTAAGGAACAGTGGATCTGCAAAGGAGTCATCGCACTGTTAATTTCGTTTATATCAATTTTCACTTCATACTTCAATGTCAGATGAGATAGACTGAGCTATTTAAAGTTGCATATGATATTGATTAATTACAATACAAAAACTATCATACACCTGTAGAAAGTCAATGCTTAACTTTTGCATGAATGACGATAAAGTTTGAAACGATAGTATTTGCATCTTAAAGTACAAAACATGTACCACAGAATAGTTTGTTAGTCTATGACACTCTTTCCATGGTACACATATGTGCACTCTAAGGAATAAGTACATACCTGTTTAGAAAATACTTGGATATGATAATGTAAGAAAACATGTTTTACCAATTGCAGTCCACTAGATATGTAGAATATCAAATATATTTATTTATTTATTTGTGCTGGACAAGATAGGTGTGCAATGTTAATATATGAGATAAAACACCATAAAACTTCAGCATGCATTACCACTAAGGGATAATATGAATGCAACAATGGAGATACATCTTAAGCAGACGTAACATTCAGCTGCAGCAGACGTAACATTCAACTACAGCAGACGTAACATTCAATTGTAGCAGACGTAACATTTGTAACATTAAACTGCAGCAGACACAACATTAAACTACAGCAAACGTAACATTAAACTACAGAAGATATAACATTAAACTACAACAAACGTAACCTTAAACTGCAGCTGACGTAACATTAATCTGCAGCAGACGTTACATTAAACTACAGAAGATATAACATTAAATTACAACAGACGTAACATTAAACTGCAGCTGACATAACATTAAACTACAGCAGACGTAACATTAAACTACAGAAAATATAACATTAAACTACAACAGACGTAACATTTAACTGCAGCTGACGTAACATTAAACTACAGCAGACGAAACATTAAACTACAGAAGATATAACATTAAACTACAACAGACGTAACATTAAACTGCAGTAGACGTAATATTAAACAACAATATACGTAATATTAAACCTCGTTCTCAAAGTCCGTCTGTCCGTCCGTCCGTCTATCCGTCAGTACTGTATTTAATACAACAAAATTTATAGCCAGTTGTGTTGCGTATAAATTAATATAAAATCGACGTGTAGTTGATTATAAATCTATCGTGTAAAGACACATTTGTGAAACCCATAGGCAATATTTATCACCTCATTATAATTTATAGTATACATCTGCTAGCGACATTAAAATACATGCGTAAACTTATTTCCAGTCGGACGTGAAGGCCGCAGTTTCTCGCCAACAAAGCATAATTCCCGCTCCGCCGGCCTCAGCGTTTGGTGACGACGATGAAGACTATAAGAGAGTCACAAAGGAGCAAAGGGACGCGGAGAAATTGAAGCGATCGGCTGGCAAAAATGATGTGGACACGAACTTTGGAAAGGCAACTTTCTCGAAAGCCCCAAAATCATTTGAAGAAATGGTAAGTTTGTATCGGCTGTATCTAATAATAAAACTTTAAATTTATACAATACACCCTTCCTCCTTAGTATCTGTAACAACAACACTGGTCTCACAGAAGGCGGATAAGCTTATAATAAAATCTTATCCCCTTCTATAGGATCAGCTTGCACTTCCAGGGTGGATATTCTTAGATTCTTAGACTTGAACTAGAGAATGAATTTTGAAAAAAAACGCTTGGAGACCATTTTTTGAGGCCAAACTTTACAAGCATGTAGGCAACCTGATATATAGTTCAATATACTCTCATCATTATTGTATATGTCATGTTAAACCAGACATCTAAGGTTGAAATTTGGGATTTTCAAGTTCTAGTCTAAGACTATGCTTAAGAATGGTTGGTGAATACGACCCCAAGTGTACAACTGGCGTGATCAACAGCAATGATCAGCTTGTGCAAGCTGTTATTAAATATCAAATATAACGTCTTATTCGACGGATATATCAAACGGTAATGATTTGTTTTACAACCCCCCAACATTTAGGACAATGACATTGCGCAAGAATCTCACATTCCGTTGTTTCTTCTGTTGGTCATTCGTTGAAAAGTTCTTAAACTTTGTTTTATGTTCAATTTCGACAGTATATGTTGAATAGTTCGATTCTATTCCGTATCCTTTTTAATGAAAAACTTCTGTGTAGTTATTAGTAATAGGTAGTTCAATTTTAAAACAACATAACTAATATAACCATTGTGTCCAGCGAATAAACAAAGGATACACACCGCAAAACTCTTATTAGAATTATAGTTGTAACATATCATATGACAGATTCACTTGTCTTTTATGTGTAATCATACAAATATTTCAGCAAAATGCCATTTCCGAAATTGAAAAAAATAGTTCAGTTATAAATACAGACGACAATCACAATAACGGCGACGCTGATTCGTCGGAAAATTCCACAGACCAGTCCGAACCGCAGTCGGATGATCTGGGTCATGTACCAGACGCCAGCGGAAGTTGGCAGAAGTTTGCGCAGACGAAGTTCCAGTTTAAAGCTTCACACAGTTACTGTTGTGCGTCTCTGCCACAACCCCTTCTGCCAAAGAGGGACAAAACAGACGTATTGGTAGTTATTTTTGTTTTTGTAACGATGAAGAGATTTTTAGTTTTCTTATCAGATTAAATAAAATTTATTTTTATTTGTTCAATTGTGTCAATGTTTCTCCAAAGTATTATATATTTTTGCTTCTCATCGACATTTATTTTATCGAATATTTAAAACGTATAACAATTTTGGGAAGAAAACCCACCTAGTTCAGTCTTATATATCTATATGGTACAAAAATAAAATTACAGTATCTGTCCAGATCCTTAATTTTGCGTCTATATACTAGATGGCATAATTCTGGTAAATGCTTTAAAGGCACGTCATTTTCTTGGTATGGATACATACGTCCATAGCGCAAATACTGATGTGATTCGTGAACATTAGCAAAATTCACTTTCAACATTTCCGTGTCTCTTTTTAAGAGATTCTATTAGTTTCTTAAAGAAATACTTTTGGACACACATCATCTGATATCTTGTTATTTATCATCTCTACATGATGTGATACACGTATATTATCTCAATATGGGTTCAAGCGTCTATTGAAATGATGAATAAACTGGTTTGATATTCTCACAAGCGATACCGTCACCTTCCCCCACCCCCATAATATTGATGTTTTTAGATATACATTGTACCAGGATAAAGTAGTTTAATGGTCAGTGGAACTTGAAATAACTTACTAAATTTTATAAACAGCTTATCAATATTCAGAAGTTCATATCCAAATAAATAACTGATTTTTACAAACACCTTACCAATAGTCAGAAGTGCATATCCAAATTAACATCATCCTGTTTCAATGTAATACTTAAACTTAAATTTGAATCGAATAAAAGTGATTGTCATAGCTTACGATGATCAGTTCAATTTATTGAAATCAAATATTAAGATAACAGTTTAAATGATGCATTTATCTCTTTTGCAGGCGTCGTTAGCGTCATGGGTGACGATTTTAAGGATTATGGGAGATCTACCGGAAGTAGATTATGGCGAAACGTTTGCCGTTGCAGGAGTGAGTGCGTTTTTAGTTTGTATAAACCGAACGGATCGTTTTGATTTTAAATTGGTAATCCGTGACCGAGTCCTAAGGGCCCGTTCTAAATTTATATACTTATCAACGCTAAGGTCAAGTTAGGTCCAAATATTTCATGTTAAGCAGTCTACTAGTTTCTTGTGAAATGCCAGAAGTTTTACTTAGTGGTACACACATGGATATCATGTAGACATGTTGGATAATAAAATACCACTGAAGCCGGTGCTGGGGAACGTGAAGGATGTTACAAGTTTCATAAGAATTACATGGTGTGTAGCTTAGAATATCAACTGTATTTTAGCGAGTGTAAGAAAAGTAATAAATGCGAGCATTTTCGCGACGAGCCGATACTAAGCTACTTACCGTGTAATTTATTTGTCATGGCATATTATTTTTTATTTTCACCACTTTTCGTTTATAAGGTGAAAATAAATTTATATTTCATTATTGCATAAAATACTGCAGTTAGCAGATGAATCTTAAGTACGACATCTCCTGTGGGCGAATCACTTGCAACAAAGAAACAGCCCGATAATCCAACCAACTATTACAGCGGTTTTGGGTTTGCCATGTGTATTTAATGTTTCTAACCTGAAATTATTTGTTTACCTAAATTTCGTTGCCAAAAACAGCATTAACTCTAGGTTTAAAAAATAGATGTGGGGTGGGTGTGGGGGAGTAGCATAATACAGCTTAGAAAATATTGTACTAGTAGCAGTCAGCTGTATGTATCAAGAAATTATATAGAGAAGGATAGGCAACTGATTGAGATTTTGTGAACGTTTGCGTATTCACGCACAATCTCGTTTTCAATTATCTTAACTTCCATTAATCCCATGAACACAAATCAAAATTCTTACATTGCAGAATGAAATTGTCATCAAAACAATACAATTCCCAGCACTGTATGTTTAAAATTGTTACAGAACTTATGATTACACAATTTGTATACAGCATCTAAAGCAACTAAAAATCACGATACATTTTCCTTCAAACCTCAATATGTTTAATTCAAGATCATTTTGCATGATTTAAACATGTTTAAACATCTAAGATTACATACAACTTACATTTTATGTACAAAAAATCAGCTTCCTGTGAATTATGAATGATTAAGTTGCAAATCATTAATCCTTCGTTAGCTATTTCATCAACATTTAATCAGGAGATGCAAGTTTCCTATCCTTCTAAACCAGTCCTTGGTATCATGTTAATAAATTTAAAAGTTGCATGGTAACCTTGATGTATAGACACAATTGAACTGAGTCTGCTATTTTTCCCTTGATTCCGTCCTGTGCCTCCAGCGGACCCTTTTTAAAAATTAGACGTTTTGTTGCAATTTTTTCGGAAACTATAACGAAAATGAGATTAAGTTGGTAAGTTCAAATTCAGATAAGTAAATACTTGTATGTTATTTGCAGCATATGCAGTCATTTAGGTTGCCATTATGCCAATTTGAAAGAATGGAAAATCCTATTTACAGTTTTAATGTAAACCAAATGAAATTAAACTCACTATTTTAGAACCTACAAATAAATGAAAACCAAAGTTATGATGTTAACAAATTCACACTTGATGACACTTAAACATTAGTTATTTAGTTATCTATCTCACTTCAAATGGTGACATGTTGTCCTCTTTTGCTCTCTCCCTCTCTTTTATTCTTCACAGAAGTTCAATTGTGTTTCATCGTTATATTTATCAGTTCCTTTACCAAACATTTGTTTCAGACTACCAAACCAATCGTTCAACGTGTACGGGATAATTTCCAAAGGAAACATTCCAAGAAAGATGTGGAAGATGCTTATAAGAAGTACACTGACCTGGTGAGAAGTAGTGTGCTCTTACTCTGATATCCCACATTAGATTTGTGCTCATATTACGTTATAGATGTATCATTGATATTTTCATGTTTTATGTGCAGCGTAAATTATATCATGTTTTTGATAACATTTCTCTCTACCAGAAGCGAGAAGCAGTTGAGTGGGACTAGCGAAGAGGAATGTCACCAAACCGTGGTATGATTTACGCTACGGGTAAAACATTAGAAGATAAATGACACATCTGTTGTAACCTTTTATACTTTCGTATAAAGAAGTCAGTTTCTTGTTTTGTGTGTGTTTTATCCGTGTTTTCACATTTTTCCTTAATCCATATTCTCCCAATCGTTAAACCATGTAACATATTCTAAAAAGAGCAATCGTTTTGATTGGTGTAAAGTGCATCACGTGATCAATTATATCATGCGAGACCATGGCATAAGTTTCGGTTATTGTAAATTAAGACATACTTCAAAGAATTTAGATTATCACAGCAGCCATTGGTTAAAATAATGTCATAGAGTATGTGTAATTGTAGTTTATATTGATATTTCAATATTTTGTATTGATGTTATGCAATTGCATTTAAATAACTAGTCAACCAAATTTGCGTGTTCTGGCAGGAACATCTTTCCTAAGTAAGACATGAACAAAATGTTGTTGTTTTTTTGTGCGAATCTAAGCTTTATCTATCTTTGGGTAGGCAAACTTACGATATGCACTTATGTGTTGGTAAATGAAACACTTAATTACGTATATTTATTATAGTTTAAAGATCCGACAGCTTCCGAAGTGAAGAATGTTCCATTTCTACAAGACAATCGTGAATCGATGTTGGAAAAGGTCCAATACATAACTGGACTTGGTATATACAAGGCTGACTTGAGGTAAAAGAATAGTTAACACAATATTGCACAAGTGACCGTTAGTGTTTCGTCTGTGATTTCTTTGCTATCTTCCTATTTGCCAAATAGAATTACAGTTAACAATGTGTGTTTTGTGATCTATTACATAATTGTAAGGAATTTTATGTCAGGGTTTTCTTCTCTAAATTACTGGACTAATTATGAGTTGAAATAGGGAGATACAATTTAGCAGCAAGGCAAGTGAGTGACATGATGTCAACATATTTTCTCTTAGTATCCTGTATTCAAAATACATAATGTAAATTCCATTTTATACGAATCATATTTCATTTGTACTTTACTGTTTACAATACTATTACTTTCTATGTATAGGTTTGAAGTTATATGGAATTTTCTACACCATGTAACTTCTAACCGGCTAAGATGTTAATTTACTCTACCGTCCTCGAAGCGATTTCATTAACTAAGGAAGTAAGTCAACATATCAACATATACTGACGGTTATGGCATTCTATGTAAAATGGAATGTTATATTTTGAAAATCTGAGCGATTTTATTAGCTGAGAAAGTAGGACACCTAAATTAATTTAAAAACCCACAATCACACGGACTGTTTATTGTTTCAGAGACGAGTTGTACTGCCAGGTGTGTAAGCAGCTAACCAATAACCCGTCCAGAAACAGCACGATTAGAGGTTGGGTACTGTTGTACATGTTTGCCGGCAGTTTTTTACCTAGTGAAAAGGTACATAGAATTTACCGACAGTGCTCCAGATAAACACTGTTCCGGGGGTATTTAAGCATTACAATTTCTTAATAAGGCATCGAAATTTAAATTAATGGTTAAAATAATCGGCGGTTATTCTCAATTTCAGCATTGATTAGTTTGTATTAAATGACAGTTTGATAAGAATGTTCATTTCTAACCATAACATATTTTGAAAATGAGCTTTGCATACCAATGTAAGCGGTATAATAAGAACAGCTTACCTGGATCACTGTACCGATGACAGTGCATTTTTACCTCGTGAAAATGTGCATATACTAAGTACAATGTAACATTTACCAAGTTCAATGTACATATACCAAGTACAATGCACAAATACCAAGTACAATTATACCAAGTACAATGCACATATACCAAGTTCAATGCACATATACCAAGTATACCAAGTACAATGTACATATACCAAGTACAATGCACATATACCAAGTACAATTATACCAAGTACAATGCACATATACCAAGTACAATGCACAAATACCAAGTACAATGCACATATATCAAGTATACCAAGTACAATGCACATATACCAAGTACAATGCACATATACCAAGTACAATGCATTATTATTCTCGTATATGGCAACAAGAAACAAAGGTTTTATACGTAACGTTAAACATATAAATGAGGAATTTATGCGAAGTTTAGCTTTCTTGGAAATATAATCATTAACATCTTATCAGTAACACTGCACGTGTTTGAATGATGCATGGTGCTTTATAAACATACGTTACTGCGTGCCTTAATTCTCCAAATGATAACCAACTTTGCTCAAAATGTTTGGTTTTTAAAAAACCATCCTGTGGTTAAACAATAGCTGTTGATATATTCATTTGAGATAGATTGTGTAACCTCCTAATGCAGTTAATTATATGATTTTGTTAGAAACACCAACTTGTGTATATGAAATATATGCCCGACGTGCAGTTTTTACTCTTTAAAATCAAATATTCATGAGAAAAGTACGAAATAAATGCCTGACGTGCAGTTTTCACTCTTTAAAATCAAATATTCATTAGAAAAATACGAGATGTAATAGTTTACATTGCAACAGGTGTCATTTATCGGAATACTTTATATGTAAATTACCATATCAGCGACGCTGCAGTACAGATGATATCAGATAATTTACTGAACTATTTCTTCTCGTATATTACCAAAATGGAGGTAATTTGTGTAATATACATGAATATATATAATATATTAACATTTATTATCATATATTACCAGATGATTTAATTATTATCATATACAACCAAATTGTGTCGGTCCATGTAATAAACCATCATTATAACCTAAGTGAGCCAGTCTGTGCAGTGAAAGTTGCTAATTGTCAACGAAATAAGATACATATTTTCGTGTATCACATTAAACTTCAACCAGTGACTTTATTGGATGTCTCTGCTATTACTAGCTCAGTCTGTAACACGTGTGACTGTCAATCAATTCAGGGGTCGTGAGTTCGAGTTCCTGCCCGGATAGTCTTTATAAAAAATGAAGGCTGTTCTACGGTCTTGAGTCTCCTGTCCCTGTCTGTGACTTGCAGAAATAAGTCGTTTCTAGTACTGTTTAACCACCTAGTGGACCACAGAAACGATGCTAAGGTGTGCTGACCACCTTTAAATAACTGAAATGCTCTTGAAAAAAACAACACATATAAATAAAGACCCTGTTAAACATGTAGTAAGGCCTATACATAACTATATAATTATAAGGCGTGTCAGTAATAATTCAATTACCCTAAAAATGGAGGAGTTGCAAACCCTAACCAGGTAGAATACTAACTTGAAGGACACATGTCTTTTATGAAAGCTGGATAGAAAACGAGCGATTCTATCACATAGCTCTTGTCATAACAACTTGGGCGTGGCTCCATTCGGCTGAATTCCACTTATTTATTGGAGGTTTTCAAATGGTTCGCACAACTTCGACTGGTCCATACACAATACATATAGTACACCAACCCCTTACAAATAAGACTGGGGCAGAAATTATGCATGTTTAGATACTTATAAGACAGGCATGTTAAACGACTATTATTCATGATTTGTTGTTACAGTTTGCGCCGTATTTCCTACAATTCTTAAAAGATGGCCCAACGGAGCATGCGCAGAGAGTTGAACGATTACTACGACGGACATTTATGGTTGGTACAAGAGGTCAACCACCGAGCTGGTTAGAATTCCAGGTAACAATGATAAGTATCAATTAGAAAAAATTGAATCATCAATTACATGTTGACAATCACATAACAACAAATAAAAAATAGGATGTAACACCATGACATATTTCAGAAACTGACAGTTTTTTTATATGAAGTTTAATTTCCTTACAATACACGGAAGTTATCTACGTCTTTAATTGCTTATCTAGGCTGCAAAGAACAGCAAGCCGATCTTGGTACCGGTGATCATGATGACGGGACAGCGGTTACTGGTGGAGACGGACAGTGCCACCACGGTGAACGAACTGTGCTCACAAATCACACAGAGGGTCCAGCTTATGGACAGGAGTGGATTTTCCATCTACATCACCCTCGGACACAGGGTCAGTTGTCTTGTCTATCTCATATATATGATTTAATAGCAATTAGTTTAAAACTTATTTTGATTTAGATCAATTGTGAAACAAGTTCTTCCAAATAACTTTCTACAGCCAATCAAATCATTCAGATTTTTCGAACTAGAACATTCCGTTTACAAAGAATGTCATGACTATCAGCAGGTGTTGACCTAGTTCTGCAGCCAATGAAATTGCTCCAAGAAAGAGAATGTAGATCAAATTATAAGCCGGTTAGAATTCGCATGGAATATAACTTCCAACCTGTACTTGTTGTCACACGAAATTTATATCAAATAATTAACCATAGAAAGGTCATCATGTAACTGAACCGTTATCTACAGAATCGAGGGTTTAATGCAAAACTGGTCTAAATCAATAAGGTAGACAGATAATTTTTACACGGAAGTAATTGGAATACAGAATACTACTGATGGCATTCGGAAACGCTTAGTCATTGATGACGGGCTCTTTGACGATATAGCGATTTCATTGCCGATGGCAAGGACGTATATAGAAACTACATCCTTGCCAATGAACATTCGCGAAATTCTATCGATACATACAATAAAACCCCTCTAATAAGACCACCTTTAGAACCTGGCAAAAGTGGTCTTAATAGCGGGGTGGTTTTTTTTTATCGAATTTCATGATAATTAGCATTTCATTGTTTATGTAATTGTATCAAAGGTGTATGTGACAGTAATAGTAAATTGATTTATACTATATTCTGCATGTGTGTGCATATACTGTCATTGCAATGATAATAATAATTTTTTTTAATTTCGAATTGTTGCTGTTTTTACTAATAAGTAAAGAATACATTAGATGTTTTAACATTATACGCGAGTATATTTAGTTCTTCCAGTAGGGTCGCTTCCTTTCACTCCTGTCATTCTGTTTTTATCCATTTACGTATTTTGATTTTCACTTAATCAGTGTCAGGACCTTGAAAACAAACAAGAAAACTCTAAGGTTTAACCAATCTGTAGCAAATTTCATGTTAAATGTCTTTTGTTTCCAGATAGCATGTCTTGGTCATGGGTTGCATAGAGTAATGGACGCCATTGGTGAATGTGAACAGAATACGCGCGATCAGGGCATGCGCGAAAGTAATAGCACGTGGAGATTGTACTTCCGGAAAGAGTTCTTCACACCCTGGCACGAACCTGGTTCCAACTCTCAGGCAACAGAACTGATGTACCAGCAGATAATGCGAGGAGTTTCTGTAGGAGAATACAAGTGCGAAAAGGTGAACATTTAATGAATCGGAATTTTGAGAACATTTACATACAAAATATATAGCAACGTCGAGTTTGACGATTATAAGGTACTAACTAGTGAACATAGTGATTTTGAATGAATATCTTATTAATAACATTAAGAGTTAGTGAACTATCGTGTGTTTTGATAGTAACGGTTACAAAAATTGGAATATGATGTAGTTAGCTATTTATAGATTTAAGATTCAATATTTCAATATTTGTAACTTAAACATACAATGGTTCTCATTACATACATACATTATAATATACATGAAAAACATCTTATATAGTTATCATATGACAATTTATCACATGATAATTGGTATATAATTTAAATATTTGTAAATATAAAGAAGCATTAGCACATCTGTATTTTATACTAAAGTAAGTGATTGAAAACAAATTGAATATGTTCGCCATTTTCACAGAAAAGTTGTCTAATCAATATGTATAATATGAATAACTTCTTAAATTTCAGGACACTGTATTAGTGTTGATGGCCGCACAAAAATACTACATTGACAATTCAGCAAACACGGATAAAGCTAAAATTGAAAAGTTTCTTTCTACGTGGTTACCAAAGGAACACAAAGAATCTCAAGAAATGTCATATTGGGTGGAAAAAGTGAAGACTGAAATAGAAAATGATTTCTTAAAAGACAAACCACAAAAACATTCATTGAAGGCGGACATAGTGACGTTCGCCATGAACAAATGGTATAACCTGTTTTCGAGATTCTATGATGCCTCTAAGGTTCAGGGACCCAATGTTTCCTGGAGCAATGTTATAATTGGGATCAATTGTAAAGGATTTAATATTATGGACGAAAGTGAAAGCGTGAGGTTACATTTATCATTCATTGAGATTACACATATCGGAAAAGGAAGGTAGGTTCTAAATGAGATACATCATTTTATTTTTAAACGGGTTGTTATATATGGCATATACAGTTTGATTTGTGAAAGAAGACATCGGAATGTAACTAAGTAGAACAGCTGTCCTGTCCTTTCGCAAGTAACTGACACACTTTCTCACAAAACAGATTTTAGATCAGCTCCAACTACCCCAGAGCTGACCATACGATGACCACGCCTCTGACTACCCGGCTACGGAGGACGTATTTTTTAGCTTAAATGCTGACGCAAGTCTTCGCTGAATATCAAAACATAGAGTGGATAAAAATTCTATATTTACATATTCCTTTATCTTTACATCATTACAGCTAATAACTGTTACTCTATTTGGATATACAATCTGTGTTAGATGCTATTCCTATCATATAGAGCATAATGCTAGCTTCATTGTATGTATTTTTCTAAGCACGTGTTATACGTTATGATATATGTGTATGAATATATTTGTACAACCGTCCGTCTATTTAGACATAACGTGACGGTATCAACGATCCAAGGCGACGACTACACGGCTAACACGCAACACAGTGAAGATCTTTTTACCTTGCTGACGTCATTCCAGACTGGACTTCGACGAAGATCACGATATGCAATTGCTGTTCAGGATGCATCCCATTTCGGTAGGTAGTGAGTAGTTCCGGTGCATTTTGTAGCAAGCAACATTGTTCTTGTCTCAGCAACATTGTATTCCAATGTAACGTGATAATGATTTATGCATAATCCATAGATAAAACATCATACGGCACCATCTACAGGTCTGGTATGCATTACGATTTCCAGTATTCGACCTGGGTTACTTAATTCGGAGAAAACGCCATAAAATTAAATGTACATACATAATAAGTGTTGACCTTTCTGTTACTAGATGTAACCGTTGATGGTTTTATAGGTCTTTTCGAAAACTATCTGACCTCTCTTGAAAAGATTATTTCATTATCTGCGTTAGTACAGCTTTCTGGAAGGTCACAAGGGAAAACTGCTTTACAATGATGCTTTGGACTGTAGAATGGACATGGATCAAGCTCTCCCCCCTTGGGTCCGTTACATAGCCATGAGCTATGGGCATGTTGATTGGTGTAGTTGAATGACGTCACAGTTTTGGTAAACATTTAGGTGCTATGAATTGTGGGACAGGTATAGACTTATCTGCTTTTTCACTGAAATTGTACATACCTGATTCGGAAGATCCCAAGGACTGCAATAGACTAATGACTTTCTTCCATGCTATGATATGTTTTAAAACGTTCCCGGAAGTGTCACACAGGGTCGCAGTCGATATTTTACTGGGGAAGCTAACCTAGTTCTGGGAAAGGTCTATAAAACATATTAACATCAGTTTCCTGAATGTTTCAATTAAACAATCACATATTTCAGAAAGTGCAATAGGTTTTGGGGTTGCCAAAGGAGACTTGGTGAAACTTGACAAACCGTATGAAGAATACGGTGATTCGGACGTGTACACGGGTACATCGTGTAAGAACGATAAACACGGAGGTGTACCACGTGATGTGTTGTACATTCTGCCAACAACTGAGGAGCCACCGGCAAATATTATGGTAGGCAGTTTATCGAATTATAATCTCACAATTTTAGATAATGATACCATGATTAGAATTACTGCCAAACTATATGAAAAAACCGCATAATGAATGGGCATTAAGTGTTATCTCTCAAATTGGTTTCCGATGAACTTTTTACATTGTTTATGTATTTAGTTAATATTTGGTGTGTAACTGTATAATATTGATTACTAAATATAGATTTTCCTCAACGGCGGTCATATTTACCGAAATTTAACCTTTTCAAATTAACGTTTGGTAAAATTTACTAACATATGACAGGGGCATCCGTGTTCTATGTTCAATTTGCTTTAAAATAACAAGCAAACGTGTTGAGTCACAAGTTAGCAAAATTAAAAAAAATATGATTAGATTAACTGACCTGGCGTGAGATGGAAAATCGATCCACCCACTAGCCACGTGGCTTTGTATGTCCAAGTATAACTATGGTACTACAGTGTAGTGTTTACCAAGAGATTGTTAAGATTCACTAACATATAATGAAAAGACAACTTCAAAAATGTACAAATAGTTCAAGCCTGATTTAACACGCATAAAATAAAAGTGTTTTATTCTTAAATTTTACTTTATCAGGGCATGTTGACAGTTCAGCTTCGTAAAGATGTCCCCTTTACAGTAACACGTCGGTCGGCACCAGCATCAGTATCGACGGCAGGGTCCGGAGGGCACACGCTACACGAATACTCTAAAACGTTCTTCAGGTATACAGCATATTTCATTACTCTTTGTGAACAGACGCGGTAAATTCGAGGTTACATTTAAGTTTCTTGCTTGTGTTCTGTAGTTCAAAGGGGTTATTTCATCAGGGTCCGAGATTACAAAACTTTGCTCCTTGCTAACTTCAAGGTTTCATTATCAACTAAAAATGAATGGACTCATTATAGCAAATAAATGTAAATACTTGTAACTTTCTACTTCAAATCAGCCATAATACTTTCGAGTTCGAGGCTGTGCAAAGTGTTTGGGCTTTTATTTGTTTATATATACCTCCTTGAAATTAGTGTTGAGTGTGAATTTGAGTTTAGCATGGAAAACAGTTTTTAAACTCTGGGACAGATATTTTGTATTATTACACCATCAGTCTTACGTGCTGTGTGGCGACTGCAAAATAGCGAGAAGTGCTTTGGCTGATTATTATTTATGGAGTGATATTCACCAATCATTCTGAAGAACATTCTTAGAATTGAGTTCAAGAATGAATTTTGAAAGACACACTTTATTTTTTTAGTCCAGGTGGCGTATTCCCCAACCATACTTGAGAATATTCTTAGACTTCAGCTTGAACATCCAAAATTTGACTATATATCAGAGTGTCCCTATATGTTGGAAATTTTGGTTTCTAATTGAGTTTTTCAAATTTCGTTATTGAGGTTAGGTCTAAGAATATTCTTAAGAATGGTTGGTAAATACCACTCCAGAATTTGTAAGCATGTATAAACTCTCACACTTATTCTATCTATCATGGAAATCTAGATATCTAAGGTTGAAATTTGGATTTTCAAGCTTAAGGCTAAGATTATTTCAAGAATTGTCGGTAAATAAGGTCCCTGGTTTCTTGTATCATGAAGCAGACTCCGTGTTGATAGAAAGCATGAATAATGATGAATCCCGTGCTAGTGATACATTTCTCTTAGTGAAACCGGGGATTGTAGTTTCTTGTTTGCTTTATGTGTTTCCAAGGGATCTCTTTACCAGTATCTAATACTGTATGAATTAGTTTGAATAGTATCTGATTACACCATTGCTAGTGTTTAAGTGTGTTGTTTAAACAAACACATATGTGTATTCGGGACAAACACTTGCTAGTTGTCAATTCATAAACTTTTAAAACAGAATTCAAGCATCAGAAAAAGTATACGATGAAGAAATTTTATACATGTTCATAATAAACTAGTATGTCCCGCTAGAATCAAGTCTTATGAATGGATTGTTTTCATAAATCTTTTTTGTAGACAATCATCTGAAAACACAGTGACCAAACTGCTATCAAAGGCATCATTTAAGAAGAAAGATAAGGAAGTAATTTGGAAATATTCGAAGGAGCCATTGAAGAAGCCTTTGTTGAGGCGGACGAACATGAGAGATGACCTACGCAGGGCAGCCTGCAGAAGCTTTAATGATATCCTTGATTGCCAAATAATTTATTTATATATTTATTATCTCATTTATTAACATATGATACTGTCGTCTTTAGCAATGTAGAGATAATTTTACATCAGTGCTCGTTTATTATTGAATTTATTTATTAAACCAGTTGGCAATATATTATTCGAGGCAAGATGATTATTTTTATTTACACATTAATCATTGCGTTTTAACATGTTAAATAATTATATTTAGATCTATCACGTTTGTTTTATTTCAACTGTTCACATTTCCCCTTTCGAGATATTGTTTTACTCTTTTGTCTGTGATTAACATAAAGAAGTGAAGTACCCTTTTTAATCTCATAAATTCAACTTCACCTGGGCGGAGCAACATAACTACATTATTTCCTTAACTATATCCACCTATTCATCGATACATGAGCAAGTCTTCAAACAACGATGAACTTATTGAAGACGAGGTGAATGAATGTGTATTTGACGTCGCCATGAGGAATGTAAGCAACATTCATAATTAAATATTTTACAAGTTTAAAGTTTATGTTGAGAAAACAAAAATATTTATTTATAATAAAAATACCATAGAAGAGAATGCGTTTATTGTTTGATCACGTGTTGCACTTCACACCAAATACGATACAACATTTGGTAGGGTTACGATACATTTTGTTTCTAATGTATTAGAATTAGGCTATACTTTCGTTTAATGATTCTCAAATCCAGTATAAACTGTATATTGATATTTCATCGTTATTTGTCTTTGGTAGTTAGTTATTAGTTTATTTTCATTTCAGAAATATCTACGAGACGAAATATTTTGTCAAATAATAAAGCAACTCACCCAGAACCCTGACAAGTAAGTAACATTCTTATTGTATTTGTCACATATAAAGCTCGTGGTCCATTGGACTTGATATACAATGGGTCCTGGGTTTAATCCGCCCTCATTAAGTATGGTGTCCTTGATCGAGGAACATTATCCGCATATGTTTAGTACTGGGTCCACCCAGAGAGAGTATTTTATATAAAGTGTAAGAATTTGTTTCATAATCGATATAAAAATTAATAAGTAAAAACACAGAAGAACTTTAAAATATTTGTCATAAAGATTATCGCGAGTATGTGTAATAGAACGTATTTAGATCTCATGACTTCACTTCATATATGTAATTATTTCAAACATACTGCTATTCTGTCAAATAATAATAATTCTTCGAGTAGATTGTTTTTTTGAACATTACTGAGCATAATGTCGTGTTTGAACGAGGATCGTATGTCTTGACAACTAGGCTGTTATATACCATCCTCCATAAGAAAGTACGTAATATATATATTTGTTAACACTCAATTTCCATCAAGGATGAAACACACTTAGCAATTACATCTTGTCAATTAGAATAATCCTGACAGAATGAAAATTATGAAAGTTATTGATGTGTCGGACGTAACGTCAACGCAACGTTTAATTGTTAATTGACGTCACGTCCGATATATAAATAACTTTCATAAGTTTTATTTATAGTTCTGATCGACAATATGCAATTGCTAATTGTGTTTTATTCTTGATAAAGACACATTGAGTCGAAATATTGAAAATTGAGCGTAAACAAATGGAAAACTTATATTTATATCGTATTGCTTAATTATGTTTCTAAGCGATAACACACGTCAATTCGTATGTATTAATTTCATCGTCAATTTTTAATACAGTGTATGTGTTTTATCTGCTGTTCATGTGTGAGTGCCCTTTGTATATTTCGTTATATGATTACAATAAACTTTCTTATATATATATCATTCATAATGGTGATTTTAATGATCACATGCATACGGAAATATATACTGAACAAATAAAGAAACGACTGGCGAATTTCAGAACCACATTATCAAACTAGTGTAAGAGATATGCACATTTTTAGAATATACATGTATAATTATTTCATTAATGCGTTTGGCAATAATAATGGTCATATTGATAAAGCCATTAATTAAATACCATAACGTACTTGCAACTCGTATAAGAGGTTGTATGCAATCAAATACATTTCAGAGGAAGCGAGGAACGTGGTTGGCAACTGATGTGGTTGATCTTGACTTGTACCTATCCACAAACTGACCTCTACGATGAACTGGAGTTGTTCCTCAAAACAAACCAAAATGTGTTCGCAAAAAGATGTCTGAAAAGGTTACATGCAACAAAAATGTAGGTTGTTTGAAGTTTTTGTATAGCCTATATTTTTAATATATTATTCTACACAATTCTTTTGTATTTTGCTTGTTTGGTTTTAAAAAAAAGCATTGTCACTCAGTTAGTATGTACATATTTGTGCGCGTGGGCCAGTAATAGTCCATCGGACCCAGGATCGGTGGGAATGGGTTGTGCATCCGCCACGGTTATGCGTACATTGTTTCCTAGAGTAAGATTCTTTATCTGCCTATACTTAGTACTGGTTCTACCTGCAATACTTCAAGCGTGATTTGTTAAACTGGTAAGAAACTATATTTAACAGTCGATGTAAAATAAATATTTTAATAACTTTAAACATATACCATGGTAATGGTAATGTTTTGTGGATGTAGATAGAGTGTGTGTCAAAATAGAAATTGTACCATAAAATGATTTATATAAATATAAAATAATTTATTTACTGCTCTAGGTTACCTGTGTAAGTATGATTGTGTAGCAAGAACATGTATGTAAACGCTAGTTCATATATCCAAATGTTATAGAAAAAAAATCTAATGTGCTTAACAATAACATTATGAAGTAGTGGTACTTCTGGCCGACGTACGTTCGTTTAACTTGGAGGAACACACCCCAAAATATATCAGTTGTCACCTAACATTATTTCTGAAAATATGCGTATATCTTCATGATGCACATAGGCAATAAGAATACCGTAGTGTGTGTTTAGACCAATTTCGTTTCTTTTAGACGTACTTAACTCTTGTAAATTGTTCAAGAACACAAAAGTTCGCTTATTCGTGCTCATATATGACAAAAGAGTCACGTGTATATTATATTTTCATAAGTTTTGATCGGTATGATAGTATGATAGGTAAAGTTTCACATTGTATTTTGTAAATGTTTTACTCATAGGGATGTAAATAGTATCCCGTGCGATATAAATGTTATTTATCAATAAGTTTTGCTATTTATTATACAGTAAATAAAATAAGTTTGCGAAAGAAATGAAACTGACATTTTATGGTTTGTCATCGTATGCACTACCTAAAGTTGATGAGAAAAGTAGGGGTCATGTATCATCCAAGATATGTTTTCTCTGTTTACGCTGTTGCCAAAGTTAGAGTAGACTTCGGAAATCATGTATTCATATCCCAATTTCCAAGTATCAATTTTCTTTTCAAATTCACAATTCATTCATGGCAATACTTTTAAAATGTTCAACATACATTAATAGTGCCAAACTACATAAACGGTGACGTACATACATGTAAAATGTTAGGGGCTGGTTAGCTGTTCCATTCAGTATATATAGGTGTATAAAGTGCAGTGTTTATGTATGTATTTGATACCGTCATTTGCTTCGAGGATTTCATAAAAATTGAGAATGATATAATTATGTTCATATTTTTGGTACATTGTATTTCTTTCCGTTAATTAAATGATCAAAGGGATGCTTATTATCATTCATTTATTAATTCTTATTGTTTCTTTTATTGATATTAGTTTATAATGATGTATGCCAATAACAATACTAATAACATAAGTTCTATAAAGTAATTAATAATATATACTGAACGGAATAGCTAACCCGCCAGCTGACATGTGATGTACCTGACATTTTATGTACCTGACATTTTATGTACTTTCTCAAAAGGTATCAAAGCAATTTCCTTGAAATTTTGACTTGAATAAGACATTAAGGTTACGTTAAATACATAATTGTCTGTTAATGGCATATATATACCTGCCATTTTAAGCACTTTCCTTAAAATTTTGACTTGAATAAGACCATTTAGGTTATGTTAAATACATAATTGTCTGTTAATGGCATATATATACCTGCCATTTTAAGCACTTTCCTTGAAATTTTGACTTGAATAAGACCATTTAGGTTATGTTAAATACATAATTGTCTGTTAATGGCATATATATATACCTGCCATTTTAAGCACTTTCCTTGAAATTTTGACTTGAATAAGACCATTTAGGTTATGTTAAATACATAATTGTCTGTAAATGGCATATATATATACCTGCCATTTTAAGCACTTTCCTTGAAATTTTGACTTGAATAAGACCATTTAGGTTATGTTAAATACATAATTGTCTGTTAATGGCATATATATACCTGCCATTTTATGCAATTTTGACTCGAATAAGACCAATTAGGTTATGTGAAATACATAATTGTCTGTTAATGGCATATATATACCTGCCATTTTAAGCACTTTCCTTGAAATTTTGATTTGAATAAGACCATTTAGGTTATGTTAAATACATAATTGTCTGTTAATGGCATATATATATACCTGCCATTTTAAGCACTTTCCTTGAAATTTTGACTTGAATAAGACAAAACATTTAGGTTATGTTAATGGCATATACAACTTTTAATAGAACTACGCTATATTTTAACAAATATATTGGAAATAAAAAAGAGGCGGTTAAGATGTTCCGTTCATTATATTCTATGTATTATTATTATTTGTTGCGGTCATTACTGTTACACCTTTGTCTTACATTTGGTATTATTTAATTTGAGTCATTTAATTAAACAACGCGTCACATACGGTTTGTGTAATGTCCTGTTACTGTTGATATTTCAGGGAAGTTTGCCGGTACACGCCGCCACACATCCTTGAACACGAGGCCTTGATCAACCGACAACCGTCTATAGAGTATACTGTATTGTTTCCGGACCAGTCCAAACAGGTAAAACGATACCACACACGTTGTAAGATAAGTAAATACCCGCGACGAGCATTTTATACAAGAAACTAAGAAAATACATGTATTACCAACAAAGGATGTAACGTTCAAAGGACACAGTCATATCCCAGAACCTGATAGCTCTCGAATCAGGTATATTAACCCCCAATAAAGAAAGAAGGGAATTCTATGCCTGTCCCACAATTCATAGTAATTGAACGCTTACTAAACTATGACGTCATCCAAACTTTCCTTAAGCAACTGACCAATCAGCGTGCTCTTCACAATTACTATTTACCGGACCCAATCGGGAGAGCCGCGAAAATAGTTTAAACATAATAAATGCATAGAATAAATACGAGTACAGAGAAAAGCGCATTGAAACTGTTGGTAGAAAAAAAATACCGCTGTGACGCGTCCAACCTCGTTCTCCCATTATCATCACATTGTAAAACAAAGCCGTTTAAAAAAAATATCCCCACTTTACAGCACATACTTTACTTATTGTTCTGTATATGTTGTTTTTGTGTCTGTATCTGCTGTTGATATTATATATCTTATTTTTTAAAAACACTTTCAGCTGCAAAGTGATCATATCATCGACTCAGCTGTTTTACGTTTTTCACGATTACATTGAAGCATTGTTGACTTTGATCCATTCAAGACGTATAACTGCATCAATACGACAAAATTGATTTTGTAGCGACATATATGACAAACGAACCAAAGGAAAAACTAACAAAATTGTGCAAAATTAAATTAATGAAAACATATTATTATTAAAGTGAATTATTTTTATTGAAAATTTTGACTTATGGATGGTTATTATCTACAAAAATTGTGTAAATCTTTCGTCTTAGTTGCCGTTATATTGTTACACGCAATAAGCAGTTCCTGTTTGTTATACCTTTATGCAAAAACATTGAAATTCCCGGTCTATCCATAACATTTTAAATGCATTTACCAAATTAATCCGACGCTTGACCACTATCACGCCGCCCACTGGTCATGTGGTTTTGTTTGTCTAAGTAAATACAATATATATTATATAGTGTTTACTAAGATACCGTTTTGTTACCTAAGAGCGTTAGTGCCGTTTCTTCTACCAATAACTGAACAAAGTGAAATTTAACCACTTTAACCATTTTATCACAGACTGTGACCGTGGAATCCAGCACCAAGATGTGTGATATTCATAAGATTGTGGAAGACAAATTGCATCTGAAGAACGCGGATGAATATGGCTTGTTCTTTGGTTTGAAAGACAAAGGTAAGGATATCCATTATGGTTCATATGAAATAAAGCGTTGCGTCGGTGGTTTGTTTGAAGTATACATATTGGTTGTTTTTATATGGTATATGGATATTTCCCATCATTTTATAAACAATATAATTTGGAAACACAGGGCCCAATTAGTCTATCCCAGAACCTGATATCTCCCGAATCAGACGGTGTCCAGTCGTCCGAATCATTGTCCGGAATATAATTAAAAAGTATTGAATGAGACTGCAATGACACTTGGAGCATAGATGGAGGATACATTGTCTTGAATAAATGACAGAATTGTCTCCCATTTTGTACTTTAGTTTTCTTTTTTCTATTGTCCGGAATGTATCTTAAAACATCGGGTAGAAACCAACGATATTTGAGGCATGGATATTTGGCTTTATGTGCAAGTGGAGAATGCAAGAACCAAAAATCTATCTTGGTCGTTATCGGAAGTATCTCCTTCCTCTACACCCCTTTTCCCTTTACAAATCCAATGCAGCTACTGCTCATTCAAACCCTTGTTCCGGGTAAACCCATTCGTTCTACCGATACACTTGTTGCTATTATCTTTTGTTTAAGATATTTAACTGTTTTAGGCAAGAAAGTACTTATAAATACCAGTTAGCGGCAAGTATGATACAACTAATGTAACGGAAACCTGATTTGAATGACTATGAAATGAAAAAGACCGTTTTAACGTGATTACTAACAATATCAAATCAATGACACATGCCAATTTTGAATGTCTTCAGTTCTCAAGATCTTCTTGTTATAGTGGTGAAAAACATAATTGAATATTCAAATATTTATAGACGGTCATGGAGTTCGTAAGTAATAATGTTGCAAATTAAGTGATATATTTATTGCTAGATGTCTAAAACCTTCAAGCACCTGCCTATAAGAAGTATTCCGACCACTGTAAAGAAAACTGCTAACACCCCATCCTGTGTTTCGTGTTCTGACGACCACTGTTTTATTAGTTGTTAAATGTAGTACCAATAGTTTAAAACTTTGAAAATAATTCATAGATTCTAGATTATAGCTAGATGTATAGCGTGTTTTATTAGTTGTGTTTTATAATACCGTTCATTAAAGCTATAATTTAACAATACATGGTCTTAAGATACACGAAGCATGTATGTAGATGTATTATCTGCTTAACGTAAACCACATATACTTGCAGTTTATCCATCGACATGCAATTATTGGTGTATCAATGTCTGGAATACACATGCATTTGCCATCAGGGAAGGGTGTTAACATTTTTGACTGTTCATATCATCCATGTATTTTATTAAAGACATGATGTGTTTGAAGGAGATTTATGAATTTATGTTGAAGATTTTGTTTAATATCATTGCCCGTTTTAACCTTTTTACAAAAAAAGCTGTTGCACTGTGCCCCTCTGCAATCCAAGGTTTGGTATATATACTTATAATCCATGTTGCTATACGTCAGTTTATGAATGTTATAATTTATATATTTATATATAAGGATCTTTCTCTAAATTAACTTCATACTCACAGTTCAGCTTTTATATGTAACAACTAATAAATACTATAATAATGTTAAACAATCAAAATTTTATTGATGAAGATGGAAATTTAGAAGGTAAGACAATGCAATATAGCGAATTAGATTTTTGTTGTACAGTGGTTGCTTCAATAATTATGCAGTTTAGTTAATAGTTTCTTTACACAAAGCATGTTTTCCTTCTTAATTTGCCACGTGCAACAGCTTTTGTATAATTTGCAGAAAATAAATGAAGTTAAGATAAGCATACACGATCCCAGTTGTTATATTACGGGTCATGTTCACGATTGGCAAAAAAAACACCTGCTGTCATCTTTCTGTGAATCAGGGTCCGAGATTATGCCACTTTGTACTTTGCTAACTGTAAAAGAGTTTACTCAGAATAACAAACTAAATGCAAATACCTTTACCTTTCTACCTCATTTATACTAGTACCTTCAAATTTGGGGTCAAGTCAAGTGTTTTCGCTATAGTACATTTTTATGTATCCGGGAAATTGTATATGATTACAAATTGGAGTTGAGCATGGACATTTTATTTACATCTGGAATACATCTAGAAAACGTGAATATGAAATACTCAGATCATTAATTGAAATATATGTATTTATGTAACAATATCATCATCATTTTCATTATTGTCAGTTTTAGGTTACTGTTGTTTCATCTTTTTAAAACGATTTTGTGATTCAATATGAACTATATAACACTGCCACTGTCAAACACTTTTGTGCAGCACGAAATGTTTCCATTAATATTTAGCATGAAAAGCAAACACAGGTGTGATTTGATTGTTCACAGCTTATATTAACCACATTAAAAACATATTACGATTTCATTTAACTATCCGATACACCATCGTTTAGCAATTTATGACAACACCAATATATTGTCATGGTGCTATGTTTGTTTTATAACTTTTGCTTCGCTGGTATTTTCTATACTTTGTCTGTCACTTTATAATTTTAAAATTGCAACTTTTTCATTTTATTGCAAATTACTCTCAGTTTTTATCTAATATAGCAACTTTATCATTTGAACACATTGTAACCAATTTGCTTCAAAGAAGAACTGGTTTGGTGAACATTTTAATGAGTTATTGAATTTAGTGAACTGCACTGTGACGGTGCATACTTTCTTGACCTTTTCTCTGTGTTTATTTTATGACATATCATTGTGTAAAAAACAGTAAGAGAAAAACAATATTTACCAAATAAAGTTTGGTTGAAGCTTGATTTCATTTGTTTTCACAATAAAAAATGTTACTTGTATGACTTTTATTATTGTTTCCATATATACAAGAACCATATAATATGTATAGTTTCAATATATTGTTCGTATTTATATTTGAACAGTATGTATATAACATTGTATTATGTCTTAAATGGATTGAAAGATATTCATCACAAAAAAATAATTTTACCTACTATTTTAAATTTTGATAAGAAAATATCTAATTAACTTACATGTAAATCTCATATTTAATTACAGAAATTGAAATACATTTTGCGTTTAAATATAATAACGGGGTTGTTACACACTTAGAATCTTAAAATTATTAAAAAAAAAAATTCAGTTCATTGTTTCTATAAAGTATTTAATTTATTGTCTGTTTCAGTTTTAAATGTGATAGATGGCGATTACTTCTTCGACTACCTGTCACACGTGCAGCGATTTTACATGAAGCAAACATCAGCATCGGCGAGTAGCCCCTGTAAGTAAACCCCTACTTATCCCTATAAATCGGACCCATAACCTGCTTGTTGTCCTTAATAAACACTCCAACATTCCCAGGAGTTTCAGCGTTTCATAATCATTCTTAATGTGTAAATATTTACTCAAAATGGATATGTTATCAGGGTTTACATCGTTTGCATGTTGTATCAGTAACATGAACCATGTATTTTAATTAGCAAATAAATGAATTGGTTTGCCTACCGGTGATGTTTATATCTTCGTAACATCATGTTTTGCAAGAAAACCAATATGTAATGACATGTATAAACCACAATGTTAAAACATTAAACCGGGTACTTATGATTGAGGCTTATACCATTTACTCTGTCTTGTCCCGCTTTATGATTTAATGAGCGTCAAATAAGCGACATTGGGTGCACTTGTACATCAAGTTTAAGCCTCATAGTGGTGTTTTTGTTTACTGGCCATTTCAATGAGCCGTGATCATCATTTTCACTTCACCTGTATGTACGTATTGTGTGTACTATGATTGTTCTATATACTGTATATATGCTGCTGTGGTGACAGTGTCCTTTAACATTAAATGCAACATCTCTTGTTAAACTTGTGTTTACTTTCTGACATAGATGCTTTTATGAGGCATCAACATACATGTTTATATAAGCGGCTTTTGTTTTAATTTCAGAGAGTTGGTGATATTGTCTGTTTAATAAAGTGTATGTTCATTTATAGCACCATCCACCATGCCCCCGCCATTGCTGATATTCATGAAGAAGCTATGGATAAACGCCGTGCCGGGACTGGATAAACAGGCTGATATTATGTTCCACTTTCCCCAGGTCAGTCAGTCTGTAAACATGTATCATTAAGGTGCAGTGGACCTTGTATAAGTTAGTCTTTCCCAGAACCTGATATCTCCCGAATCAGGTATATTAACCACCAATGAAAAACGCAGGGAATTCTATGCCTGTACCACAATTCATAGCAACTAAACTGTGACTCCATTAAAACTTTCCCTGAAGCAACTGACCAATCAACGTGCTCGTTACAATTGCTATTTAATGGACCCAATCGAGAGATGGGTTTGTTCTGCAGACTATTGTATAGGTTATAGAAAATTCCTTGTAACTATTAACCGACTTAGATGTTGCTCTACTGTCTTGGAAATGGAGCGATTTCATGGGCTGAGGAGAAAGGTCAACATCTAATGGCATTCAATATAAATTGGAATGTTCTGTTTTGAAAAGTCTAATCAATTTCATTGGCTTGGAAAGTTGGACAACATCTAATTGGCATTTTTATTGTTTCAACTGAACTTTATGATACTACTTTGAAGTTATTGTCAGTACTGTCATTTAATTGAATTGTTATTGTTGTAAGTAGGCTGTTCATTTGTCAGTTCATAATGCTTTCTTAAATACATCGCATACGAGCGATCTCTTTCACAAGTTGACTACTCCGCAATATGATTCAGCGATACTTCATGGAACTACATTGTAGCTAAAGTTGAACCTTTCATATATCTTAAAAGGTTGTTGATATGAGCCTCCTAGGGAAGAGTGGGCGTAGCTGCGTTTAACAGTTACGCTTCATTATCAGATTCCATTGATTTTATTTCTTGGTTACATTTTGTGCTTCTAAAGGATCTTCCTCTTTATCACATAGTATTCTTATGACCATGGAATAGATTTAAGTGTTTCTTCAATTCTATAATTCGCTATATATAGTGTGTTAGTAATTAACATACTTCTCATAACCATTACGTAAAATACTGCGCTGGGTTTTAGAAGCAGCAATAATATCTATTTTGCTCAATTGACGCTGAGAGAAGTCATGTGGGGTACAAAAATACTGATGGCCATGTTTAAATGTTCCTATTTTTCTCTGATGAAGAACAGTAAATGAAAAGTTGATTATATGCTCTGTGTCTATTGACAATTCATCTCAATCTATGACAATTCGTCCCAATCTATTGAACAATTAATATATAACCTTTAGGAGCTGCCCAACTATCTGAGAGGCTACCACAAGTGTTCACCAGAGGAAGCCGTTAAACTCGGATCTCTTCTTTTCCGGGCTAAATTTGGCGACGACAAACAGTCACTGGAGAACATAGGGTAGGTGGAAGAACTGGGTTGCGTTCAGTTCGGTTAAACGTTTGCTAACGTTAGCTAACTTATTTTTCTGACACTGTCTTAATCACAGATAAGCACACATTACACGCTTAGTTAAGGAACTAGGCTTCTGTTTCACCAATATTTTACTTAAATACTTAAAAACTGTTTCGACTGGTAATTTATTAATTACATTATAAATATCAATGAAACCATGTGCAATTTTACTGGAACCAGTCTAAAATCATGATCACTTGACTGCTTTTTGTTAGATTTAAGTTTTTAGGTATTTAAATATATGTTAGTGAAACAGGAGCAATGCTGCAATGCTGCAAAGCATACTTGCTGTTTAACAGTACTAAACGCAGACCAGATGTATCCTACAGGGAATGTTACGTCTAAGTTATTCCAAAAATGCAAAGTATCACCGTAGTGTTTAAATTTAATGATGCGTCTCAGAGTCGCAGTGATAAGGATCTTTATAAAGTCTTTATAAAGATACAATGATGCCTTACAAAAGTGCTATAAAACTATGGCTTGGCTTCACCGGTGGCTTTATCTATACTAAAACAAAGCACGTGATTTAAGGCGTGGAGTGTTGGCTTTATTTAATGCTATGACGATGGCGAAAGAGCTAGATTGGGTTCATCTGTAAATCACGTGATTGGCTGTGTTCTTTGAATGCTATGTCTTCTGTTGAACATATGCTGTCTTATATTTGTTACTCACAGTTCCACGGCGGCGACCTTGTCATTTCCTTTGAAAGTGTGACATCGATGTCGGGTTATTATGGGCCTCTAAGATCTCATTACCCAATTAACGTATCATAACGTATTACACAAGTGTCATATCGATGATTACTCTAAAGACTTTTGTATACAGTTGTTTTCAATTAAAACATTTTGCATCAATGTTTCTGCCATCAATCTGGAAAATATTCGACCCAATGTTTTCTAGATGCGCGCTCGATCCGCTAAAATCTGCGCCATCGTCGATAAAATTGACTCTGCGTTATTTGTATGTTGTTATTAAACCACTACACTACTGTGTATTTTTACAAAGGGAACTACCCTCAAAGCCCTGCAAGGCCAGTATATAGTTTGTTTTAATTAATGTTTGATGTAGTCAGAATGCCAATAGCCAAGTTATATGCTCTAAATAAACTCGCATGCATTTTAGTGGAGCTTTATGGCATGGGTAAACCCCCTAGTTATCTCAGCGTGATAAAGTTTTGCAGTCTTGATTACTGCCAAATTGTTTTTACGCGACAGGGACTACTTTTTATTATTCGAATTTCTTTTCTTTATATTTCAAACAATGAAATATATTGTAGACATTGTATAAATATTTTTATTTAATACTGATGCATAAAATAAACCAAACGCTACACTAATTCCAATAAATTAGGATGTTGTATGTATGTATATTAAAGTTCGACTGTCAGTTCTGTAAATACCTTTGTTATATATGTTATGTGACGTGCGCAGCATTAGCCGATGCGCAAAATTAGCGGACATAGTTTTGTCGATTATGTTTGTGCTGTCTTGGTTGCTATGTACATATGTATGGATACCACATCTCCTGTCTGACGTTTATGTTCTTATTTCAGTGACGTTCTGCCCACCATCATACCAAAGACAGTTATTCAGTCTAAATCAGCAGACGACTGGATAAAGGTTTATTATTTTTTTAATTAATACGACAATTGCATTCCACGTCAAAAGCGCATTGAATACCACATACTTTTATAATCTGCTAGCCGTAGAAGGTTGTAATAAGGGTAGCTTTTGTCCGCCCTTTCATGTCATCTTTCGTTATTTCGTACAGGGTCGAATATATATTGGCTCGTATATTCACCACAAAAATTCCAGATGTATAATGACCCCCAGGTCTTAGGTTAGGGTTAGACTAATGGTAAGAATAAATAAGAAACATTTGTCAAGTTTGTTCCTACCATCAATAGGTTTAGAATGATTAAAACGGGAGTATATCAGGAAGAAACGTTATAAATGTCTTGAATATTTCAAAAACATATCATTATTATCATTATTAAAAAAACGAAATTGTTGAGTTTATTAAATCTACCAATATTTGACAAAACCGCTGTTAAATCGGAGTGGTAAACTTGAAACGAAATCCCCATTCTAAGATGAAACAATTTAAACTACGTGGAAACCTTATAACTGATCAAACTGAAATCAAAACGAAATCATGTGACTCGTTTTAATACGTTACAAAATATGTTGCAATTTTTAGCGGGAACGTTATTTTAGCCTAACAAATCGTAGCCCAAGTTGAAAAATGTCTTTACAATATATTATTTTGGCACTTTTAAATAGATATCCTTTTGGAAAATACGGTGTCAGTGAGCATATATAGGCATGGCATATCGTGAAAAATGTTTATAGCCAATTTTGAAATTTTGAAAAATCCTGATCAATTACCTTTAATACCACTAGAATGAAATGTAAACTTTACATACTTATATCTGGGAAACATTTCAATTTTTTTATACATTACGTTAATACGATCCAAAAATTAAATTCTTACAGGACAGCGGATAACAGCTCTTTTTATTTTACCAAACTGTACTGTACTGTAAACCGCGAGGTAACATTCTCTATTCAATGACTGTGTTTGCCAGTATTTTTTAAACTGCTCACATTTATAGATATACCATCTTGTTTTCTAATATAGAAATGAATAAAACATGCATACCATGACACCAACAACTCAGTGTCAAACTAAGGGGTAAAGAGATTAGTAGCAGGCTACAATACACATAAAACCACACAGGGAATCGTACCTTGACCATAACTGACCTAATTTGAATAATGTTATTTTGTGTAACAAATTAATTCAAGTTCCGTGATCAAATTACTATTTTTTATTTCATTGCAGTTGTTAAAATCGAATGTGTCAAACTTGAAATTTCCCACAAAGGATGACGCCAAAATTGGATTTTTGAAAGAAATAAGGAAATGGCAGACGTTCGGATCCGTGTTCTTTGAAGTGAAGGTAATTTCATTGCACATGAAAGGGTATTTAATTTCAAATAAACTTATGATTATGATGTTTAATTAAATGTAATAAATCGTGCAGCAATTAACATTTGATGAGACAGTGCACATTCAAAAAATAAAATGTACCTGACGACGATATACTATCGTCAATGAAATGAAATTATTCAAGAGTAGTAAAATAAGTAAATGTTTTATAGCAAACAATGTTACATGTTATAACATGGACCGAACAGAGTGCACGAATAACAAGTAGTAGCACATGCGATTTTGAAACCAAACATGCTTTGGAGATTTTTGTCATTTATATTCAGGATGTCATTTTAACATACCTGTTTATGTCCTTTGTCGTGTGCTGACATAACAGGAATAAAACTATCATCTCAATAGCGAGCTGTAGGTTTTCTGTAATATTTTGTATGTGTAAATACTTACAGCAAAGAAGCAGCAAAACCATGCCAAAAAGTGTGTTAGTGGCCATAAACCCGAACGGAGTAAGTCTTGTGGATGCTGGAACAAAGGTAATAATTATTGTATAATGCGTTTATATGTACTCGTGTACAATATCGCATGTGTTCGTGGTTGTCTGCCGGTACTTGCTTACCTGTGTTTGTAGTGTAATATAATGAGTTTGGATGAGAATTTATAAATATAAATAGCGTGACAAATAAAAATTATGAAATGAAAATCATCACAATTAATCTAGAACGTTGACATTAAAACAAACAAATTGCAACATAAAATAACGGGCCATATATATTTAATTATAAACATTTATAATGTGTTTTTTAAACAACTGTGGAAAGAAACTATATAATAATTTATTTCGGTTCAATCCCCTTTACTTTGTAGACAGTGGAATAATTTGTACCTAACCTATGTTTAAACCAATGAACTCTGAAAAATATATATCATCACCTTCGTTATTCATTAACATAATTTTATTTCGAAAAAAAAGTGTTATTTTAACATAATATAACTTTGACGATTGTAGATAAGTAAGACATTTTACATAATGAAATAACTGCATTTATATATAAATTGTACATTTTAGGACATACTAGCTGTACACAGTTTTGACAAAGTGCCTAACTGGGCATTTGACGAATGCTCCTTCACCTTGGTGATAGGCGAAGGTTCCAGCATATCCAAAATATACATGGAAACAAGTGTGGTAAGAAAACAATAGCAGAGAATTTAATATTAAGCTCAACTGCTCGTGTTGAATGATTTCTTTCATAAAGAATCCATTAGTTTAAACATATTGTATTTTAGAGTTTTTTTACATTATTACATAATTACAAGCAATTCTGTCACAATGGTTTGAATACAAGCCAAGCTTATATAATTCCTCTCCACGCAATATTTCATTTGAAGCATTGGACAAAATATGTTTGACAAAAAGACAATTTGGAAGTACTAAATGCATGCAATAAAGAAATAATCATTGACCATTAGCGTCTAATTTATAAATTATATAATACGTCAGAATACGTTTTACGTTCCTGGCTTGTGTATGTTTCTAAGCGTTTGATATACAGCGGATAGTTTAAACTTCCATTCATATACTTTACTGTCTGTACTTGAGGGACCTCTTCAACTAAAACAATAGTTTTTTTATCGTCAGGATTGGAATTATAAATTATTTTCTGTTTTGTGCATGTATAAAGAAATCACGCACACTTCTTAAATAAAGCGCATAATTTGATTTGTGCGTGTTTCGACATTCTTCACACATGCATTAAAACCAGAATAAATAATTTTAAACCTATAATACTGCTATATTTAAAACTTCGGCAAAATTAACAACACACTATAAGTGAACTTCGCGAAGTCATTAGTTCGAAGGAATGTTTGTTTAAATAATTTCTTTGATCTGTCAACTGATTTTGATTTTACAACTTATAAACAATGTAACATGTTTCAGCTGGGATAACTCCTTTGGTCCATTTGCTTTCTTTATAATTAAGCGTATTGAGCGTTTGTTTCCGATCTTGATCAATGTTACATACGTGTTTGTATATTGAAATCTACAGTTGATAACATGTGACGTCACTTCCTTTTCAGGGTCACAACATGGATGACCTCATCATGACGTATGTTGGCTATATCATGAATACACAGATAAAGAAAAAGCCGTCGTATGCGGGAATAGTGGTTGGAGAATCTCTATGCTAGTTCTAGTTATAACTTTATTATTTAAACAAGAAGCAACCCATAATCAATTTTGAACGGACAGTGAAATTTGAAAGATTATTTTGTTAGTTTTAAATATATTGTAACAATACTGTGACGGGTTCCTTGTTTCGGGGTAAGCTGTTTATTCAATGGGTATATTAGATGTATGTTCAAGATGTAAGTAAACGGACGCACTCACGCACGCACGCACACACACACACACACACACACACACACATTATTTTAAATAGAAATGTTCGTATTACATGTATTACATGATTATTTCATAGTTACCTTATATTCACCTTGCAAACAATGGATTTGTTTAAAGTTGCCCATAAGTGTTTGATTCAAGCTTGACAAGTTTTATACGTGTGTCAAATGTTATGTTCTTACCCCTAAATAAGATAACGTAAATTGAATATTAATTGTTTAACCATTTTCATGGATGTTTTATACAAGTGTAATATTTTATTTTCTTGTCACAATGTTTTAAATGAAAATGATAATCATGACTTGATGTTCATGATGCTCGGTGTTAATTGTTGGTCTTTTCTTCAGCAAAAAACCCTCTAAAAAATTTTAAATGATAATACGAAAGTTAGTAATGAAATATACTACTAACAATAGGTAGAACTCGAAAGTTAGACTAATAAAAACCCGGGCATTAATTTTGTTATACTTGCAAACTTTAAAGGGGGTATATCAGATTTTTTTTAAATTTTAAAATTGCTTAAAACCATTTTATTCAATATAACCATACTCACTGACCAGGAATTGCCAAAAGGATATCTATTTAAATTATGCCAAAATAATGTATTGAAAAGGGATTTCGTAACTTCGGCTACACGCCTAGGTTAGACTAAAATAGATTTCTGGCGTAAAACTGCAACATATTCAGATTTTATTCATTGACGATAATAAGATGTATTTTATCCATTTTAAAACAAATTTTATTTGTAAGAAAAGTATAGCGTTTTCTGCTGATATATTCCGTTGTACGTAAAGGACAAAAATTAATCACCAAGAAAAACGATACAAATGTGAGATGCTTATGATACCATGCTTAATTTTACATTTGTTTGCTTATAATGTTTGACTTGTTTATGAATTATACATTTCAATCTCTTTGCATTTGTTTGTAAGCAAAGTGTTCGCAAATATATTACGTTTCTGTTAGTTATAGTACCATGTAATGGATATTGTGTTTTAACTCTAACATATTATGTGTCAAAATATATCTAAAATCAAATTTTACATCATATAGTCTATATTTATACAAATACATTTAATAAATAATATTTAAATATCTTTGTTTCAATAACATTATGAACACCAAATTTATAATAACAGTACATTTTATTCCTAAATGGGTGTAAATTCTAACCATAATTATAGTGTGCTCTAGCTCTCATAGTTTTCATTTGATCCCAATCAAATGTATACATTAGTTATACACCATAACATCTGGGACGACATCATGAACTGTGTAAATCAAGTCACCAATGGTGGAGAAGGGGCCCTTAAAACGTCAAATATTGCATTATATGACTTTATGTGCACAAAAGCTCTCGTACAAAACTTAAAAAGTAGTTATATAAAACAATCTTTTCGGCTGGACAAATTAAATAATTAATGACGAAGTTGCGGCCCTTGAATTGATACAAATTGCGTTATTTAACATTGCGCACACAAACAAAATCATACATGTAGCAGCCGCAGTTTTCACAGAATCATGAACAACCACACAAACGTTATATAAACATATCAATATTATAGACAAATTTACGACGTGGGCGAATCGGAAAACTCGTGTTTAAATAAAAAAATATTTATTTTGTATACATTTTAGCATCGCAGTCTTTGTTTGATCCTCATCAAACTTACACAGTAGTTAATAAACAATAATATCTAAAGCAGTTTTTTTTTCGGACACTGAAATCGGTAGTTACAGCCCTTGAATTGTCAATGCTTGCGATATTCGACCTTGTTGGTATCCATATGTAACACCTACATTTTTCGCTCGACCTCATCAAATTTTCACATAATGTAAATAACCATAATACTAGTATCAGGTTAATACTGAAGTGTCCAAATCGGATTATTCATTACCGAGTTTCGCCTTTAAATTGTCACAAAGTGTGTAATTTGACTGTGTGTGCTTTTTAGTTTTCAGTTTTAATTTAATACCAATCAAACGAACGATTATTCAGATGTAGATATAAGAATCATCAATTACGAGTGGTTAAAAAACAAGCAAACTAAAACAAACACTAACAATGGCGATCTCGTGCAGTTAGTTGACGAATATGCTTGTTTCTATAAATAAACCAAAAAAAATAAATTAAGGACCATGTCCTATATTAATTAAAATTCAAACTGTTCTGTGGAAGATAATTCAAACCGGTTTTCTGAACATGTTAAGTTAATTTACATTAAGCGAATTCTTTAAAAATACTTGAACAAAATTAAAATGATTAAAAAAGGCACATTTTTTACCTATTTTGTTTTCTTGAATTTGAATAATACATCGATTATATGTTCAATAAATATGCAAAATCTGATGTTAGATGTAAGATTTAAGAGATTCTAAAGCAGCATACCCGATTTTTTTCACATTATTATATATATACTTTTTATTTTGGATATTTTTGAAAATCGGAGGATAGTTTAATTCAACTTGGTATTGTGAAAATTGGTTTTACAATTATTATCAGTATGATGTTGAAATAACATGGACAGTCTTAAAATGATAAGTAAGACTTTTTAAAGAAATATACGAAATCTTGAAAAAATATATATTTTGGTGCAAAAATTTAATTGTTTAAATATGCGTTTATTAAATTTCCCATACTTTCATTCATTAGGCGTAAATTATCAGCGCAACTCCAAAGTTGCTTCTACACATATTCCATTATAATGTACCATCCATGCAAAATAAATTAAACCTCATTATGTGGAGCGCGAGGACCAGTGATAGAGTACTGAATCCGTGATCGGAGGGTCGTGGGTTCGATCCTCTGCCACTGCTATGTGTGGTGTCCTTAAGCAAGACACTTCTTCCACATATGCTTAGTACTGGTTCTTCACATGAAGACTTCGAGCAGGATTTGTCTGAGTTGTAATAACTTGTTTCAGAATCGAAGTAAAACAAATAAATTGAAACTAACAAATAATGAATAAGTCATAACGCCAACACCCCTGGCATATTTTCAGACCGTCTACCCGCTGTACAGCAAGTTTCATTTGAATCGGCTTTTAAAGTTATATGGAAGGAGTTGCATTCGCAAGGTAAATGGTTTAAAATGTGATGTAAAATTACAATTAAAAGAACAAAGGGTCATAACACATTAAACACTTATCTAATCAGAATACCAAGACCACAAGCACATGTTTAAACCATATCTCTGTACAGTCAGTTTCAACTGAAGCGACTTAATACTGTTGGGGAACTTTGCGTATGCAATGTGTTTGTCGAAAGTGTGATGAAAAATTTAAGTTAAAAGAACAAAGGGTCATAGCTTCATCAACATAGTATCAAAAGAGAACAATGCCACAGACACATATTCAAACCATGTACTTGCTCTACAGCAAATTTCATTTCAATTGGGTTAAAACGTTGGGAGCAGGTGCGTGACGGATAGACAGACGGACGGACGTACTTACGAGACGGTGGTTATGAGGTTATATTTTAAACTCTTAAAAGAACATTTTATAAAACTCACACCCCAATTTCTATCAAACGCTTTGCCACATACCTGGTAAAAATAAATAAAAAATGTTAAAAAATAAACGAAAAATGCATTAAACATTAAATAAAATCGACGAGTTAACCTCACATTGGCTGTCTGTACAGAAACATAAACTGTTAAAGTCAAATAGGTAACTGTTAAAGTCACATAGGAAACTGTTAAAGTCACATAGGTATGTACGGTCAAACAGACAGACGCCATTTTAATATCACTCAGTTGTCTTCGAAAAATTGGGGATAATAATTAGATAAATACAATCTATAGATAAGAAGGTACATCATTGACAAACACAGAGCAGGTCTTCGTAGTAGTTTGGAATGGAGTTCATGAACTGTCATGTAGAGGTTGATATTTTTATTTACAAGCGTGAGTACACACGGTATCTTGATTTAGTCGTGCTATTTTACAACTATATTTACATGTGGTTTGTGCATGCTGATTATGTCTACCGCAATTGTTATTACGTGTTTATATTCCAAACGGGGACATCTAAAACGAGTGAGTCAGTTTGGTGGAAAACATTGTGTTTAGAGCGCTCGTTGGTGTTTAGTAATTAAGCTACATTAACATGTGTATATACATTCATGCGGACTATGGAACAGATCCTCCCAATGAGGACGTCACCATTAAAAAGGTTGGTATTTTATACATATGTAGTTGTTATGTAATTTAGTATCATCTAATTATTTACATTTATATTATTTGACCAAATTAACTGTCACAGTGGTAATTTTGTTTACTTGCTGTCGTGCGTTTTCTTAGTATGTCAGAGAATACAAATGATCGAAATGTACTCATTTTTATGAATCAAATTACGCCAATGATCCTATGCCCATATTTTTAGGTCGTCTTCCGAAAACAATTGGGAGCTATTGTGCTCACCCCGGCGTTGTTTTGTTTTGTTGAAGTTTTTATGCATGCTCATCAGCTCATATTTCAGTAAACACTGTTCATACATCAGTGAAACTTATGTGAGTGTTAGCTACCGGTAAAGAGGACACAAGAGGCCAAGTTGAACAACTCCATTTTTAGACAGAAATACGCCCCTTTCTATACTTAAAAATATTCTGTTTTAGGTACGTTTTTATTTAAGTAGGGTAGTTGGTGCTTTAAGTGAAGATAATCACAATTGTCATTTGCCCATTTGGGTACTGTGAAATTCATTGAAACAATTAATTTGATGTTCACAATTGATTACACACGATTTAAATGTATGGTGTACTTGTAGTAAACAGCTCACGGCTATAGGGTGTGTTAACAATTGCGGATCGTTTTTAACTTGATAAATTGGGTTTGTATACGTGTAAAGGGTATGTTCAAAAGTTTATATGTACATTCTTAAATTAAATTAGATTTAGCCAAGATCGTGAAAAGGCATTAACAGAAATAAGTAATCGCGTATCAATTTATTATATTAGTAGACTTGGTGGTATGAACCGAAATGCAATTAATAGATTTATTTGTTTTGATAAGGTTTGATGAGAGATATTGATGTTTTGTTAGAAGTGTGACCTTTTTTCTAAAATTGTATTTGATTTATATGCGTAATACATATTGTAATATGTGTTTTTATGGCAATAAAATATGTTTAACTAAATATAATACATAAACAGTGATACTTTTATGTGATTGGAAAAAATATATACACTTTGTTGAGTCGACGAGGAAATTGATATGGGCTAATACTAGTTTATAGACGATTGGTTTTGAAACTAAATTGGGTTGTATAATTATTTTGAAGTTAGGAACTACATGTAGTAACAATTTTATGCCACTTGTGACGTACAATGTTACTTTACCCTAAAGTAAAAATTAAGCAGGGAAATGAGAACATTAACGCCGATAATAGTCGAGGTCATATACAACACACTGTATACATCCAATCAGATAAAATGCATTGCTGTTAATGAAGGTTGTCGTCCTTTTGGAATGTACGAAGATGAGCAAACATCTACTATCAGTCATGATTTAGAAAAGGAATGTGAAGCAGACGCAAGTCTACAGAAACTCAAGACAACTATACAAACAGATCACAATCCTACTAGACTACTTACTTTAAAAGTCCGCAAGAACTTGTGACATATTGACAACTACTTCATTAGAGACGACTTCATCTACAAGTAGTCTATCCCAGAACCTGATATCTCCCGGAGCAGGTCTATTAACCGCCAACGAAAATGCTGGGAATTCTATGCCTGTCCCACAATGCATAGCAGTTGAACGCTTACTAAACTGTGACGTCATTCAAACTTTCAGTTGAAGCAACTGACCAATCAACGTGCTCAAATGTGTCCCAACATTGCTGTTTAACGGACCCAGTCGGAAGAGCTGGGTCCGTATTACAGGCTAGTCTACAAGCGATGGAAAACAATTATACTTCAAGCAAACAAATAATGATCTTACTTTTCTAACTTTGCTATTGAACGGACCCAATCGGCAAAGCTCGGTCCGTTCTACAGACTAAATACACTCACCGATGATACGTCATAGATGTCTTCCATATCACTCATTGAACTCAGACTGTAGAAACAAACTTGTGACTGAGGGGATATAGTGAGTACATTCGAGCATTAATACCATAAGAACATATCATAAAATGCATTATTCAAAGAACACATCGGTGCACAATCGCAACAAAAACAATTGCATTGAAAAAAATCAGTCATTAAAAATATTGTTTAAATTACAAAAATGTGGCAATATATTTCATAGGCCAGCTATGTATCATAAACAGTGACATTGAAGATTGAAACTATAACCATGCACGTCTGTAGTCATATATATATACGGTGTAAAACATGCAAAAAAATTATAACATGTTGATATACAAAACAGAAAATATATATCCAACAAGAGATGTACTTATCACTAAAACAAGAACGTATATCAATGGCGTTGCTGACTCTAGAACGATGTTCAAGCCCACCAGATTCTATGGTGGTCCGGGGCATGCCCCATCAGAAAAATACATTTTTATGATGCATTTTCTGCGTTTTTGGGGGGCATTTCCAGGAGATATAGTATAACGTTACATTGGCAACAGAAACGTGCAAGCAGGTCGTCGTGACGTAAACAGTATATAACTAACAGGAATCGTAGCATTCAAAGAGCCCACCCGCTGCAAAAATGTACACATATTTAATATATAGAATTATAAGTACATTACAATCATACAGAAGGCATACCGACAGTGGTAACCGTCTCGGAGAATCAGAAGCAAACCACCATTGGGAAGGGTGTGGGGTGAAAACCTGGACCATCGTAGATCGATACTATGTTAGTGAAAATAACCCAGCCAGACTATCGTTATCTATTTACAAATGCGACAGATATGTTCGACGTCAAATGATTTAAACCATTATTGCTTAATAATGGTTCCACAATATAAAACCTAAAAAGACATACCAAAGGTTTTATTTATAATGGTTTGACCTGATGTTATACATGTACACGGCATTGTGCGAACTCTTATGGTATTGAAATGCCGTCTTTTAATGGAGTATCCGGTCCCAGTAGTGAATGTGTCACACAAATGAACATTATCAATCATTTTTAAACATCATTATTATATCCATGATATATGAGACTTTAGCGGACATAAAATTGAAATAAATTCCGAGCTACAGGCGTACAGCCGACAGTTGATATACAGCTTGCTCTGGGTTTATACGATATGGCGACACAAATATTACAATATTATGAATTTAAATAAAATTTATATATACATGTAAAACATAGTTATTTAACATAAAATTTACAAGCCTTATCTGCAATACCAAAATATATTGAAAAAAATAATGATCATGTGTCAGCCAAGAATTTTTTCTTTTCAGTGTGCGTACGCTGTTCCAAGTATTTTTTTTTCTAAATTCACAATTAAAACATGGCACTGCTTTCAAAATGTTCAAAAGACATCAATAACGTCATTCCAATTAAAAATGAGCATTAAAATAAGGAAACTGCACTTTAATTAAATAAGATGAAAAAATTATTATTTATAACCGCCATTATACGAAAGCTTTCCTGTTTCCAATGGTGGTTCTATGTTTTTCCTGTTTCCAGTGTTGGTATTGTGTCTAACCTGTTTCCAATGGTGGTACTATGTCTTACCTGTTTCCAATGGTGGTAATGGTGGTATTGTGTCTTACCTGTTTCTAATGGTGGTTCTATGTCTTTCCTGTGTCCAGTGGTGGTACTATGTCTTTCCTGTTTCCAATGGTGGTACTATGTATTTCCTGTTTCCAATGGTGGTACTATGTATTCCCTGTTTCCAATGGTGGTACTATGTCTTTCCTGTTTCCAATGGTGGTACTATGTCTTTCCTGTTTCCAATGGTGGTACTATGTCTTTCCTGTTTCCAATGGTGGTACTATGTCTTACCTGTTTCCAATGGTGGTACTATGTTTTTCCTGTTTCCAATGGTGGTACTATGTCTTTCCTGTTTCCGGTGGTGGTTCTATGTCTTTCCTGTTTCCGGCGGTGGTTCTATGTCTTTCCTGTTTCCAATGCTGGTACTATGTCTTTCCTATTTCCAATGGTGGTACTATGTTTTACCTGTTTCCAATGGTGGTACTATGTCTTTCCTGTTTCCAATGGTGGTACTATGTCTTACCTGTTTCCAATGGTGGTACTATGTTTTTCCTGTTTCCAATGGTGGTACTATGTCTTTCCTGTTTCCGGTGGTGGTTCTATGTTTTTCCTGTTTCCAGTGTTGGTATTGTGTCTAACCTGTTTCCAATGGTGGTACTATGTCTTACCTGTTTCCAATGGTGGTAATGGTGGTATTGTGTCTTACCTGTTTCTAATGGTGGTTCTATGTCTTTCCTGTGTCCAGTGGTGGTACTATGTCTTACCTGTTTCCAATGGTGGTTCTATGTCTTTCCTATTTCCAATGGTGGTACTATGTCTTACCTGTTTTCAATGGTGGTACTATGTTTTTCCTGTTTCCAGTGTTGGTATTGTTTACGAAAGCTTTCCTGTTTCCAATGGTGGTTCTATGTTTTTCCTGTTTCCAGTGTTGGTATTGTGTCTAACCTGTTTCCAATGGTGGTACTATGTCTTACCTGTTTCCAATGGTGGTAATGGTGGTATTGTGTCTTACCTGTTTCTAATGGTGGTTCTATGTCTTTCCTGTGTCCAGTGGTGGTACTATGTCTTACCTGTTTCCAATGGTGGTTCTATGTCTTTCCTATTTCCAATGGTGGTACTATGTCTTACCTGTTTTCAATGGTGGTACTATGTCTTACCTGTTTCCAGTGGTGGTACTATGTCTTTCCTGTTTCCAATGGTGGTTCTATGTCTTTCCTGTTTCCAATGGTGGTTTTATGTCTTTCCGGTTTCAAATGGTGGTTCTATGTATTTCCTGTTTCCAATGGTGGTTGTATGTCTTTCCTGTTTCCAATGGTGGTTCTATGTCTTTCCTGTTTCCAATGGTGGTACTATGTCTTTCCTGTTTCCAATAGTGGTTCTATGTCTTACCTGTTTCCAATGGTGGTACTATATCTTTCCTGTTTCCGGTGATGGTTCTATGTATTTCCTGTTTCCAATGGTGGTACTATGTCTTTCCTTTTTCCAATGGTGGTTCTATGAATTTTCTGTTTCCATTAGTGGTACTATGTCTTACCTGTTGCCAATGGTGGTTCTATGTTTTTCTTGTTTCCAATGGTGGTACTATGTCTTTCTTGTTTCAAATGGTGCTTCTATGTCTTTCCTGTTTCCAATGGAGGTTCTATGTATTTCCTGTTTCCAATGGTGGTACTATGTCTTTCCTGTTTCCGGTGGTGGATCTATGTCTTTCCTGTTTCCAATGGTGGTACTATGTCTTTCCTGTTTCCAATGGTGGTACTATGTATTTCCTGTTTCCAATGGTGGTACTATGTCTTTCCTGTTTCCAATGGGGGTTCTATGTCTTTCCTGTTTCCAATGGTGGTACTATGTCTTTCCTGTTTCCAATGGTGGTACTATGTATTTCCTGTTTCCAATGGTGGTACTATGTATTCCCTGTTTCCAATGGTGGTACTATGTCTTTCCTGTTTCCAATGGTGGTACTATGTCTTTCCTGTTTCCAATGGTGGTACTATGTCTTTCCTGTTTCCAATGGTGGTACTATGTCTTACCTGTTTCCAATGGTGGTACTATGTTTTTCCTGTTTCCAATGGTGGTACTATGTCTTTCCTGTTTCCGGTGGTGGTTCTATGTCTTTCCTGTTTCCGGCGGTGGTTCTATGTCTTTCCTGTTTCCAATGCTGGTACTATGTCTTTCCTATTTCCAATGGTGGTACTATGTTTTACCTGTTTCAAATCGTGGTACTATGTCTTACCTGTTTCCAATGGTGGTACTATGTATTTCCTGTTTCCAATGGTGGTACTATGTCTTTCCTGTTTCCGGTACTGGTACTATGCATTTCCTGTTTCTAATGGTGGTACTTTGCCTTTCCTGTTTCCGGTACTGGTACTATGCATTTCCTGTTTCTAATGGTGGTACTTTGCCTTACCTGTTTCCAGTGGTGGTACTATGTCTTACCTGTTTCCAATGGTGGTACTATGTCTTTCCTGTTTCCAATGGTGGTTCTATGTCTTACCTGTTTCCAATGGTGGTACTATATCTTTCCTGTTTCCGGTGATGGTTCTATGTATTTCCTGTTTCCAATGGTGGTACTATGTCTTTCCTTTTTCCAATGGTGGTTCTATGAATTTTCTGTTTCCATTAGTGGTACTATGTCTTACCTGTTGCCAATGGTGGTTCTATGTTTTTCTTGTTTCCAATGGTGGTACTATGTCTTTCTTGTTTCAAATGGTGCTTCTATGTCTTTCCTGTTTCCAATGGTGGTTCTATGTCTTTCCTGTTTCCAATGGTGGTACTATGTCTTTCCTGTTTCCGATGGTGGACCTTTATCTTTCCTGTTTCCAATGGTGGTACTATGTCTTTCCTGTTTCCAATGGTGATTCTATGTCTTACCTGTTTCCAATGGTGGTACTATATCTTTCCTGTTTCCGGTGATGGTTTTATGTATTTCCTGTTTCCAATGGTGGTACTATGTCTTTCCTTTTTCCAATGGTGGTTCTATGAATTTTCTGTTTCCATTAGTGGTACTATGTCTTTCCTGTTTCCGGTGGTGGTTCTATGTCTTTCCTGTTTCCGGCGGTGGTTCTATGTCTTTCCTGTTTCCAATGCTGGTACTATGTCTTTCCTATTTCCAATGGTGGTACTATGTTTTACCTGTTTCAAATCGTGGTACTATGTCTTACCTGTTTCCAATGGTGGTACTATGTATTTCCTGTTTCCAATGGTGGTACTATGTCTTTCCTGTTTCCGGTACTGGTACTATGCATTTCCTGTTTCTAATGGTGGTACTTTGCCTTACCTGTTTCCAGTGATGGTACTATGTCTTACCTGTTTCCAATGGTGGTTCTATGTCTTTCCTGTTTCCGGTGGTGGTACTATGTTTTACCTGTTTCAAATCGTGGTACTATGTCTTACCTGTTTCCAATGGTGGTACTATGTATTTCCTGTTTCCAATGGTGGTACTATGTCTTTCCTGTTTCCGGTACTGGTACTATGCATTTCCTGTTTCTAATGGTGGTACTATGTCTTTCCTGTTTCCGGTACTGGTACTATGCATTTCCTGTTTCTAATGGTGGTACTTTGCCTTACCTGTTTCCAGTGGTGGTACTATGTCTTACCTGTTTCCAATGGTGGTACTATGTCTTTCCTGTTTCCAATGGTGGTACTATGTCTTACTTGTTTCCGGTGGTGGTACTAAGTCTTACCTGTTTCCAATGGTGGTACTATGTCTTACCTGTTTCCAATGGTGATACTATGTCTTAAAATCAAGATTGCTATTTAGGTTAGTAAACATAGTCTGTAGAAGGAAACCAGCTCATCCGATCGGGTCCGTGAACTAGCAATTGTTACGAGCACTCTGATTGGTCATTTGCTTCAGGAAAAGTTTGACTGCAATGAATTATGGGAGCATAGAATTCCCCGCTGATTTATTAGGGGTTAATGAACCTAATTCGTGAAATATCAGGTTCTGGGATATACTATTAGTACATATGTGTCGTCTCAAATGTTTAAATACGGCTGCATAAAATCTTCTCTACATCGGCACAGGTTTAAAAAAATAGAATGATTTGATAATGTTACGCGTTAATCAAGATGTATGCAATTCGAATACGAGTATTGACATGTCCGCAGAAACTACTAGTAGAAGAATAGCTACAGCCAGGCTACTGGCATGATTCTAGACAATGGGCACTGTTGGAGACCATCCCAGGCTTGACAGATCGTCAAACACCACCATTAAATTGCCAATAGAACTCCATTGTAATTTTATTGTCAGCAGTGGAGCAGCATTTCTCAACACTGTTTTGCAAATGTTGTGCTTTCAACGAGGCGGGTATGTGTTGCATGCATTGTTAGAAATGGTAGTTTCAACCGCTATTTATTGCAGAGTTGTTGATTTAGGGTATCGCTTTTTGAAGCATTAATTATCAGGGAATTGATAATATTTTCCCATAAAATTCACACACTTTGTTTGGCATATATGTACATATATTGTTGTCAATTTTGAATAAAATTAATAAATTCAAAACTTGTTTATTTTTACGAGATCTGGCTTTTACGTTTTTAATGTCCCTTACTGTAGGTATACGTTTTAACCTTACAGCACATAACAGCATATATTTTGAAACGTAAAACTACCAAGTGTTGCCTTTCAAATTTGTACGACAGTAACATAGAATATAGGATAGTTTGACTCTTACGAGCAATTAACTGTTGATACATTTGAACGTTTTAGTGGTTAAATATCGTGCAAAATGTGTTAATATTTGTCGTCGTTATTAAAGCATTTCCTTAAGTATACGTGAAAGGTGACTGCAACGATGGTAGCCCAGACATAGCGACCGGATAATATACCTGCCAGGCACGTTTTATTGATGATAAATATATGCGTTTTCAATGCATCGATCTTAATCATGCATGCAGAGGAACTTGTTAACATTTCAATTCTATGAACAAAAACTTAATATCCGTTTAGTATATCGAGTGACCGTTACAAAGTTAGAAACGTTTGGCTCATTACACAATAATCAAACTGATCATCAAATTAAAAAAAATAAAATTAAGAAACGGTGAACAGATTAATTATTATTATCTATTTCCCTCCTATTACCCAGTAGCTGAATCATTAGTGTCTTAAGTGTATTCGTTTTCCCATTCCTTTTCTTACTTTTCAGCCATAAGATACAACAATCATCTAGTGTTCTACATGAAATTATATTTATAAACACTCATCTGTCGTTCCCCTTCTCCGAGGTAATATGTCTGTTTAATTTCATATTTTCCCAAAGAAATATCTATTGAATTTCATATTTTCCCAAAGTTATATCTCTATTGAATTTCATATTGATCCCGACAATATCGTTATTGAATTTCATATTGACCCAGACAATATCTCTGTTGAATTTCATATTTTCCCAATGTAATATCTCTGTTGAATTTCATATTTCTCGAGATAATATCTATTGAATTTCATTTTTTCCCATAGTAATATCTCTGTTGAATTTCATATTTCGCAATATTATATCTCTATTGAATTTCATATTTCTCGATATAATATCTATTGAATTTCATATTTTCCCAAAGAAATATCTTTATTGAATTTTATATTTCATCAGATAATATCTCTAATGAATTTCAAATTTTTCAAGTTAATATCTCTATTGAATTTCACATTACCGAGATAGTATCTCTATTGAATTTCATATTACCGAGATAGTATCTCTATTGAATTTCATATTCCAGCAAGAGCAAAACTCTTCTGTTTGTACACAATTATATAGAGTTGTTAATAAAACAAACAGTGATAGTTTTATACAAAAATAAAGATTTAACTAAATGTTGATAACATTTGAACGCTATTTCTAAATCTATATGTATAGCCAAAGGCCAACAGCCGACAATGTTTGGGGAATGCGACATTACGTCTGTTTGTAGGAAGTGCCATAATATATATTTTTTTATTTTTTTTTGCAAAACATTTCATTTATCGATTTTATGTCAATATCGTTTTGATAGCAGGACACTAAACAGTTGTCTGTTTAAAATTTAGCAATTTAAGTTTTCTGATATGGCTAATTGCATTCTGGTAAGTCATTAACTGTATATGCTTTTTATAATTAGAAAATGTCGTTTCTCAGTGTCTAATGCATATTTGCGTAGAATGTGAAGGTTATAGTTTAACCATATTTTATTGCCATATAAACACATATTACAATATTTAGCATGCATATAAGTCAAATACGATTTAAGACAAAAGAGTCTGGTCAATATTCGATGTGGCCATTCCCTTTCAACTATATTTTGCAATTTTAAAGAAGATTTAGGTATAATGAAGATAAATATAAATATTAAGTTGCATAAAGTGTACTTAATGGGAAACATATACACGTGCACTCACGCAAACACAAAAACGCACCCACATATACACACGACACGCACACATTCATATAGTATTACACGCATGCATGCATACACGCATACATATATGGATGTATATCGAAATATTGAAACTGAAATGTGGTAACCGCAATATTTGATGATTCGGATTTTCTTTATTTAAAACTAAATATGAAATTATTAGAAGATATACATATATGTTTAAAATAAGTATTATCTGGTTGGTCACTGATATTCACGCGATCGATATTTATGGTGTTTATTATTGCAAAGAAAAATTATTTAATATGAAGTGTCAGAAACAGCATCCATTGGTTTTGTAACTCGTCTTAGTTATACTTACTGTTGTGTATGCACTTATACATACACCAAAATCAATAAAGACAGCCAAGTAACGTAATATTTGTAATAGTAACATATTTCATGTATTTATTCAATTATTCTCAGTATTTCTAAAAAGAGAACCGAAAAAAAAGATATTTCTTTGGATTGGCTTTTTTCCATAAACCGTTCTCAATTGAGGAAAAATGTGAGGAACATTGATTGACAGTTGTATGATCATATTTCATGTATTTGATTTTTGGTTGCGAATACCGCTAACACAATAACAAAAAAGAAAAAGAAAAAAGGAATTCAGTTTTGTAAGGATATTATTTGTCTACACCTTCCATTATATTTCAAATTGTACTAATTTATTATATTTTTGCATTTTGCATTTAATTTATCGATTTGGTATGAATATTTTTTATGTGGTTTGTAATTGTTTGAAACTTGCCATCTTCCGTCTAACTCGCATTTGTACATGTTAAACATTATTGGTAGAACTCGTTTATCAATCATTGTCATATTTGATATATCTTTCACAGACCATATTGGTTGAAAGTTTATATTTTGTCGGAGCACAGAGTTTCAAAATTAGTCAAACAATGGTTTTACATATTCACAATCTCCCAAAATATGTGTAATGCTTTCCATATAATGTTTACAAATAGTGCAAGAATTGTCGCCTCTTATCTTCAGTTTTGCCAACAAGTAAATTTGTAGCGGTAATTCTGTGATTTATATTAACCTGAAACCAATTTAGCGTGTTGTTATCGCATTTAGAAATGAATGTTGGTAATACACTGGACCTATAAAGTTCATCATGAATAACACGACATTCATTCTTTGAACCTGCTATAACAGAAACTATTAATAGGAAAACCGGGTTTTTTAATAGTGTTGTTAGGTGAACAAACTTGATAGATGTATATATTTTATGTCAATAAACTTTATAGCGATAGTCTCTTGTAATTCTAATTTTGAATGGCTATGTACGTTGTATATGTTATTGTATGTTTTATTTTTATGTTTGTACATAGATTAGACTTTAATAAAGATATATAATTTGAATTAACTGCATTTTATTTCTTCAAGTAATATAAAAGATTTTTATTCATTATTAATTATTATGCCTTTGAAATACCATATTCTGTAAAACACAGTTAATGTTCCAATCTTAAGGTCATTATTGTATCCAAGGACATATATAGAGAAGGAAAAGCAACTGATTGAGATGCAATAAACGCTCGCATATTCACGCAAAATCTCGCGAACTATTGTTTTCATATATCCTGACTTCCATTCATTTCAGAAATACAAATCAAAACTCATTTTTTGTATAAGTGAATTCCCATACAAAACGAGACCGTTCACAGCGAAATGTGTTTAAAATTGTTGAAGTTCTTGTGATTACAAAAATTATATACTGCAACTAAGAAATCAAGGAAAGTACTTGGAATTTTAATACAAGCTGCACAATTTTAAATTCAAGTTAATTTTGCGTGTTTAAAACATTAAAAACACCTACGAATACTTTTATATTTCGTAAAATAAATCGGTTGCCTGTGAATTTTGAATGCTTAATTTACAAAATAATTAATCCTTAGTCTGATATTTTCTCAACATTTAGTCAGCAGATGCAATTTTCCTATCCTTCTATGCAAGTCCTTGATTAAATGTTTGTAAAACAATGAATTAACTGTATTTACACCATATGACAAGTTCAAGTTCGCCGTGGGTTTGAGCCAAGAAAAGTTATATGAGAAAGTTTGCCAGTTACTTGTGGAATGACAGTGGTTCTACTCAGATTCATTCTGAGTTCTTCCTCCACCAATAAAACTGGATATGCCATATATACCCTGAACCGTGTTGAACACCATTCAAAAATAGTATTCTGCATTTTCCCATGTTCTATAATGAGTTATACTTTGAAAATAGTTCGTACGTTAAGACTTATTTTATGAAGAGTTGTTTTAGTTTAGATCACATATATTTATATCAGTAACTTAATTTACAGAGACTGACACGATAGAATCAATTCATTTTTTTATACACGGCAAAACTTAGGGTGGCACTTTTTGTCTGAATTAGTGATTTTTTCTTCTCTGTTACTTTAAAAATGGCTAAAAATACCAAAAGTATCACTCACAAATAACTGGAAGCGTAAAATTTCTTGATATCTTTAAAAACAGAAAAGAAACGTTTATCACTAAAATTTACAACCAATCCATTTTTTATGAATTGAGGGGAGAGGGAAGGGGGGGGGGGTGCTGGCGTGTTTGTTGCTAGGGGTAGGGTGAGGGTGGTGGTAGTGGTTGTGGTGGTGTGTGTGTGTGTGTGTGTGGGGGGGGGGGGGGTTTACAAAATTTGGAAAACGCCTAATGCTCCTACCGAAATTTATACAAGTACATGAGTTACTTATCTCTGTTTTTTTTACAGGTACTCTGGTTATTGATCGTTTTATTTGCTGTAACTGGTGACGTCACGGCGAGAAGGTCATCGAAGCGTCTCACATACCGACAAGCGTTCTATAAACTAAAGCATACTCTACGTGAGTTATTAACATGTATAAAAACAATAACATGAGATTAAAGCCTAAATATCAAATCAGTATCAAAAATACATTCCTCCTCATTCCTCCTCCTCTGTGTGGGAGGATATTTGTGTAGATCAAGTTTTAAAATCTGGCCTGTTCTTTGATGGATAGGACGACCTCGTTAGGTTAGTAGGCGTATACTGAATTAATAGTTTCTGATAAAAGAGGACCTCCCAGGGATTTTGGAGATCTAAGGAACATGGCCATTACTTTTAGGGATCAAGGGATCAAAGTCCTAACTTTAAAGATCTTGGGGGAAATACTTTCTGAAAACTATGCGAAACTGGGAAACAATGGCCGTTACATTACGAGCTCCAGGGAACAGGGCCCCTCTTGAGAGGCCTCATAAAAGGATCCATTGAACGTGACTAAAACGACATTAGCATACTCGGTTTTATTGCGTCCGTCCATGGCGGGTAATGAAACACGCAACACCTCAAGTCGCTCTCTCCCTCCTGGCAACAGCGGACTTGCGTCCTGTGCGGCAGCCATAAAATCTCGCCCCGCATTTTGACTCAGTGTTGTTATTATCAACCACGAGAAGAATGTTTCATTCTCTCATAAACATGCTCGATACAACCGAGTCTACTATTTTCTGTTTTTAGTTGCGTGCTATGCTTAAAGTGGATTATTTTATCAGGTATTGCTTTATAATATTCCTGTTATACCCAATAAAACAGGACAACGTTTCGCCAAATTATGTTCTATTTTCTAAATAGATTATAGTAAAGCATGTTTTTACTTTTATATACACTTTTATACTTTGAGTGTTAATCAATCATACATGTTAATTTAACTTACATAACACGTGTTGTCCTAATTCATTACCAGCGTACGAATGTAAGATTAGCTAGAACATTGCTAGATTATATTCTTGTCAACAACCGATCAGTCACAATAGTTACCTATGAGAACTCATCCCTATAAGTCGGGGTATTAATATGTACAAATCAAGGGGATTGGAATTATAGGGGCCACAAAAAGAGACAAAGTTTTAAATAAAAATTCAATGGGAATATGCAAAATTCTCATTTTCTTATGTATTTATTAATTTTTTTTATTCAATTCCAAAGCTGTAGTATCACCCAGCAATGCTGATATGGTTCAGTGTAGAGGTTTTAATTATAAGTTAAATGGTGCCTCAAAATGGTAAAAAATGAGATTTTTAAAAATTCTTTTCCGATGCAACCAATCGGTCAAATTAGTTAATGTTTGTTACAAATCATTCCTATGAGTAGGGATTGTTTATGTGTACAAATTAAGTGACTAGCGTTTATAGGGGCCACGAAAAGGAACTAAGAGTTGTACATAAAAACTCTTTTAGGAAATGGAAACAATAGTATTCAATTTGAGATGCGAATCATCATCGAGTCATAGCGAAATTAGTTCTCTAAAGAGGATTTAATTTAAAAAAAAGATGCTAGATGGGGCACCAAAAGGGTAAAAATTATATTTTCATAAACCTGGTTCTCAACAATCGGTCAGTCAAAAAAGGTGAGCAGGAATCCCAGTTAAGAGGATTTAATTGCAATAGTGGACCAGGGCAGCGTTTCACAAAATAACTTACGATAAAAATCGACGTAAGTCAATTTAACAATTTCTCCGTTGTGTGTTCAAATTTTGATCGACATTTAAAATGATTGTATTTTCAGAAAATATATAACTTTCTGCATGATTTGAGCCAACTTGACTTCATTTGGATGAAAATTAAACATATTATGAATAATTGTTGGTTTACGTTTACGGCGATTTTTGTCGTAATTTTTTTTTGAAACGCACCCCAGGTATTGCATGGAAAGGGCAAAACAATAGAATTATTCAGAATCGTACAGTTACATTTGTTTATAATTAATATATATGATCCTTATGGGTATGGTTTTGAAGTCTGACCGAGCTACATGATGTTGAATAGTTTTCTTTTTTTACAAAAAATAGCCATAATGAATTATGTTGCCACCCCACATTTTCTTTTCTTCAGCACCTTTGTTCAGTTCATCCCTCACAATATTGCTGTTTGTTTAAAATAAAATGCCACCATATTCATTCCATTTGATTATACTAACAACCGGAATCGTGGTGTCTTTTCTACTGCAGTCAACATAAAATCATAAAAACAAACGCAAAACACTTGTAAGACAAATGAACTTTAAGAATGAATACAAGACATGACTTATCTGCGTTTTTCGTTTATTCTCTCTGTATATATCTCTAACACAGGATCATGTACCAACGGAATGCACATATGTGCATTTGACGTGACTCAAAATAAAAAAAGATGGTGTGACATTCAATGCATACCCCAGTCTAAAGTTTGTGACGGCACACCCGACTGTCGGAACAAGGATGACGAAGAAAATTGTGGTATGCTTATATTTTATTATAGGACACCGTTCAAATATGTTATCATTCGCATAGCAATACAACATTATACCGCTGTTTAATGTGTTTCGGAGAAAAAAAACAATATATAGTCAGTCTGTTAGAATACTAGTAGCTTATTTCAGAACCTGATATCTACCAAATCAGGTCTAGTAACCACTTATGAAAAAGCAGGGAATTCTATGTCTGTCCCACAATTCACCATTCATAGCAGTTGATAATTAACGCTTACTAAACTGTGACGTCATCAAACGTTCAGATGAAACTACTGACAAATCAACGTGCTCAAATGTAACTTCCCCAACGTTGTTATTTAACGGACTCAATCCGGAGAGCTGAGTCCGTACTACAGATAAGATTACTAGTAAGTGCCCCTTTGTCCAGAGAGAAGCTCTTACGTTTTCCTGTGATCCTCATACACCTTTAAGGGAAAAAAACATTATCCTTTCGACCCAAATACAAATTTTTAGGTTTCAATCGCAGTATTTCGAACACTTATTTGAAACAAAAAATCCAAGTAAATAAAATAAAAGTTTATTTCGGGATTTCCAATAAACTGATATTTAATCGGTCCGTCCTTTATCATGTTTATTATGCCTGTATGTAAAATAAGTTGTGTAAAATACATTGTTAAAATGGCAGATAAAGCCGCAATGTAAAATATCCTTGAGTCGATTCAAGGGCTATTCAATACAATATTGTTTAACAATATTGAAATTCTCGTGACATATGACTAAATAAATGTCTTTATAAGCGTTATTCCAATATAGAGAGAAATATGAAATATATATTATATGAAACAATAACCACTTTGAAGCAGTGAACGTTATCAATAACAATCTCGGTTTTATTGAGACTGTCCATGACAGTTTTTAGCGTGAATGCCTAATTATTGTACAAACTTTGGATAACCACCAAGGGCAGAACATCATTTGCTTCAGTTATACGGTACTTCGATTAATTTTTCAACACCCTACCATACATGTTCATACATAAAACTAGAAATTCGGCCGGAACCAGATAAGTTGTTCGAGCTATATGTGGTGTTCGAGCGATCCGTTTACGAACCAACGAGGTTCTACTGTAATATGTTTTCTGCTATTGTATACGCGTGTTGTATTGTATAAAATGTATTTAAATTAAGAAAACCACGTTTACATCAATGATAGAGTGGTAAGGTTAGCTCTCGATGGAATAAAATGACGCTAAATGATCAATCAGGCGTTCTATCTAACAACTTTTAGCATTTTCAAATTATTCTACAGTTTCAGCGTGTGGAATGCACAAGATACAATGTATAAAGGCAGGTACAGTTGATACGCTTATTTGTGCTACACCATGTGACAGAGGCACTCCGGAGTGCAAGGACGGCAGAGACGAAGACCAGGAGCGATGTCGTGAGTAGAATGTCTACCCCAGTACCTGGCATCTACAGATTCACATCTGTTATACTCTAATGTTAAGAAGGAATTCCATGCCTGTCCCACAATGCAGTTATCTAATGCGCTTTTACAAACTTGACTCGTGGTTCACCTTCATCTGAAGCAATTGACCAATCAGCGTGCTCGTATCGCACTGTTTTGTAATGGTCTCTGTTTCTACAATCTATAAGTATAAAGCTAACACCAGTTTGGTATACTGACTAGAAGTAGGTAAAATATACATATGAAGGAGTTGGCATAGTAATATTAATAAATGTAATATGTAACTGTAAATTAGTATAAGACAAGAGCTATACACTAATGGACATCATTTTGTACCATTTGCTCATATTTCAATAAAAATACTATAAAAAGCTATATTGTAAACGTAGCTAAACACACGTGTTCCATCTTATTTTTGAACGTCTTGTACATGGAATATGTCGTATCAAAGCAAGCTACACATCAATTATACTTATTTGCAAGTTATATGTACATTATGAACACGTGTTTCAATTTTAGTTTATTTCCATAATTTAGGCCAAAGGCCCACAACACAACATATATCAATATAAAGTAAATATTTGAGAGATAAAATAATAATCGGTTTCGAATAAAGATAATGATTGGGATTGAATAAATATAATGATTGGGATTGAATAAAAATAATGATCGTTTTTGAATGAACGTAATGATCGGGATTGAATAAAAATAATGATCGGGATTGAATACAAAATAATGATTCTGTTTCAATGAAAGTAATGATCGGTTTTCAATAAAAACAATGATCGGGATTGATAAAAATTATGATCGGGATTGAATAAAAAATAATGATTCTGTTTCAATGAAAGTAATGATCGGTTTTGAATAAAAATAATGATCGGTTTTGAATAAAAATAATGATCGGGATTTAATAAAAATAATGATCGGTTTTGAATAAAAATAATGATCGGGATTTAATAAAAATAATGATCGGTTGGTCCTACATTGGTGTACTAAGTTTAAATATTTCCTAGTAAAGACTTTATTATTCAAAAATCATATAAAATTAGCAATAAAATATCGTGTTTGCATCTTTTGAAGACAAAAAGGTATTGTAATGGGAATTGATGTAGTATTTTAGTGGTGTAAAAACAATCCACATATTAGTTTTGTAAAGCAGGATGTAACCATGGAAAGGTCATTAAGAAATACTAATAATGTAACATGCCTTGAAGAAGGTTTAATATTATCCGTTACATTTATAGCAATATTCTTTTTTATATCAATACGTAATATATCACGTATACATATATATGCGTGCCAAAAAGCAGTGATGTTGATACACTATAAAATGTTTGCAGGGAATGTTTTATTTATATATCAGGATGTGAACATGGGAAGTTCCGCTGTATCAAGAATGATAATACATCAGGATGTGTTACATGCTGCGATGGAGGTCTACCAGAATGTTTAGATGGCAGCGATGAACGAGTGGAAAACTGCCGTTAGTATAATAACACTCACTACACATTTACATCCCTTTATAGCGACTGTAGTGCATTTCTTGGGTTGAAAAAGAAACTCACTGTAATTTGATTGGGAACGTTTTCTAATTGGTTCACAAAATTGTGATTTCTTTCTGCATTATAACTAGTCAACATATACAGCTATCAGGCGTAAGAAACTCTAAACAAACGACATTTTTTGAGCCATTGAGGACTGCTTTTAATAAAAATCTAAGATATATCATTGCACTTAAACTTATACTCCAAAAACTGTCAATATATCAGTTAATAGGCATTTTAATAAGCCGATACATTTATTTTTTAAAAATAAATACTCTAAAATACGTCACTTTATGGATTGTTTTTAAAAGTTGAAGATCTAGACCTTATAGAACGAAATTTAATAGTAACTCTGTAGCGAGCTATTAACGGTACCGTTCTACTGTCGGGTAAATAAACCGTTAATCTTTATTTATTCAGAACTGTGCTGATTTTAAAACGGGAAGCTGTCTTTGAATAAGATTTAAGAGTATTGTTAATATGAGCAGAATTAAGTCTGCTGCCATGTTTTTAATTATTCTTCATAGTAACTTACATGGCGCGGGCTGTCAGTCAAACGAGTCGATAATCCAATCAGCGATCCATTATTGGTTGCTACACCGCCATTTTCTTTAGACAAGCATGACGATGTCTTAATAAACACTACATTGAACGAAATCTAGTCTTTAACTTTGTGATTGTGCCAGGTAATAAACAACGTGTCTATATGAAACTTTCTGCGCGCACTTTTTCAGTCTAATCTGTACACGTGCAATTCATGCGTCAACAAAAATCAGATACAAGCATTTGAATGTGTAACCGTTGAGCAAATTAGTATACCGCCCGCTTTATGTTATTTACCTACATACACTTAGTATGGTTTTGTGACCCTTTGTTTTTTCTCGTTCTGAAGTTATATATATTAATGCACACAGGTTGTAATGATACGCAGTACCGCTGCATAAAGACTGACGGTACATCTGGATGTGCCACACTGTGTGATGGGAGACCTGCAGAATGCATGGACGGCAGCGATGAAATGAACTGTGGTGAATGTTATCCCTCAGTGTTCTAAATTTGTTTTGTATCAAGATATATGCTCTGTCCTTTTCAATTTGTCTGCCCGAACACCTCCACTCTCTCCTCCAGATTTTCTTTCTTTTTTATGAGAGTGAGAGTAGTTTGATGTACTAAATGTAATAGTTTAGGAAATGGTCTATTCTCTGTAGAAATATAAAGTATGAGTAGACCGAATACTCTGCCACTAATCAAGGTTAGTTCTTCCCCTCACACCATTTACATGATTTTCGTTTATATCAAAGTAAATGATCTGTTCCAAAGTTTTAACATTATACTGATGTGTTCATTGGTTGCTGCCACTTGACACCATTTTGAAACGACATCAGCATTTATTTTGTTATAACATTGCGCAAATACGCTGCTACTTGTGTTATTGTTTAGCGCCACTTTCAACAATCTTTTATTTATATCTTGACGGCTTTCTAATTGAAACAGTTAGTCTAAGCGCTACCATACACGAGTATCATGCCGCAGACACATGGATATGATACCCAACTCAGCCATATTATACTGAGACAAGGCAATCCGGAACTTTCCTCTAATTAATTCCCCACCGGAAGCACAGAACGCATTTAATAAAGAAAACTAGCAGACTCGGTTTTAGTGAATCTTTTCGTGTTAACAATTAACTGCTAACATATAATTAAGAACCGTGTATGATCGGTTTGTTTTCATTTCTCAACATTGAATTTATTAGTAAAAGAATAGTCCGGGAATACCTTTAATCTATATTGTATCGTCAAATGATTTGAGGAAGGGAGAAGAGGTTGTGTGCTCAGTTTAAGAGTTTAAAGGTTTAAGGTCCCCAATAGCATCCTTTGCTGCTGACCTTTTTGGGACGATGACCATTTTTGTCACTTATCGTCTTTTCACGTGTTGTACTTATTCTTATTTTATTAAATGTAGGTCCTGCGTGGCCTAAGGTAATGCTGTTTAATGATCACTAACCTCCCACCGCTGAGGTCATGGGTTCGAGCCTCGCTGACCAAAATAACTGAACTTTATGTTAGAAAGTTTGTCAATTACTTGCGGAAGGACTGTGGTTCTAATCAGATATAATTCTGAGGTCTTCCACTACCAATAGAAACTGGATATGCCATAGATAATCGTTCATGTGTTAAATATGGCGTTAAACCCATATTTGAAAAAAAAAGATTATTATGTTCGTGCTGCTTTGATGGATGTGTCCTTTGAATGTTGCGTCTCCTATCGATTGTACGTCTCACTACACAGTTTCGCCCCCTATCCCCACGGTAACATGATTCTTACGCCTAAAGAGTCCTTTGTAATCTGCTTTGAACTATTTTCAAAATGGTGCATAGTGGTTGTGAATTTCTTGCTGCAAATGAGTAGAGTAAAAACTGGCGTAGCATATACTGTAATAGGACATCACTGGTCTCAAAAGGGTTATTTTTGTAGGATTTTAACAGATGCATATATTTATGAGCATTTGAGGACTTCTTTTTTTAAAATCATCTTAGGATGTCACTGCACCCTCTTTAAATAACCTAGTTGGTCAACCTACCAGTTATTGTGCATTTTTATGTGGCTAGGGAATACATCCCTGCTATGAAATAAAAAAATAAATAAATAAATAATTCTATATGGAATTTTGTTTTTTACCGTGGAAATTCTAGACCTTATTTTATTTAGATCAAGAACAAAATTCAAATGTGTATTGCAACCTTATTTTTTATACAACAAAAAACAAAATAATTAATATGTACAGCTATATATTGTCTTATTTTTAGTTAAAACATGTTCAGAACATTACATGCTTTGCCGAAATGGAAGTCATTGCGCTGTGCCGTGTGACGGCTGCATGGAATGCCAAGGTGGAGAGGATGAACATAGCTGTACCGAAAAAACAATTGATAACTTTGTCGTGTCGCCTTGCTGTCGTAAGCAAACTATTGAATAACTTTACATGTAATTTGAAAACATTAAATGACGGACGTCATAAATCAGACCAAACAAAGCCATTGTCCATATGAAATACTAGTAGTTTACAAGTGTAGAATGACAAGAAGAGAGAATTGTATTGGAGAAACATTGCTCACATGCCTGTAGCGCTATGACAGAAGAGAATGTCCCAAGTAATCTAATAGTACATTGTATACATCTCACAACGTTTCACACAACAATTAATTTTGCAATGTTCTTTATTTAGAGAATACTCTTCTGGAACACTTGGCACATTACCAGTTGGTCTAAAAGTGCCTTGGTCCCATAGAAAGTCCTCTGTTGGTCCAATTATGCAGAACAAATATGGGATTGAATAGGTTGCTTTTTCACAACTTTGATGGTTTGATGGCACTCCTTTATTTTTGACAATTCTGCCCATTTTTTGCAAAGTATCACTACGGATCTTTAAACAGTTATAGGTTCATTAAACAATACCCATTGACATACTCACTTAGCAGAAATCATGAACATTTTCCAATGTTCACATAATGTAAACGAAAGATGATTGTTTTAAGGATTTTAAACAAAAACAATGTCAAAACGATTTACACAGCTCTAATTACTTGGTACCGTCATATAAGGGAGGTAATTCTTGAGTGAGACCATAAGTAGTCGGGCGCGCCGTTAACGGAGCCAACCGGGTCCGTCTACTTACGACGTGAAATCAATTTGTCAGTGTGTTCATTCTGTATTTGTTTTAACTGTTTGACGCGTATAAACAAAAACTAAAAAAAGAAAAATAAGTATAGATAGCTTAAACATGTTTGCTTTTCAAACGATATAAAACTTTTCATCACATAATTCACTGGTTATATTTCAGCCGATCGTAACGGGTCCGACGTAGTTTGTTTGCCACTGGATACATCAAAGACAAACCCAATTACAGCCACAGCCTGCGACGGGGATGTCGAGTGTAGAGGTGGCAGAGATGAATGGCTCGGCTGTCGATGTAAGATGTTCATTATTAAAAATAGCTTCATAATTAAAAAAAATATGTCCTTTAGCTCGACTTTTCTTTTTAAAAAAAGCAGGAGATATTGCACTCACCCGCCGTCGGCATATTTTGTTTATTATCTTAGTAACATGTATAATAAGCCATGACTTTTATATGTTAAGTACCATTGCGTACCATGTTAAGTACCATTGTGTACTATGTTAAGTACCACTGTGTACTATGTTTAGTACCACTGTGTACCATGTTTAGTATCATTGTGTACCATGTTTAGTATCATTGTGTACTATGTTTAGTACCATGTAAAGTAACACTGTGTAACATGTTAAATACCATTGTGTAACATGTTTAGTACGATTGTGTACCATGTTTAGTACCACTGTGTAACCTGTTAAATACCATTGTGTACCATGTTTAGTACCATTGTGTAACATGATAAATACCATTGTATACCATGTTTAGTACCATTGTATACCATGTTTAGTACCATTGTGTACCATGTATAGTGCATATCGAAACTTAATATTGATATGACTAACGTATCCGGTCACTATATGTCCCCAGCGACTTGTTTTTACTCATAAAGCGTTTATCAATCACATGGTTATATATGAATAAGATCATTTATAAAAATAGAATTAGACTAAGACGACATCCTTGCCTTATACCGTGTATAAAAATGATGTTTAGGATATTTCAAACCATCAAACTTGACACAGATATATATCTACATATATTTAAACAAGACGTTTTAGAAGTTGTCTTCAAGTTTCCTTTCTTATCAAATCTCGCACGAGATTATAATCGATGAAGGTATCCAATGCCTTGGAAAAATCAACATAGATACAATAACATATATGCTTGTTCAGGAAGATCACATACCTCTCAAAGCTAAGGTTTTAGGTTCAACTCAGATTCATTCTGAGGTCTTCCTCCTCTACCAATACAACTAGACATGTCATATTCGAATCTACGAGTCCTTAGCGGTGAAAGGTAAGTGACCACTCGACCCACGGAGGGCCCGCTTAAAATAAAATTAATGCTGTCATGACAAATTACTTAACATTGGTAAAATAACGTACATCCTCACTCTGTATGACATTATTAAACTGGTCTATAATTTATCTTGTTTCAGTCTGCGATTGTACAGTAAATACAGACATGAATTGCTGCAACATACATAAAGGCAGGCCATGCAAATGTCCCGCAGGAGTAACTCCAAGTAAGTAACACGACAGGGATTTGTATGGGAACTTGACTTAAACGTAACTGTAATTTTACACCAACTTCCTAGAATGTTTTTATTTGGAAATGCAAGAACAAGGTTGGTTCATTTTGTGTTATGTTGGCACCTAAATCATCTCATCTATAGCTTCATCAATGTGATGGAAGTCATACGGACCTTTCTAAGCCAGCCGGCATGCATGTTGATCTACTATTTCGCTGCTTAGTTATTTCATTGGGTGAGACAAAAGCACAATGTCTAGTCAGTTAAATTTTTAATTTACACTCGAACTTAGCTCTTGGGTTTTTGGCTAGCAAAATAAGCTGGTTAAGTAGCCAGAGGACAACATCGGCAGGGTCGCTATTTCTCCCGGTGCTGCAACACTGGCTGGATAAGACGTTTATTTTCTTAGATGATTGTTGATGTCTACGTTGATTTGTCGAATAAGTTGGTTCTCGTAGATAGTTGGTTAAGTCGTTTCTTGTTAAAGGTTCCCGTTTGTTGAATATACCGTCGTTTAGCCGTGATTGTGTCGTTTATTGTGCCATTGTTTGTTGAATTGTTGCTTAATTCTTTGCATCGAAAAAATCCTTTCTAGGGTCACTTTTAAAAGCATTAAACCAATGATATTTTAAAATAGATGTCTCCACCAAGCATCCAAGTAGAGACAGCCGCGGTTGTATAATCCGCCCGTCAATCATCACAGATTGTAGTTGCTCTTATTAAAGTAGCGGAGTTGCATACGTCCTTCTATCTCATTCATTAAAATGTTGTAAATTTTAAAAATGGAAAGTTAGTAAAGAGGATTAATGGAACTTTAAACAGAGTGAGAGTATATAAGAACATTTCATGGATTTGAGATTAAAACTGAAAATCAGTCCTGAAGGAGAACTGTTTTGGCGAGAATGACAGTATGCCGAGTTACCGCGACAACCGTTCTCTGGTGATTGAATATTTTATCTGAACAAAAAATAACACCTTTAGAATACTAACGTAATTTACGTTTATTTCAAATGCAACGTCATAGAAAGCTGCAATGTCATAATTTCATCTCTGCCATAGAATGAGATATAAAGAACACCATGTATGTACCAAATTTGAGATTAATAGGCATTAAAATGATATTATATTAACCAAGTTGTCCTCAAAGTTGTTTTGATATAACTGTTTATTTTTTAGAACAAATGATGACGTCGACACTTTATGTGTAGCAACAAGATAAACAGCCCTTGCCTATAAAGCAACATGTAATCTTACCCCCGCTTTATTATGTAAAATAAATAGAGAATATCATGTTAGTGTCTGATATTATCAACTTTATTATGTGAGGCTTAGAAAAAAGCAGGACGACGCTCTGCTGAATCCTTGTTTGTTAAGTGCAGAATCTGATGAAGTTGAAACTAACATGGTATTCTCTTTATCATGTCAATGTTTTTAATTCGTCTTTTTTATGAAATTGAAAATCAGCATCAAACTTGTGTTACATCCTGTAGATATTCCGTCACACTGTATAATTAAACATAATTACGTCATGTGCCTGAAAAGTTTGCATTGACGTGATAAACTTTTGTTTATCAGGTAGGCAGTTTATCAACGGGAATAAATGCATTGACATGATAAAACATACTGATATGAAACAGAAATATTTGATATCGGTACAATAACTGATGTCCTTATATCTTTATCCGGTTTACTGTAACTAACTACATATATCTGAAACTTTCAGTGTGTAATTGTTCAATAATCACGGAGATAAATTGCTGCAGTGAAGGTCAAGAAGGGCCATGCTTGTGCCCTGAGGGAATAAGCCCATGTAAGTAACAAAACTGGAAGTTTTATGGAAATTTTATGGGAACCTGAGAAAAACATAACTGTTACTTTAAGTTTGCATTTTCGTTGTCAATGAATTTCATAAAATGATGTCTATTTCGTGTATTTTTGATAGCAAAAATACTATCATCAACAGGTTTATTCAGATGGTTAAAAGATTAAAATTGTCTACGTTAGCCGGTATCGATGTTGATCTACTTTCTTCTTTCTTAGAAATTTCATTGGCTGAGAAAGTAGGCCAATACCTAATATGATCATTTACCTTCATCGTAAAACCGAACGTTTTCCTATTTAAAAAATGCAAGCATTTTCATTGGCTTAGAAAGAGGAGGATAACTTCTAAGAAATCACTGGCAACACACATCTTCGGGATCAACCGAGAAGGACTTTTCCCGTAAAAAAGACCGAGATATAATTATACTGATCAAAGTTTGCTAAGCACCCAGAATATCCAAGTACATGTTTTACGTTATAGTTGCCATATTGTTATGAAAATTGTTTGTACTTTTCATTTAATATTTTCTTTTAAGATGTAGGCAAACAATTTAGAATTTGTTTGTGTTCACGTTTGTTTTAAGCTTTTCAGTAAGATAACCATTGAAAATAGAGATTTTTTGATAAAATAGGGATTTTCTAAATTTGTCAAAAAGCTAACGGAGCTAACTGGTATGAGATTGATATCGAGTATGTGACCCGTTGCTGAAAATTACAGCTTTGCAACGCCTTCTCATGCTCCCTATCATGTGGAATGTTGTTCCATTCTTGGACCAGCATGGCACCAAGCTCCTGGATACTTCTTGACTGGACATGACGGGCTGAAAGTCCAAGCTTCAACTCATTCCACACATGCTCGATGGAATTGAGGTCGGGGGATCGGGCTGGCCGGTCCAGACGTGCAATCTCCTCCCTCTGAAGGTACTCCCGGACAACATGGGCAGTATGGGGACGTGCATTATCCTCCATTAGAATGAACCCATCACCAACTGCACTAGCATACACTTTTACCTGAGTATAATACAGAATCTCATCTCTATACCGCTGGGCTCTCAGTATACCCCGGTCAAGGACAATGAGGTCTGTACGTCCATCCCAGCTGATCTGTGATTAGCAAACTTTGAGTAGTATATATGAAATCAATGAAGTTTTAATCATTCGATTTGTGATAAACCATCTTCACACTGGCATGGAAATGACACATTCATTATGTTCCCTAGTATATATTTGTATGTTCATTGCTTGACGTTTCCACGTTTTACTAGTGTTTGGAGCGTATGGTTAAGCCAGGTATATCAGGATTTTGTGAACAAAGGTTATGTATTTTTGTTTGTATTAAATGGAGTTTAACGCCATGTTTAAAACAAGGCAAATTATAAATGGCTTGTCCAGTCTTACTGGCAGACGAAGACCTGATAACTAACATTAGTAAAACCAACGTCCTTCTGCAAGAAACTGGAAAACTTATTCACATAACGAACCGTGATGGGCTCGAACCGACGACCTCAGTAGTGAGAGGTCAGTGGTCATTAGTTTTTAGACCGCTTAACCACGGCAAATCTGCATTTGACATATGTATCAGATGAATAGTTTCATGAAATGTTATACATTTTGAAGGTAACTTTGGTAGGCGAATTCGATGTAAAATATAGATAGCTGAAGATTTTGAAAAATAGATATATTTCATTAATTTATATTAAAAGTATTAAATGAGTATATCATTCATGTTCTGATACCTAATATAACATTCATACCATTTTGGATGAAACAAGCGCAATAAAAAATTGTATTTTAGCGAGGATCTCAGCTTCAACCTAAGGACTGCAATAACTAAACTGTTTAAATGTTTAATTTCAATCACCAAAAAGTATAAAAGTAATCTAAATATATTCATATTTTTTCTTTTAAAAAAAATCTTGTTTTATTTCAGGTGATGCTTAATGGACATAGCTACGAGGGTGATAATACGTCGTAAACAAGTCTTGATATATATATTTAAATACATATTTATACTGTTACCCTCCTGTTTAAATTAAAACATCTGTTGCACTGAGAGACAAGTTTAGAATTTGTGTCCTGAAAATGGTCGGTATTATATGTAGATTTTTTTATTTCCAGGTCAAGTCTGAGTATTACTTCAAGAATTAGAAGTACAAAATGGTCTACAACAGACGTAGAAGTACAAAACGTTCTACAACAGACGCAGAAGAACAAAAAAGTTCTACAACAGACGCAGAAGTACAAACATATTCATATTGATACTGTTTTATTAAACTATTACAAATATTGAAATGGAATAAAAATGCTCATTCGCATGCTCTATATGAAATACACGTACGTGTCATTCTTCATCGCCATTCTATACTCCAGATCAATGCTACATAAAGCTTTATTCATATCTCGTTTTTCTAAGATCGGTAAAGGGTCCCCATGATCGAGTTGTCTTAGGCGTCGTCTCACGGTCACTTACCTCTCATCGCTAAGATCGTAGGTCTGAGTCCCATTCGCTCCAAAAACTTTTATGTGAGAATGTTTGCCAGTAACTAGTGGAAGGATGGTGATTTTACTCAGATTTATTCAGAAGTCTTACCCCACTAATAAAACTGCTGGATGTACCATAACTGTATGACATGTGTTGAAAATGGCGTTATACAGTTATACCCCATCCAATAAAACAAAATTTAAATTAAAATGTGTTAGTTGCCAGTTTTGAGTGGGCCGTCACTTGTAACCATTCTCGATTTTCGAAATAATATCTGTTTACCATTTCCCAATGTTCAAATGTGTAGACCACATCTGTGAGCCAGTCCGCGCTTTCCTACACCCGTGCATAGTGTACATCCAATTCTACACTCGTAAGCAACAGAACGGCACTAGTTAATAAACAGAAATGGAATAAGATGTAAGTGATATAGCAAAAGTGATATAGCAATGTCCACCTATTTTATTGAATGAGAACTGTAAACGTTACATAATATGGTCCATCTATACTCAAACAAAAGCATTGCTTTCAACAATTGTTCAGTCATACTGTGTATATTTGCGACAGTATTCTAAGCGCTGACACTCTCGACTATCATGCCGCGAACACATGGTGCCATCCAGTCACATTATACTGACACCGAACCGACCAGATCTAAATGCTGAGCATCAAGCGAGGAAACTTCTAGTACCAGTTTTTAAGTATTTTATATGACACGGCCAGGGATCGAGCCCACAACCTTCCGCATGCGAGATTGACAGTCTGCCACTAGACCACCTCTGCAGTATATGTAAACATATTTAAACATGATAGTAAATCGGTTATACAATTAATAATAGTACAGTGAATAGTACCGAAACAAAAAATTTAGATTTTAAATAGTAAACTAGAACAAACAACTTTAACCTAAGGTTTTAGAGACTAAACTAAGGAAACGCCGGTTACATAAATAACAAAAACATCGTTAGAGTGTGTTTATGAATATAGCCACTATACCAAATGTAGAGAAAACGATGAGCTGAACATCAACTTGTAAGTTCATTAAGCGAATATATTTGATTTTTTCTCTTTTCAAAATTTCAAACCCGAGCAGAAAAAAAACACAACTTTAATTTATTGTTTAAGAGATTAAACTATGGAATTTTAAGTGACTTAACTATAGTCTTTCCCTTTTCGCTGTTTCTCCTGAATCAGGTATATTTACCTCCAATAAAATAGCAGGGAATTCTATGCCTGTCTACACATGTCATAGCTATCTTATACTTATTAAATTGTGACGTCAATCAAATGTAATGACCAATCAACGTGCTCAACTTCATTGCCATGTAACAGACCCAATCAAGAGAACCGGGTTGTTTCTACTGACTATAACTTAAATATAAACATTGTCATTACAATCCCGATTAGCTCAGTCGGTTACGCGTCTGACCTTCAACCCAGGGGTCGTGAATTCGATTCCCCACCGGCGACATTGTGTTTCATTATCATACGTCTCTCACCGTTGATTCAAGTGGCAAAGTTATTAGTAACTTGCGTAAATGGGGAATGCTCGAGAACTGGTTAACCTTTCAGGGGCGCGTTTCACTAACGTTCTTAAGTTTAGTACGAACTTCTAAGTGCTAACTTTTAAGTTATGAAAAAAAAGTCGGGAAACTCATTTAGTGGGTGCTTACTTATTTCACGATCTTTTAAAAGCCTAATAAAAAGTATTCTTTCCAAAATTTGCAAAAATCCCTGGAAATAGTGGTTATGTTAACTGATCGTCTGTTAGCCCTCGATGCCATAAAAACGCTAAATTGTCAATTAATCAATCAATATCATTACAACATAAGACATATGTTGTTTTAGACGACGAAAAGGATAACGACAACGACGCCTATGTTATGGTCATGACAATATTTCTTCTGATTATTTACAAAAAAAAGACGATCAGCTATATTAATACAGTACTGTTCTCCCGCTTGCGTCCCTAATGGTAGCGGGGAGAGTTTAACCAGAAGTAACTGAGTTGGGAGCAAATTGTCTAAGCATTGAACGTCTCACACACAAAATCATTTTGCACTGTTCTACATATAGATAAATGCACTTCTGAAACACTGGATACATTACCAATGGTTCTTTATGTGCCTGGTTCCCATAGATAATCCTCTGTTGGTTCAATCATGCAGAAAAAACATGGGGTTGACCATGTTGCTTTTTCACAATTTCGGTGGTTTTGTGGCACTTCTTCATTTTTGACAATTCTGCCCATTTGTGGCAGTGTTTCACTACGTATGCACAAACAAATAGGAAAAAAATTATGCATTTTCAAACAAATAATTCCTGGCCGCTTTACACAGCTCTAATTATTTGGGCGTCTTGCTACCGTCATCTAAGGGAGGTAATTATAAAATGAGACATTGAAAGGGGCGATAATGCTACCTAAAGTAAAATCCAAGCTATCCCATTTGTACTATCGAATAAAGACACAACATGAGTTGCAATGATGTATGACGAATGGTTACTGAGATATATTTTTTTTATAAATTATTTAACTATAAAAGTCACAGTTTAATCTAAATTCTGTCTCACTGATTTATCATTGTAGAAACAGATATGGACTTTCTAAAACTCTAAACCAAAATGACTTAGAAAGAAACAAAGGGCCGTTATTATGTATAAAATAAAAATGGAGTTATTGAACTTATTCCCTTTCTCCTGAGCCCATATAATGTAAGAAAGGCCATGTAAAGTTTCACTGATGCAGGGATATCATTTTCTGAGATATGAGCTGCCTGAAAAGCTTTGACCGAAGTAAAAAATGGACCAAAAAACTAAAATAGTGTTATCCCATTTGCCGCTTTCATAATGGATAATGGTTATTCATACAAACTTTAAAATATAACATATAACAAGGGCCGCCATACGATTGCCTAAAAGTAGTATGGAGTTATACCGCTTGATTTCTCTAGTCCCGTTACGGTAATGAACAAACCGCTGATGTTTCATTGAAGTATGGGGAGAAGTAGTTGAAATAAAGGTATGTGTAAGCTTCTCTTTGAAATATCACCAGTACTATTTAAAATCACTACGATGAAAAGCTGCTTTTTTAATAAGTTTTAGATAGATATCGGCTATTTGCACGGCTCTGACAATGCGTTTGTCCGCTCGACGCTTTTTGTCCGCAGCGCTTATTATCCACAAAGAAAAATAAAATTACGTCGAATTTTGTTCCGATACGTACAAAAGTCTTCATTGTACTAATTCTTATGCGGACAAAAGGCGTCATGTGGGCAAAATTTGACGGACAAAATGCGTCAAGCGGTTAAAAAGCACCTGCACACACACACACCGCCGTTTGGTGTTTGTATTTTTTACTTTCTCTAAAAATTAAGTGAAGTAATGCATCTCAAAAATGGATATCACATCATTCATTGACAACTTATCTTCGAACATTTCACTGTAAATCTAGAATACTAGTTTAATTACGAAATGTGACTATTTTATTATTTGAAAGGAACACGTCGCAATTTTAATAAATTTTCACTTAAGCAATTTCTAAAAAACAATACCGTTTATGGTTACATGTAGCTACTGAAAAAACTAGTGTAGACCAATTATCATTGTCTTTTTTCATTTCTCTTCCGAGGTACTAGTAATGTTCAGAGCAAGCCAACCATTGGTTGTATGAAGTTATATTATTGAGATTGGTACACCAAAGAATCACTGTACTTTTCTGAGTTAACCCTTTAATTCCTATAGACGTCTATGGACGCCTCTAATATAGACGCCTTAGGACACTTCTTATATAGACGCATTTGGACATCTCTAATAAAGAAGCCTTTTGACGCCTCTAATATTGACGCCTTTGGACACATCTAATATAAACGCCTTTTGACACCTCTAATATAGACGCCTTTGGACACCTAATATGGAAGGCTTATTATTGGCTGAATTATGTTTATATAAACTGACAGAGTGGAAAACAGTGCAGGAAGTGTTCAGATTGCTCGTCACGAGCAATCTGAACTCTTCTTGCACTGTTTTCAAAAGCCTTCTGTGATTGGTGTGGGGCAACGCGTATCTATGAAGTAAAGGGTTAACAAGAGTAACCATTTGTTCAGGGCAGTATTCTCTGTCTTTCTGGGCGGCAATTTTAGATATCATACAGCACACAAATTAGAATATCCAAAAATACACATATCTTTAGGTATACTGCTGTGACTGTGTAACAGAAATGACTCAGATCGAAAAAAAAATAACAATAAGAAAAAAAAATGTTTTGGGTCGGCAATGAAAATTAAGGAAGGTCATCAAATCGGAAACAAATGTAATAGTTGGTCTTATCAAATACAAAATTAAATACCTCAGTAAAAAAAAAACAACGAAAGAAATATCATTTTATGTTTTTAAGCATTTTTACTGATACATTCAAAACTGACATAACTTCACTAGTTATACTTATAATCTTCGAATCCCCGCCAGGCAACAATCTTCGTGATAATTTATATACGGCATTTCGTCTCAGTGTAATTCGACTCTCACCGCTGATTCAAAACGAAAAGTTAACTGTTTCTTGTGGAGCTGATTGTGCTCGAGTATTGATTTACCTTCTAAGACCCAAGGAAAGAATGGTTTAATTAACTGATCGTTCATTAGCCTTCGATGGCATAAGATGACGATTATATAAACAAACTAGTTTTATATAAGCTTATACTAGTATTAATATCTTCAAATAGAAATACATTCATAGTAAAATGATTCGTTTGATTTGGAAATGTAAGTAAAATGAATTTTAACATTGGTGTCAGTCTCTTAAAGAGCACAGTGTGTTTTAAGACGGTAGCATAGTTGATAGACCTCTTACTCCAAAGGTCGCGGTTTGATCGTCTTAATGACCAAACAGATTACCAGTCTTCGTTTGTTCATTCATAATTAAAAATGTCAAAGAGCCTTACAAATTACTTAATAATATATCTCTGTAACTTATTTGTATGGTATCAATTGTTATTTAGAAAAAACATAAAATGCATTTTCATCATATTTTTTTCTAAATATTGTATTTAACTTGATAAAACTTAATGTTTTGGAAAGGAATTAATCTGCCAAACGGTGATTTAACCAAAACCGCTTGGAATTGTATTTAATCGGAAGTAGACCAGCTGACCACGTGACTACCCACTTTTGTGTTTCTGCAGAAGAAACATGTTTACAAATAATGGTAATATCATTCAAAGGGGCTGAGATTAGGGGTGCTCAACTGTACGGTCAATGACGGTATACCGGGATCGTGGATTTTCACTGCTAACCATTGTGGGTATTGTTTCAAGCTCAATTCATGAATGTGTAACAATTTGCTCCAAAAATTCAGAAAAGCCAGACCTGCGGTTCTGATAATTGACAACCATGATGTCCACATTCCACTACTAGTCGTGGCGGTAGTCAGAAATGAGAATATTCATTTGGAATCCAGTCCCGTTTTAATGAAAAGAAATGACGGTTCTGTATGTGTGACACACAGACACACTATTATAAATGCTTTAGACAAATTAGTTGGCACTAAGCAGCAGTGCAATAGTACGCACAAAATACTAGTATAATTTTAAGAACAAACGAGTTGTTTAATTTTCATGAACCGTTTACGCTATACCGACGTTAGCGTTTTCTTTAACAAGTTTTTGACGTAGGGTAGGGTTAACTAATTGAATCTTGTTAACAAATCTTTTCAGAATTTGGCGTACGTCTTAATTTTTGCAGTTGTAAATTCATGTATTCGTCAAATGGTTATGTGGTGATATATGTTTCGATTCTGTACACTAAGTAAAACTCAACTGAAGTTAAAAATACGCGATTTTGTTGCTGTAAATGGAGACGTCAAAAAGACCGAACATGGCCATGTTTACGACTTCATATATAAATAAATGTTATATTTATCGCAGAAAAAACAACCTATTCACATGGGAAATTACTTTTAGTTTCATTATATACTGATATATTATACTAAATTACTGATTTCGAAAGTAATTTAAAAGGTATATTGCTCTTCAACTTCAAGAAATAGAATGATTAAATGGTGCGAATCTCAAAACGCGTTTAATGGTTTTCGTGATAATCGTTCTACAATCGACGCAATCTTTTTCTTACACACTGTTGTCCAGAAAGTATTCTCTAAGAATTCAAAGCTATGGGGTATATATTACGAAAAAGCTTTTGACATTGTTATACATGATGCTCGAAGGAGTAAAACGTTATGGTATGGTTTTAGCGGTAAAGTTATTAATATGATTAAATATATGTATAATTCAAGTCATTTGTCAAACTATCTTCAGAAATGAATATGTCTCAGTTTATCAACGTCTCACTTGGATTTAATCAAGGGAAACCATCTCATTTTTACTATTCATTCTATTATACAGACTGTATAAACACCACAACATATTTTAATACTGACTGAAAAAGACTTAAATATATTATAAATGCATTTAATCTTGTTTACTGATGATACGTGCTCTGCACAAATAATCCCAATAGCTTACAAGCTCAAATCGATAATATTTCTCATCATTCATCAGAATGGAGGAAATAAAAGTAAAGTTAATAAAACTAACGTTTGCATTTTCGAAAAAAAGGAAACCATTGCATAATGTTCTTTAATAGTCCTTATCAATTGTTACACCTGTAAGTTTATCTTATTATATGGAAATCGTTTTATTCAAATTCTGAAATAATTATTAATTATGTAAAATCATGTTTTAATGTATTTATTTATTCAGCCAGGTACATTTCTACACGTTAATCCGTTTAGCAAAATCTATCCACTTTATCGTACATGTGATGACAACTTTATTATCTGTTCTTATGTGAAAGTCACCAGCTATACAGTTACTCCATGTGGCTATTATCAATCAAAACTTGTTACTATGGGAGTGTTGCAAAGATTAAAAAAAACGCGAAAAAGTATTGTTTTTTAATTGGTTACTATAGGTCACATGCGTTGATAACATTGTAATTTTCTTAAAAGGTTTAAACACTATTTGGTTATGAAAAAAGAATTAACGGGTTAGGAGTTAATCGCAGCGTATTTTAGTTTCATTCTTTAGTTTTCGAGTTTCAACAATCACAATGTACTTCTTAAGTAATTCAGCGATGTTGGCCGCCACGCGCGACGTGTGGATTCTACAGACGTGCATAACACATATGCTAAAGCAGGACTTCTAACTTACTTTTTATTATTTTAAATTCAAACAAGAACATTACAACTTCAGACAAGTATGTTAATTAGCAGTGACTATGCAAATTTGTACTATATTACAATAGTGCATATCTGCGGACATTCGATGTAATTCTTCAACTACAAGTGTTTCTCCTGTTATTTTATATGACTGTATAAAAGTGTATATACTGTTATTTACTAAACGGATGTTTATGTTGTATAATCACGTTTAATGAATATGCAAATTGAAATACAATGGTGAACTTTACACCAAGTGTTTATCTTCAATTACTACCGCCTTTAACCGTTACTGGTGGCACAAACATTTCATAGATGTAACACAATTATGATTGATTGATTGATTGGATATTTAGCGTCATTTTTATGCCATCAAGGGCTAACAGACGATCAGTTAACCTAACCACTGTTTCCTGGGATTAACCAGTACTCGAGCACACCCCATCTCCGCAAGTAACTGATAACTTTCCCACTTGAATCAGTGGTGAGAGACGAATGAAAATGAGACACAATGTCGTATATCAATCATCACGGAGACTGTTGCCGGGCGGGGGATTCGAACTCACGACCCCTGGATTATGAAATTATGAAAAAAAAATTGAAATAGTTCATTAGCTTTATCTACCAAGGTGTTAAGTTTGTTCAACAGGTAATCTGTTGTTGCTGTTACAACACTGGCAGATATAGCACTACGGGCATTCTACAATCTTTACTGTACTTTTTAACATATTTAAATATAATGTAACAACGAAATTAGTCTTTTTTTGTGATAAATGTCTTTTATTCCATGTAAGACATGATACAATGTTATACATAAGTTGTTCATATAACCCGAACGATATACTTTGATAACAGATGTTGAAAGGTTGATTGTTTGAAATACAAAAGTTACGGACCTGAGTCCAAAAGGCTCTTACAAAATGCCATTCCCAAAATAAATGTTCTAAAGTTTCTGGATATCTGTCACAAAATTCACATAGACCTGAATTAACTATTTTACTTAAGATAAAAACTTGTTAGTGGGTAAAATTCTAAAAATGTATTTGTATTTAAAAGATCTTAGCTTTATTTGATAATATATTGGCACCTTTTCTTTTGTATGGTTCCGAAGTGTTCGGAGTCTTATAACTACAAGAATGTTGATAAACTGCATATTAAATTCTATAAATACTTATTGGGTGTTTGTCAACAAACACCAACCATGGCATCTATGGCGAATTTGAGTGACTACCACTATGAACTGCAAGTAAGGAATGTATATAGATCAATGTGAAACTATAAATGTTAGCTGCTGAGCAAATCGCATGGATTCAATAATTGAGCACCTGGGGTTCACACATGTACTAAATTACCTTGATTTTAAAATATTAACTATTTGCAATTATTAAAGTCATGGAAGCATTCAAATAAGGACACTGAAAAATGGAAATAGTAACACATGAACTATACTAATCGAATGAATCAGTCCGTATGGGTGTATTAAACCTTATAATTGAATAAATTGTGAGGATATCAGTGTCTTAATAAAATAACTTGCAGGCCGGAACACACGGTATAAAGTGTGGAAACGTCATTCGTCTATGGTTACATGATCGCGCATTTTGTAATAAAACAGGAAGGACATCTGTACGGAGGCGAAATCGCACAATACACGTCTTCTGTATATGAAATACATCGGAATATCGAAAACTGTAAACTTCCGCCTGAAAATTAACTGTTCGGAGAAATTGAGCTCAAGTTTAACTGGGAAATCCGAGTAAAGATATTGGAAAGTTGAAATAATGTACATGTATTATGTTTGGGAATCCAATCAATGACACACATTAAACAATTGAATACGTATTATATATTTCTGGTTAATCCAAGTAACAAAATTTGAAATAAGTGTCAAACAAGCATGTAATACTAGTCAATCTAAGTAACAATATGTAAGATGTGTAGGACAAAGCGTTCGGACTCTTTGTACGAATGAATAGGGTTTTACGGCGTAGCAACATATATTAGTTTATTTGACGCCAACAGGGAGGAAGATTTCAGGTTCACTCTACATGTACAATAACAACAAATTAACATACAGATAAAAATACAACAAAAAATGAATTTGCAGCATGAACCTAGAATCTTGATACCTGCAGAACTGCAGAGTTTCAGCAAATTCTATCATATTACTCAAATTGTCGCTTCTTATGACATGCATGAGCCACAGTGATCCTATTTTTGCCATCACTCATATGGCTCCCTGAAACCACACAGGGGTTGGTAATTTAACCGCAATAATGAACATGACAAAAATGATAAAATGAACATGACACCCATTCAGAGGATGATTCCTACCCCTCTGCAAAGATCGGCAGTGATTCTATTCTTAGCCGGAACCACACGGGCTTAGGAAAATTTGATAAATCAAAGTTGAATACATCAATTGCGACATTTGCCACTGCTGCATTCCCGTGGCTGTCTCTTCTCTCGAAGTTTTGGAATTGTCAAATTCGTAAATCACTGTCGAACGCGAATATTGAAACATAAGTGGTAATTGATCTTGGATACTAGAATTGAGTAGGATTTATATTAGATATTCGGTTGAACTATTCAGGTAAATTAAATCCTAAGGTCTGCTTACTGGTAAGGTACTCACTTTGCTGAGAGTTCCTTCCGAGAACGTACCCGGATTCTCCTCCAACTACATCCGGGATATAAGACGACCGGCCTTTATGTCACTTTATCTTAATAATAGCAAGGAATACCTCGAGTCCAGGATTAATCCAATGCCATTTAGTTATATGCAAGAATCGAATGCGTAAAGAAACACAATAGACAGTTCTTTTTAATAAATGTTATAGAGCATCTTTACATCGTTTAGTTATATAACATATTGCTAAATTCATGATGGTAATTATGGAAATATAGCATTGATACAGAATCGTATGCTCGATAACCTTGTTTTTCATGTAAGTTGATATTGTTTTGTATGTAAGTTAATGTTGTTTTGTATGTAAATTAACATTGTTTTGTATGCTAGTTAACGTTGTTTTGTATGCAAATTAAACTTGCAGTGTACAATAGTTATTTTTTGTTTTATTTAGGTTAACATTTGTTGTATGCTAGTTAACATTGTGTAGTAGTCAAGTTAACATTGTTTTTTATATGATACTTAACGTTGTTTGGCATTTAACATTTTTAAAGCTTCATAACATTGTGGTATACAAGTTAACATTGCTTCAAGTGCTAGTTTACGTTGTTTTTAATATAATTTAACTTTGTTTGTATGCTATTTAACGTTGTTTTGTATGTAAGTTAACGTTGTTTTGTGTGTAATTAAAAGTTGCGTTGTATTCTAGATAACAATATTTGGTATGTTAGTTAATATTATTTCATATTTTAGTTAACATTGTTTTGTGTGCAAGTTGACCTTTTATTGTATGCAAGTTAGCATTGTTTTGTATGATATTTAACGTTGTGTGGTAGTTAACGTTGTTTTGTATGTAAGTTAAAATTGCCGTGTATGCTAGTTGTCGTTGTGCATGTAAGTTAACACTGCAGTGTAAGCTAGTTAACGTTGTTTTGTATGTAAGCTATGGTTGTTTTATTATGTAATATAATATTGCAGTGTAAGCTAGTTAACGTTTATTGTATAAAAGTCAACGTTGTTTTTATATACAAGTAAACGGTGTTTGAATGCTTGCTCACATTGTTTTATATGCAAACTAACGTTGTTTTGTATGCAAGTTAACATTGCAGTGTTTGCTAGTTGTCGTTGTTGTGTATGAAAGTTATCACTGCAGTGTAAGCTAGTTAACATTGTTTTGTATGTAAGTTATGGTTGTTTTGTTATTTAATATACTATTGCAGTGTAAGCTAGTAAACGTTTATTGTATGTAAGTTATGGTTGTTTTGTTAGTTTATGTAATATTGCAGTGTAAGCTAGTTAACGTTTATTGTATGTAAGTTATCATTGTTTTTTATGCTGGTTAACTTTGTCTTATATGCAAGATAATGTTGTTGTGTATACAAGTTAACGTTGTTTTGTAAGTAAGTTAACGTTGTTGTGTATGCTAGTTAAAGTTGTAGTGTAAGTAAGTTAACGTTGCTGTGTATACAAGTTAACGTTGTTTTGTAAGTAAGTTAACGTTATTGTGTATGCTAGTTAACGTTGTAGTGTAAGTAAGTTAACGTTGTAGTGTATGCTAGTTAACGTTGTAGTGTAAGTAAGTTAACGTTGTTTTGTAAGTAAGTTAACGTTATTGTGTATGCTAGTTAATGTTGTAGTGTATGCTAGTTAACGTTGTTTTGTAAGTAAGTTAACGTTGTTGTGTATACAAGTTAACGTTGTTTTGTAAGTAAGTTAATGTTGTAGTGTATGCTAGTTAACGTTGTTTTGTAAGTAAGTAAACGTTGCTGTGTATGCTAGTTAACGTTGTAGTGTATGCTAGTTAATGTTGTTTTGTAAGTAAGTTAACGTTATTGTGTATGCTAGTTAACGTTGTAGTGTATGCTAGTTAATGTTGTTTTGTAAGTAAGTTAACGTTATTGTGTATGCTAGTTAACGTTGTAGTGTATGCTAGTTAATGTTGTTTTGTAAGTAAGTTAACGTTATTGTGTATGCTAGTTAACGTTGTAGTGTATGCTAGTTAATGTTGTTTTGTAAGTAAGTTAACGTTATTGTGTATGCTAGTTAACGTTGTAGTATATGCTAGTTAACGTTGTTTTGTAAGTAAGTTAACGATGTTGTGTATGCTAGTTAACGTTGTAGTGTATTTTAGTTCACGTTGTTTTGTAAGTAAGTTAACGTTGTTGTGTATGCTAGTTAAAGTTGTTTTGTAAGTAAGTTAACGTTGTAATGTATGCTAGTGAAAGTTGTAGTGAAAGTAAGTTTACGTTGCTGTGTATACAAGTTAGTGTTGTTTTGTAAGTAAGTAAACGTTATTGTGTATGCTAGTTAACTTTGTAGTGTATTTTAGTTAACGTTGTTTTGTAAGTAAGTTAACGTTGTTGTGTATGCTAGTTAACGTTGTTTTGTAAGTAAGTTAACGTTGTTGTGTATGCTAGTTAACTTTGTTTTGTAAGTAAGTTAACGTTGTTGTGTATGCTAGTTAACGTTGTTTTGTAAGTAAGTTAACGTTGTTGTGTATGTTAGTTAACGTTGTAGTGTATGCTAGTTAACGTTGTTTTGTAAGTAAGTTAACGTTGTTGTGTATGCTAGTTAACGTTGTTTTGTAAGTAAGTTAACGTTGGTGTGTATGCTAGTTAACGTTGATGTGTATGCTAGTTAACGTTGTAGTGTAAGTAAGTTACCACTCTAATTAAAGATAGTAAATGTTTTTTGTTTGTATATTAAGCTTGCAGTTTAAGCTTGTATTATGTCCTAGTTAACATTGTTTTGTATGCAAATTAACGTTGCTTTGTATGTAGGTTAATGTTGGCTGTTTGATATGATAGTTAATGTTTTTTAAGCTATTTAGCTTTGATTTGTATGCAAGTTAACGTAGGTTACCATTGCAGATTAAGCTAGTTAACGTATTCTAGTTAATGTTGTTTTGTTTATGTTAACATTGCAGTTCAAGCTAGTTAACGTTGTATTGTGTCCCAGTAAACGTTGTTTTTTATGTAAGTTAAATTTGTCTGATATACTAGTTAACGTTGTTGTGTATACAAGTTAACGTTGTAGTGTATACAAGTTAACGTTGTTTTGTATGTCAGTTAACCTTGTTTTGTATGCAAAAAAACCCCCACCTCAGTGTATGTTAGTGAATGATGTTTTATATCCAAGTTAACATTGCTTTGTATGCTAGTTAACGTTAATTTTTATGTATGATAACATTTCAGTGTTTACTAATTGTCGTTATAGTGTATGTAAGAACCGTTTTATTGTTTGCTAGTTAACATTCATTTGTATGTAAGTTAACATTTTAGTGTATGTTAGTTAATGTTGTTTTGTATGCAAGTTGACGTAGGTATGTAGGCTAGTTAACGTTTTTTTTTTATTGTATGCTTACAATTCAATGTTTGCTATTTAACTTTGTTTGTATATAAGTAATCATCGCATTGCATGTAACTTAATATTGCAGTGTATGTTGGTTAACTTTGATTTGTTTGTAAGTTAACGTTGTTTTGTGTGCTATTAACCATTGCATTGTCTGTCTGAAATACCGTATAAACTATGATACATACAGTATAATACAATGACACAGGTGGTTTGTTTCTATATTGTGAATTGAGTGACAGAGTCATTACGTTTTAATACATTTCATGTATTGGTATTTTCAAATATTTGCAACCCTGTAAGTTTTATGACTAAACCTCAACCACTGAACGTGACAATATATTTCCTTATCACATCCACTACACGTGGCAATGGTTGTTACAATATCTACCAGTGTCATATGTCTTCCGCATAGACTAAACCGCCAACAAGGAAACTTTCACTGCAAAAAGCCAAACGTTTACTGTATGTTCATCGTTTTTAGACGTATAAATTGATCAAAAGCGAGATAGCAATATGACAAGTCAAGATGGCAAGACTGGTGCAGGTAAGACATTTTGTTTGTATTGCAGTTTTATTTTATTACATTTAATTCCAGCAGTACGCTTACTTTTTCTTACAATAAACTTTAAGAATGGACAAACAGAATGGAGTAGCAAAGTGACCAAGGGTCGACAACCCACGAGGGTAGAATACAATCATACACAAATTAAATTTACAATTTTAATTTTACATGAATAAAATTACGAAATTATACAATCATACAATATATACAAATAAAAGATAATTACTCAACAAAAAAAAAAACATAGCTGGTTTAAAAAAAACAGCCTCGTACCGACTGTCGACCGTTCTCCGACGTCAGGACCGTCAAGTCGTCCATATGACGATTATGTTGGTTGGTGTCCTTATGGCGGTACTACCACCAGCTGACTTCCTGTTACGTCTAGATACATCGATGACGTAACGGACACATACCTCGCTTACGGCTACAATATATATATATATATATATATATATATATATATATATATAAACTCAGATTTAATAGTTACTCAAATATGTAATGACATGGCGTCTATTACTTAACATCTATCAATTTCATGGTATGTTTTATCAATATATGATAGCAGTGCATTCATTTCTAACCTCAACAGTTCCATGGTAGATTTATCAACATATTATAAAAGTGCAATCAATCCTACCATCTAACAGTTTCATGGTAGATTTATCAAGATATGATGAGAGTTCACTCAATTCTTACTATCTGCAGTTTCATGGCAGTTTAAACAACATCTCATATACGAATTTCCGTCTATCTCAAAATAGCAAATATATCTCTACATAACTTCTCATTTATGATATAAATAATTACATGCCAATTCTGTATCTATTCACTTTGTGAATATCAGAATAAGCATCAACAAAATTTAATTACACATATCATTCAATTCTAACAAGGTGAATTTCAATACTTCATCGTAAACACAATATCAACAGCTCAAAATACGTTCTCAGATTCATCGGCCTATATTCTAACAGAACGCTCCTCAATACCGTGGATGTGTATTAAATTACAGACATTATCGTGGGAATAAATATGAAAAATTTATACAACTTTCCTTAGATCTGATTTTTACAATATATATATATCAGACATTTAAATACAACATAATATAAAATTCACATACCCATCTGCCGTTATGTACTGGAACAGTAACATGCTCAATCTATCTCGTCACAACTACACCCAAAGATGATTCTGCTAACTGGACAGTGCTTCCATAATACAGTCAGCATATATAGCAAAACAGTCCATATACCTTAGTGAATTTCGTGTAAATCATGAAACAACGAAGTTTCAAACATCGTACGATTCAGATTTTACTCTATTAGGCCAATGTAAACCTAAATAAGTTTTTTTTGACAAATAAACCCGTTCAATTATTAACTTTGTTAATACTTAATGGAATTTGATGGAATAAACTTCAAAATGATTTATTCTTTAATCAAAGAATGAAAATGTAAAAAGATCTTTAAAATGTTACTCCTATCGAGCTATCGGTATGTTTTATCAATTCCACGCTACCTTTTCTAAATATGGCCTATACCATTACAATGGACTCGTACTAGAATGGACACGTACTAGCTGACACTACTAAATTAGGCCACAACAACCTAACTATTTTGTTACAATGGAATAATGGTTATTGAACTTAAAATAAGTCGTTGACAAAGTGTGACTTAAATTGGCTTTATATATATTTTTATATTCAGTTTAGATGGGTAACCTTCACTTCTAATGAAAGGACACGAACTGCAATGAATCTTTTTTAAAATGGTTTGTCAAATGTTTGACAATGCAATTTACACATTTTTGCCACTTAACAATCAGTTGTGCGACGACAATTAAAACTACATTTCATGAATGGTTGGGAGAATATTTTGAAATTAGATTTTTGTTAATTATTTTTGTATCTCTGACTTTTATAATAAAAAACATCATTATATATTAAAACTTACTTGATTGTGGATCAGTGACGTCAAAGAAAAATAATATGATTATGAATATGTACAATTATGGACACGTTTAAAGTTGTCAGGTAACATACAACCGGAGCATGCATTTTATATTTGGAAAAAAAGATCATATGTTTTATATTACAAGATCGTGACAATAGAATTCTGCTAAAGTTCACAATTTGAATTCTAAATTTGAAACAACAACCGTTTTCACCACAAGCATTGACAAAAATAAATACGTAAAAATGGAATTATGCGACATGAAAGAAACAAGTGCAATGATACAGTTTTGCGTTAATTTGGGAAAGACACCATCTCAAACAATGAAAATATTGGACCAATCACAACATAAGGCGCCTGCATGTATATCACTGGTATTCAAAGGGTACACTTTATTGCGGGAAGGAAGGGAATCTATAGAGTAAGTTCCAGGTAAGGGAGGGAAGCCTATCTCAAATATAGAGTAACTGACATCAGTTAAAGAAATTATTGTCGGCGATTGAAGGCTTACAGCTAGGGATATCACAGACATTCACAGTCATGTGCTTCAGCTTCAAACTCGTCACATAATTGTACAGTTCACGAAAGAGTGGTATAGAGCTGTGTATGACAAATTGGTTAAAAGTCACATGAAGTGCACCCAAGAGCGTGGCGGATAGTTTGAGAAAAAGTAATTTGGTCGGTTAAACATCATGTAAAATCTTGTCGTCGTTGGTGTCATGTAACTGCTCCAGGTAGACATTTCATGTATACTTTATAGTGCTGTTGTTGCGTAACCGTATTGAATATCAATACGAAAATTGAGGATTTAGTAGAGAAAATAATATTTTTTTATGGAAATATAATGTTTATTCATGTGTTCTATTGTATGTTGAAAATATTACAAAAGTCCATTTATTTTTTAACACACCTCGTGATTTTCTGAATGGTCACTACCCTTCACTTATATGATATAATCAACAAATCTATTCACATTTAAGTTCACTGCAAGGACATTACACATGCAAATTACCTGAAAATAGCATACAAATTACATTACAATGTCAACTAGCACAAAATACATATAATACAACACAATATCACAATTGATTGCTATATTAACAGGTCAAGTAATTGATAAAGACAGAACGTTTGATTCTATATACAGTCAAACCTGTCCTAAGCATCTAGTCAAAGGAAGGGGCAAAAGTTGCCTTTAAGACAGGTTGTTGCTTAATACAGTTTTATTTGCTCTGGGAGCATATAAATAGGAAATAGCAAATGTGGCTACTAAGCAAATAGCTGCTTAATATAGGTGGTCGTTTAGCAGAGTTGACTATATGGTCATGTATGGATATTTTCATATACTTGCAACCGTTTGTAAGGTTTATGAATAAGCCACAACATGTGGCAATGTATTGGCGATATCGACCAGGACATATCCCTGTACGACAGGTGTTGCATAACTTCCGAATTGGCAAAACCACACAATGAGGAAAATGTTACCAAAAAAAAAAAGCCAAATATGTACTTGCTCATTATTTTAAAATGTATAAATTGACAAGACAAGCAGAACGACAGCAATTTGACAAGTCAAAATGACGTGGTTGGTGAAGGTAAGACATTTTGTTTGCTTTGCTGTTTTTTTTATTAATTTAATTGCAGCAAAAAAAAAAATTTTTCTTACAATAATTGATTGATTGAACATTAAGCGTCATTTTATGTACTCGAGGGCTAAAAGACTATCAGTCAACTTAACCACTGTTTCCTGGGATCCTGAAAGGTTAACCAGTAGTCGAGCATACCCCATCTCCGCAAATAACTGATAACTTTCCCACTTGAATCATCGATGAGAAACAAATGATAATGAGACACTTTGTTGTATAGCAATCATCACGGAGACTGTTTCCGGGCGGTGATTCGAACTCACGACCCCTGGACTAATAGTCAGACGCGTTACCAACTGAGCTAATCGGGCCCGGCTTCTTATTATAAAAATGGACAAACATAATGGAATGATAGTTATTAAGCTGAAAGTTATACGTTTACAAAGTGTGGCTTTTTGTGGCTTTAATCAGATGCTAGTATTATTGACATGTCATGCAACTCTACATACATTTTACATTCATCGATCTTCATAACTCTAATTCCATTTTTTTATTTAATATGCCGATCTTTGTCAATAATTATTATATTTAACGACGGTTCATTTTATATAAACTGAAAGAATAACTATATTTTAGAGTCACATTATCAAACCGTAGCGATATTTACAGTTTTAGAATATGTATGTAAATGTATTTCATTCATTATTTTGTCAACAATTATGATCATAAAGACAAAGTCATTAATTACCTCCATATACATGTTTTAATACAGTATCTATCGCTTACAACAGTTTGATACTAAGGCTAAAAAATTCACCCGAAGTTTCTTTAATATTCTTTCAATATATCTTAATTTTGAATTTAAGTAATTCCAATCTCACTTTCATATATGAAATAAAATCATTTCCATTGGGTAGCGCCCATTTCTGTAAAACTTTTATATTTCGCAAAAAAAAAAAAAATCATTCTTAGCCGGACTGCAATTTGACGTTACTGAATTAAGCGTTCATATGCGCTTACTGTACTGTACGTTATCTTTGTTATGTTATGCTATGCTATGCTATGCTATTGTATGATATGTTCTGTCATGATATGTTGTGTTGTGTTGTGTTGTGTTGTGTTGTGTTGTGTTGTGTTGTGTTATGTTATGTTATGCTATGCACATAGAAATAAGTTATGAATCTATTACATACAGATTAAGAGAGATCTAAAATCCATTACAGAAGCAGTTAAAACAGTTAAATATTGTAAACAAACGTAATATTCTAGTTAATTTGGTTGATATTCGATACTATATCAAAATTATGTAAGATTCTGTATCAGATTCTGTGTACTTCAATGCACTATTCAGACTGTTCTATCCTAATTCTGATATATTCTAGTCCAGCTCAGAACAAGATATCTCATGAATCAAGTTTAATTATCCCCCAATGAAAAAGAAGGGAATCCATGCCTGACACACAATTAAATGCTTTTGTACGCTAACTAATCTGTGACATCATTCATACTGACTGTCCACGAAGCAACTGACCAATCACCATGTCCAAACTTATTACTGTGCATCCGACCCGATCGGGAGATTTGAGTTCGTTTTACAGACATGATATATACTGAAAAGATAAAGAACCACATTATCAAACTAGTATAAGCAATACTTACAGTTTTACAATATTTGTGAATTTCATAAATGATTTTTGCAACAATAATGTTCATATTGACAAAATCTTGGGAGAATTTTTTTACATACGTCGTACATATAGTCAAACTATCATTATCGCTTTCAATAGCTTGATAATGTGGCTTTGAAATTCACTCGGCTTTTCTTCGTATTGGTCAGTATATTATCGGATAACTTATCGACAACCAATTATTTACATATAAGTAAATCTTCTGGTTCGTCGGTCAGATCGTCTTGTTTATAAACGTCATAGTTACCGTTACTACATTTAATGGTAATATACAGCTAGTATTTTTATCCTCAATCGCCGTTATAGGTAATGATTTAAATAAACATTTGTTTTATCAAGTTCCACGTGTTTCATCAAAGTAGTTGTTGACGTTATAATCAACTCATAGTGAGAAGGTAATATACACGTTAGACAAAACCTAACAAAATAAGTAAATAGGAAGTCTACTTTATGCTCTGTGTTAGAAGATGAATTTCATTTTACATTTGAAAGTCATATGTACAACGTATTAAGAAAAATAGGTAAACCCTTATTTTATAAGACATTGTTGCATGTTTACAACTACAGATTTGGTTACGTTTGAATGCAGACGAGATATTTAAAGTATTGCAATGTTTATATCGTATTCTTTTGATCCAAGAAAAAACACAATTCTTAAAAAGTAATTATTTAGTAAATTCTTTCCTCGTGTCCTTATTGTTAAATATTAGTCATATCAACTGCTGTGAATATTTTTATGCTTTTTGTTTCATTTGTATTGTAAGAAAAAAAAAGTTAAACTGATTGCCGCCGTTCAGTACTTAAAACAGTTCATAACATGTGCTTGTTGATATTCTTGTTCTGCTCATAAGTCATAGTGACATAGACCTTTTATAAGGAAATAAACTTTTTTTTCTTCGAGAGAGCTTAATTATTTTCAAGGCCAACCTGATAAATTTAAGACTATCGGGTACTTACATGGTATTCTATTTATTATGTCATTATTTGCCTGTTTTATTTATTTGTATTTTTTTAAAAAAAAACAATAACAGAATCTAGTCCAGTAAACAAACGCATGTATGTATATCTGTAGTAAATGCGCTTGAAAATAGTTCCAAATTTGATTTCAAATTTGATGAAATTGAAACAAACGGGGCAAAACATGACGTAGGGGTCGGTAACGTAGTAATACCTAGTCATCAATACCTGGCAATTTGACTGAGACTTCGACTCAGCTATTAATATATGTTGACGCTTATTGAAATTATCTAACAGTTTATAAACGGCCGATATACCGTTTACACGTTTATTTAAAACAACGCCAAAGACAATGACGTCATCAATTTGTGTGTTGCAGCAAGATAAACAAACGTTTATCTTAACGAAGTTTTATTATGTAATTATAATGTTATGATCAAACTTATTTCAGACGCTTTGCTTGCTAATCGTCATATTGGCCTTTACTGATCACGTCACGGCGACGAGACGCTCCTACAAACTGAAACAAGGTCTAAGTAAGTGCCCTCTATATGTTAAACTAGCATTATATACCAATGTAATATTATGAGTATGTCTTTACTCTATATAGTTTAATGAAAATACATTTAGAATTCCTCTTATTCACTATTGATACGAATCTGAAAATACATTAACCACAAAAATAACTACAATTACTCTTCATTGATAAAAAATTGTCTTCAGGTACATTGGTTTGCTTATGATTTATTACCATTGATAAATTTTACCAAACCAAAATGCCATTTGGCGGACAAGCCTTCACCTATTTAACCAATAAATCATACATATGGCGCCTTTGGGTTCTTTGAAAAGACGCCGATGATTTTTTAGTTAAGTAAGTTAAAGCTGATGCATCAAGTAAATATATATCAATGATGTCTGGAAAACATTCTTATACATTAAAAGCCACATTAATTTTATATATATTTCAGTCACTTGGATAAATAATAAAAACATATTGCCCGTACTTGAGCAGTGTTGTGTTTCCATATCTCTTCCTTTGTTGTGTTTCTATATCTGTTGTGTTTTCAATATCTCTTCCTGTGTTGTGTTTCTATATCTGTTGTGTTTCTATATCTCTTCCTGTGTTGTGTTTCTATATCTGTTGTGTTTCCATATCTCTTCCTGTATTGTGTTTCCATATCTCTTCCTGTATTGTGTTTCCTGTATTGTGTTTCCATATCTCTTCCTGTATTGTGTTTCCATATCTCTTCCTGTGTTGTGTTTCTATATCTGTTGTGTTTCCATATCTCTTCCTGTATTGTGTTTCCATATCTCTTCCTGTATTGTGTTTCCTGTATTGTGTTTCCATATCTCTTCCTGTATTGTGTTTCCATATCTCTTCCTGTGTTGTGTTTCTATATCTGTTGTGTTTCCATATCTATTCCTGTGTTATGTTTCCATATCTCTTCCTGTGTTGTGTTTCCATATCTCTTCAGGTGTTGTGTTTCCATATCTGTTGTGTTTCCATATCTCTTCCTGTGTTGCGTTTCTATATCTGTTTTGTTTCGATATCTCTTCCTGTGTTGTGTTTCTATATCTGTTGTGTTTCCATATCTCTTCCTGTATTGTGTTTCCATATCTCTTCCTGTATTGTGTTTCCATATCTCTTCCTGTGTTGTGTTTCTATATCTGTTGTGTTTCCATATCTCTTCCTGTGTTATGTTTCCATATCTCTTCCTGTGTTGTGTTTCCATATCTCTTCATGTGTTGTGTTTCCATATCTGTTTTGTTTCCATATCTCTTCCTGTGTTGTGTTTCTATATCTGTTGTGTTTCCATATCTCTTCCTGTGTTGCGTTTCTATATCTGTTTTGTTTCCATATCTCTTCCTGTGTTGTGTTTCTATATCGGTTGTGTTTCCATATCGCTTCCTGTGTTGTGTTTCTATATCTGTTGTGTTTCCATATTTCTTCCTGTGTTGCGTTTCTTTATCTGTTTTGTTTCCATATCTCTTTCTGTGTTGTGCTTCTATATCTGTTGTGTTTCTATATCTCTTCCTGTGTTGTGTTTCTATATCTGTTGTGTTTCCATATTTCTTCCTGTATTGTGTTTCCATATCTCTTCCTGTATTGTGTTTCCATATCTCTTCCTGTGTTGTGTTTCTATATCTGTTGTGTTTCCATATCTCTTCCTGTGTTATGTTTCCATATCTCTTCCTGTGTTATGTTTCCATATCTCTTCCTGTGTTGTGTTTCCATATCTCTTCATGTGTTGTGTTTCCATATCTGTTGTGTTTCCATATCTCTTCATGTGTTGCGTTTCTATATCTGTTTTGTTTCCATATCTCTTCCTGTGTTGTGTTTCTATACCTGTTGTGTTTCTATATCTCTTCCTGTGGTGTGTTTCCATATCTGTTTTGTTTCCATATCTCTTCCTGTGTTGTGTTTTTATATATGTTGTGTTTCCATATCTCTTCCTGTGGTGTGTTTCCATATCTGTTCTGTTTCCATATCTCTTCCTGTGTTGCATTTCTATATCTGTTGTGTTTCCATATCTCTTCCTGTGGTGTGTTTCCATATATTTTTTGTCTCCATATCTCTTCCTGTATTGCGTTTCCATATATGTTGTGTTTCCATATCTTTCCTTGTATTGTGTTTCCATACCTGTTGTGTTTCCATATATCTTCCTGTGTTGTGTTTCCATATCTGTTGTGTTTCCATATCTCTTCATGTGTTGTGTTTCCATATTTGTTTTGTTTCCATATCTTTTCCTGTGTTGTGTTTCCATATCTGTTGTGTTTCCATATCTCTTCCTGTGTTGCGTTTCTATATCTGTTGTGTTTCCATATCTCTTCCTGTGGTGTGTTTCCATATATTTTTTGTTTCCATATCTCTTCCTGTATTGCGTTTCCATATATGTTGTGTTTCCATATCTTTCCTTGTATTGTGTTTCCATACCTGTTGTGTTTCCATATATCTTCATGTGTTGTGTTTCCATATCTGTTTTGTTTCCATATCTCTTCATGTGTTGTGTTTCCATATCTGTTGTGTTTCCATATCTTTTCCTGTGGTGTGTTTCCATATCTGTTGTATTTTCATATATTTTATTATATACAACAATATTGTCAAACCACAGTGAAAAATCAAAATCTGGAGCATGTGTCTGGGCTAAAAAAACTACTACTTTCGTTTTCATTTTTTTTCTTCTTCTTCTTCTTCGTTTTCTTCTCACTATTATCATTACACATAAACACCTGTTACATTAAAGGAGATAAATATAAACCACTGAGTGTCCTTCACCTCTTGAATGTTTTACCGTACAATCTTGGTACACTTCTATCATTTCTGCTTATATTTTCAAATAAACCAGAATCATGTGCCGACAATCGCATTTGTGAATATAAAACGGATAGCAGAAAATGGTGGAACATCAAATGTGTTTCACATGCCCAGATTTGCGATGGTAAAATCAACTGTCCGTACGGGGAAGATGAAAAAAACTGTCGTAAGTTGTTTTTCACCACATGTTTTAGATGTTGTTTTGTTTGATATATGGGATGTTTGCTGTGCTTCCAATATATCGTATTATGTATGGATGTTTATCATGACATGTGTTATGTTGTTTCATAAATTTGATATTTATCGTGATATGTAGTATTGTGTTTGATATTTTCAATATATTGATTTATCCGGATATGTGGTGTTATATTTGTTATATTCAAGGAATTATATAAGTCCTTGATATATCTAATATTTATCATGATATTTGGTATATTATTTGATATAATTGACATTTATCATGGTATATGGTATAATGTTTGATATATTTGATATTGATCATAATTATTGGACTATGTTTGATACAACTGATATATATCTGCATATGTGGTATAATGTTTGATATAATTGATATTTATCATGATAATTATTATATGGTACATTATTTATTATGATAATTATTATATGGTATAATGTTTGATACATTTGATATTTTTCATAATTATTGGTACTATGTTTCATACAACTGATATTTATCTGCATATGTGAAATTATATTTGATATAATTGATATAAAAGTTGACATATCAATCAAAAAGTGTCAATTTTTAAATCTGATCAGCATGTCGAGCATAGAGGCGTGCCTATTCACGTCTTGTTTAAATGAAATCATGTAGTCTATTCCTAGTCTGTACAACGAACCCAGCTCTCCCGATTGGCTCCATTAAATAGCAATGTTGGAAAAGCAAGTTGATTGGTCAGTTGCTTCAGGGAAATCGAATGACATCAGAGTTTAGTAAGCGTAGACTTTCCTGCTTTTTCTTTGATGTTTTATAGACCCGATTCGTGATATATCAGGTTCTAGGATAGACCTAGTATATTCCAATCCTTGATATCTCCCGGATCAGATTTAAATAACCCAATTGAAAAGCATTGCATAACACGCCTGTCCAACAATGCATAGCTTTTAATTAACATCAGTCTGTGACGTCATAAAACAACCAACTAATCTACGCGCTCTAATGTGTTCAACTCTCATTGGCATTATGCTCTGCAACGAACCTAATCAGCGAACTGGATCCGTTCAACAAATAATTATGCAACTTCAGCACTATCCGAGATATTACAAACATGTTATCTGTAGATGAGGTATTTCAAAAATGCAATCCAGTATTTCAAAAATGTCTTCTGGACGAAAATATACATATATATGAACAATTCATTGTGTTTCTTTCCTTGTAGCATGTAACAGTCACGAGATACGTTGTATAAAGAAAGGTACTGAGAACGAAATGATCTGCGCCACACCGTGCGACGGAAGAGCTCCGGAGTGTAAGGACGACAAAGATGAAGATCAAGAAAAGTGCCGTGCGTAGATAATTATAAAATTCATCTTTTTGGACCGTAATGAAATAATTAATAGATTCCATCCCCGCCCGCGAATATTTGTTTACCCGTTCGGACGAATTTCATTGCCCAACACGAAGCGTAATTTACCATAAACGCCAACCCCCCCCCCCCCCCCCCCCCCCCCCCCCAAAAAAAATCAAAAACAAACCCCTGCATCTTCTTTTAAATGTTTATTTATTCCTAACCTTATATTAATCTATATTACAGCTGAACTCAGATTAATAAGTGATATGCAATAGCTAATAATACGAAGGTTGAAAACAAAACACATACCAATAGAACTAACAGCTGGGCTTTAATAATGTCATCACGCATTATTAATTTGATTGATATTTAACGTTTTGGTTAAGTAGGGCAGTGCCCTTTTTATAAAGCCGGCTGAAATACAATTAATACATATTGAAAAACGGATTCTACTAAAACAAAGGAAAGTGACATAAACTAATGCTCTAATGATGTTATTGTTAAAATGTTACCGGGGAACTAAGACCACCTCGCTGACTCTCTTCATGTAACATCAAACAATAAGACCAAGAAAATAAACCCGGGAGACATCTTTCTTGTAAACAGCATCAGTAAGTTTAGGGCATATACTATAATTTTATATGTTTCAATTAACCTAAAAATACCCAAAGTACATCGCGTTAGGCTGAAATATATTAGTATAAACCACATAACATTGTTTATAGTGCTCAAAATAAGTTATGGACCACTTTTATTCTGTTTAAGATGTAACAACCATTGAAGACAGACAGTGCTTCCATTGTGTCGTCGCATAATGGCGGTGCTAAATAATCCTTGAGTGTACTTATCTAAAAATGCATTTCCTTTTTTTAAATGATAATTTTGTGCTTTGAATTGCATTATTGATGTATTTGGAACATTTTAAAAGCATTGTCGGGGTATGAATACAAATATTTCAACATATTGGACAGAAAAATTCTTGGACGAAACATGACATATTTCTAAATCTATTTTGTAATGATACTTTGGCAATGCAATTGTCAATAGGCAATGAAATGCAGGTTTCCCTAGTTTGAATATCAAGCCCTTAAAAATGTTTGACTCACAATAGAAACATGAGTCAAATCAATGGTGAGCTAACACTTTATTTCAAAATGGTAGTACTTTAAGATATATATTTTTAGTTGTTTCATTTTGTTATTTTCATATATAGTTGTTATGGAGAATACCATGTCAGTGTCCGATTGTCTAAAATTTATCTGGAGAGTTAGAGAAACGTATTATCTACTTGTGATTATTTAAATGTTAATGCCCCCACCCCACAAAAAAAAAAAGATTTTGGGCGATGCATATAGTAATCGCAGTTTCGGTTGGTCGGTCAGTCGGTCGTTCGGTTGGATATACCATGACGACGTGTCGCGCGTAAAACCCACACACGTACCTCAGAGGTCAAAGTCACACTTTGTGTTTGTTTGACAACACTTTGAGTCAGTGTGAGATTTCGTATCCGGCCTGTAACTTTGTCATGTATAGATGGAATTAATTAATACTTGATAAAAGTTATCAACATAATATGACGACGTGTCGCGCGTAAGACCCATACCCGTACCTCAGAGGTCAGATTCACACTTTGAGTTTGTTTGACAACACTTTGAGTCAGTGTGAGATTTCGTATCAGGCCTGTAACTTTGTCATGTATACATGGATTTTGTAAATACTTGCTACATTGATCAACATAACATGACGTCGTTTCGCATGTAACACCCATACTCCCACTTCAAAGGTCAAGGTCACAATTTAACTTTGGTTGATGACACTTAACTTTGGTTGAGTCCGTTTGAGATTTCTTGTCCTGTCTGTAACTTTGTCACCTACGGATAAATTAAAAAAATCATCAGCATGACATGACGCCGTGTTGCGCGTCAGACCCACAACCGTACTTCAAGGGTCAAGGTCACACTTTAAATTTGTTTTTACAACACCTTGAGCCTGTGTGAGGTTTCGTGTCCGATCCTTAAATTTGTCAAACATAGATGAATTTCAAAAACACTTGACTCAACTGATCAACAGGACATGATGAAGTATCGCGTGTAAGGCCCAGAACCTTTCTTCAAAGGTCAAGGTCACACTTTAAATGTGTTTGATATTTCGTGTTTGGTCTATAGCTTTGTCTTTAACTTGGCTTAATTAATCAAGATGACATGACGACATGTCGCACGTGAGACCCACCTGTATTAAGTCTGGTCTGTAACTTTATCATACCTGGATGGATTTCAAAAACAATTGGCTGAATTGAGCAACATGACATGATGACGTGTCGCGTGTAAGACTTTCAGTTTGTTTGGTATTGTCTGGTCTGTTAATTTGTCTTACATGGAGAGATTATAAAATAGCGTGACACAAGTGATTTAACTGTAGAAATACCCAGCCATTTACATCAGATGTTAAGGTCAAGGTTACACAAAGATCACGGTCACACTTTAATGTACAAAACATGAAATTGCTTGTCTAGAAAGTGTTTTGATGTTGGATTTACACAACGCGAAACAATGATGCCATTAATGTGTGTGTTGTTGCAAAAAAATCCTTGTCTCACTCTTGCTTTGTTATGTAGAATAATACATAATGATTCCATATAAAAAGTATCTAAAATAGGAGAAATTGACCTGCCAGAAGGATTTGTGATATTTTGGTATTGAAGTTAATTCAAAACTATACTATACAGCATGTCCCAAGACATTTCATCGGTGCATGTTGAAGAGCGACGGTACTACTGGATGTGTGTTACCGTGTAATGGAATTGAAGAATGCATTGACGGTAGTGATGAGGAGAACTGCCGTGAATATATCATTTGTAAATAACCAATGGACCATTGTACACGAATACTATAATTGACGGTAGTGATGAGGAGAACTGCCGTGAGTATATCATTTGTAAATAACCAATGTATCATTACATAAATACTATAATTGACGGTAGTGATGAGGAGAACTGCCGTGAGTATATCATTTGTAAATAACCAATGTATCATTACATAAATACTATAATTGAGGGTAGTGATGAGGAGAACTGCCGTGAGTATATCATTTGTAAATAACCAATGTATCATTACATAAATACTATAATTGACGGTAGTGATGAGGAGAACTGCCGTGAGTTTATCATTTGTAAAAAACCAATGGATCATTGTACACGAATACTATAGTTGACGGTAGTGATGAGAAGAACTGATATCGAATGGTAACGGATATTTTTGCAATATAAATTAAGAATTAATTTTATATCGACTTATTTATTTATGATATTATTTACTACTGTACCTACAGGGTCATGTGATTTCTAAACTTTTGAATGCTTCGCAAAACGTTGAGGCTGTTCGGTTAAGGTGGTAAAAAGTAAATCTTAATCATTGTTTGTATCTAAAAGTCATCAAATATAAGGAGAAAAGTACTTTTCAATTTGGTATAAAATAGTCAACTTCTCACCCGCTGAATATGTTATATGCACGAACTGGTGAATGTATATTGTTTAGAGACGACAGACATATATATACAGTTATTAATTTTTAGTAGGGTTTAATACTATTTTCAACACATTAGTCCAGTAAAAAATCCAAAAATCATCACATGAGGTACGGAATGTTCATGGAGGTATATTTTAATATAAATTGACTTTAGACTTTACTTGACTAGATTTCATCGGTTGCCATGAAACAAATTGTATTATAAACGCAAAAAAAAATGGGTCAATGGTTACTAGGTGCAAAAAACTTAACATTAGTAATGTCTCGATATTTCTGATATATTCAAACACTCGAAAATGCATTTGAGTATTTATTTCATTGGAATGAATATACATGCTTATTACTAATAGTGTATTTTTTAAACTATCTGATACAAAGATTAGTCCAATATTGTTTTATGGTTCAGAACTGTGGAGTTTTGATAAAATGGAATGTATAGATAGAGTCCATTTATATGCTTGTAAAAGATTTATGAATGCATCTATAAAATCTTGTAATGCTGCAGTTATAGGTGACTATGGCCGGTACCTTATGCACATACCTGCCAGCAAACGTTGTATAACATATTGGTGTAAAATATTAAAAATGCCTAGCACGAGATATGTTAGAAAATGTTATGATATGTTAGTCGTTTTAGACAGTCAATGATACAAAAATTGGGTGTCTAAACTTAAACACAAATTGTATTCAAATGGATTTGGTTATGTTTGGGAACAACAACATGTTGAAAATACAAAACTGTTTATAAACAGATATTATATTAGACAGATCAATTTAAACAAAGCTGGAGTGGATTGGTAGAGGGTAATGCAAAATTAAATTTATATAAATATTTTAAATAAGAACTTATTTTGGAACCTTATTTAAATGTGTTAGATGTAAAGAGATTTAGAATATCAATGGTAGCATTTAGAACCTCATCTCATTGTCTACTTATAGAACGAGGAAGACATATAGGTATTCCAAAAGAAAGGCGTCTATGTTTTCATTGTAAAACATTAATTGAAGACGAATATCATTTTTTACTGATATGTCCACTATATCATGATTTAAGATCTCTTTATATTCCAAAGGAATATTTCACACTTCCGAGTAAAAACAAGTTCTATATTATTATGTCATGTAAATGAGAAAATGTTATAAAATGTGTAGCTATGTTTCTTTATTATGCTTTTATCAAAAGAAGCCAATTGGTCAAAGATTAATATCATTATATGGTCATGATATTATCATGTTTATGCCATATTTTTTGAATGTATTCAAATGTATTTGAATGTAATGTATAGTTACTAAAATTCCAAATCACGTGTAAATGATGTGCTATTATATTGTACATATGTAATGTGTGTGGGCCGGAAGCCTGAGTCACTAATAAAGAATTGAATATTAATACCATAATCTTGCAAAGTGATCTTTCTATGGGAATTTCTGAACCACAAAACAAAATAATCAAACGAGTGTTGGTTTGAAAGATTTTTTCCTGGTAAAATGTACACTAGAAACAATAGCGATAAATAGCTCGAGTATGTTAATGTTTTTGATTCCATTCCCAATGTGATTCAATGTTGTTGTTTTTTTTTCAAATTTTAAATATAATTATTATTGTGTTTCCTTTTATAAATTAATAAACATTAAATTGCTTTGTTATACATTAATATATTTGATTTCAATTTGATCCGTCATACTGGTTTACACGTTGTAAAATGTGTTTCATCTTAGAAATAATCCGAATGACAAAGTAAAGATGGCAAAGCACTACTAAGTGTTGTCTATTTTTAGAATGGCGATATTGTGTCAAGTTTACCACTCTTAATTGAAGTATCAATTTTGGATTTGATATAACAATCCATTCGTATTCTTTTTTATAATTATGATATGCTTTTTATCTTTTTAAAATTAATTATTATTTATGACATTTATAGTGTTTTACTGCTTTTAAAGTAGTATGATATTGGTCTGTCTGTGTTTTGATTGGCTTAAAGAAGTCACAGCAGTTTGCTTTGATTAACATATATCATGTGTCCATAAACAAACCATACAACTTCATATTTAAACAAACCTTTATAACTGGAAGTATGTTTTGATAAATCTTAAAAATGTGCAGGTAAATGTTGTTTCGACAGCTATCATAAAGGCCGCAACAACATTACATATAATAAGTTAAGTTAGCAAGTACATCACATTACATTAACATGACATTGTCAGAATATTAAGACATGTCTTTTGGATAGTCTACTTTTCATAAATTAGATCATATACACTTGATTTGTATTACAATTTACTAACTTTGCGTTGTATATGCTATAAATTACTAGGAAATACACTAAACCTATGCACCGTTCTTAATTATTTGACCTTTAATTGAAACATATTTTATAACGTATCTTACACGTATCACCATATACAAATAAGCATAGAATGGTAACAAATATATACCATACATATACAAATGGATTGAACCACAAGTTATAACAACATTAGTTACAGTTCTCGCTAATGCGGCTGCATGATGTATATGTTTACGGGATTGAAAAAAACACCCTGAAAAGGGGTTTTTGTACAAAGAGAGAGAGAGAGAGAGAGAGAGAGAGAGAGAGAGAGAGAGAGAGAGCAACATCGAAAGAAACAAACAAGAAGAGAGAAACAAAGCACAACAAAAAAAATGATTTTTTTTTAAAAAATACGCTCTGTCCCCATAGAATCCTCATTGCATCACCACACACGATGTTCAAATTACAACAGTAGAAGTACTAACTACGAAACAATAAGTCAATATTTAGATTTAAAACGTTTAGTCTGTTTAATATATTTCTAAAAGTGTTGAAAAATAAGTTGATTGTTCTTTAATGTTGCATCTGCATTGCCGTATAATAACTAATTGGTACTAAAGGGATGAAATTCACGAGTATTTGTGAATAGCTGCCGTATTTCGATTCTATAAAGGTCACATCGAGAAATAAAATGTTTTGCATCTTCAAATTCATCACTACAGGCGCAAATGGGAGTACCATTTATTAAATGGTTAACATATACGTAGGTCTGCGTTTAAACTACTGCCATTATTTTTCAATCGAGTGTGATGCATTTTTAAGTATCGTTCACCGTATAAAAATAATTTTGATACCATTGGAAGTTGAAATATCATTAAGTTTGCTTTAGAAAATAGGAGAGATGTAGACTCTCCAATATTTATATCAAGTTCATTCCAAAGTTTTAGTGATGATGGAATAACAGATCTTGAGTAAATTTCTGTGCGGCTGGTCAATGTAACAGTCAGAATGTTTCTTAAATTGTACGGATTTAATTTGGATATAGTTAAGGGGAAAAAGATCCAAACAGCTAGGTGAATCTCACTGTTTTTGTTTCTAAATAAGAATTAAACTTTGCATTTTTCTCCTGTCATTTAAAGAGACCCAAAAATTTCAATTGGTAATTTCTTAGTTGAAACAGAATGCGTTAGGCCTGTAACGATTTTTGCGGCCTTATATAGATATCTTTCCAAAGTATCAGTTTCGTATTTAGTACATCTCCTCCAAATTATAGATGAGTATTCTAAGATACACTATTCGAAATGTGTTTGTGCCAAGTACCGTCATGACTTAGTGTAACTTCTAGACGTTGACGATGATCAAAGAATTATAATTGTGTATTATCAAAGTATAAAGATGGAATAGTGCTGTTGGTAACTGAAACAAAAGTATTCTGGATTGGAATTGATTAGCCATTGCTCAATCCAAAAATATATTTTCTCCAGGTCTCCATTATTGATAGTTTATTTATATACTGTGTCCGCTGAAGATACAATAAGAGAACTATTGTCAGCAAACAATCCCGTTACACATTGTAAAGAATCGGCAATACCATTTACAGCAATTAAAAACAAGAGAGGCCCTAAAATTGGCACACACGCATTTAAACATTATATTTCAGAAAAAGAAAATTGACCAAATACCCTCTGATTAAGATTTGTCAATTATCCAAATATATATTACTTGTTGTTTCGTGAATGCCAAAATCAAAACATGTTAGCTGGTTCGAAAGTGCTACTGGATTTATCAATGCTTGAGTATTATAAGTCACACGCGCTGGTTCTTTTAATATAGTAGAGATATTGTTAAATTCAATTATATCACGAACCTTTTTATTCGAAGGATTTAACTGATCTTTATATATAAACATAAAAGTATAATATTTGAGTGTATTTCCGAATGGTTGTCAATACAAGCGTAACGTATATCCCAAAATTAAACTGCATTGTGTGGAGGTCGATATACAGTGCAAATAAAATAATATTGACTGATCTTTAATTTCAATCCAAACAGAGTCAAAATTTCTGGTTGGACTTAAATCAGATGAAACATAAACTAAATCCCCGCCTGAATGCGATGACTTGACTTTACGATATATATTACCTAAGCCTTCTGAAATAAACCATCGTCATGGATATCTATCGAAAGGTTTGTTTCTATGAAACATGAAATATTGAAATCTATGAAATAATGTTTGATATAGTCAAGTTTGTCTCTTATGCTACGAATATTTTCATGTAATATTGAGAAACATCGATTGTTACTCTCACTTGACCCGGGATTAAAAAATATATCCCCAGGTGAAATTAATAAAATGAGCAAAATTAAAGACATACATATCTTTTGGAAGTTGAAATTCGGCAAATACGAGTATTTGTTTGAATTACGGTCATTTGCATATTTTACATGAACTATATAAAATGAGTTACATAAGAGCAAAACAGTAATCAATGCAAATTGGAGGCAAAAACACAATAAAATATAAAAGTATTCTAGGTACGGATATCACTTATTAAACGATGTATTATACGTTTAAATGCACTTAAAAACTGTTTAAATGAGTACTTATAAAAGATATACAATCTCGCTATTTTCTATTATAATATAGTACAATGGTCACTCACTCGCCAAAGGTCTAAGTCATCCATAACCTATGAGGGTATATGATGTAATCAATTATAATGAAGAGTGACGGATGGGCACAAAAACATGAGAACAAATGGTGGCAGTGAGCAGGAATGTATGAGTTGAAACAATAAACAAACACAGGGGTGCGAACGGCATACGACAGAAAAACAAAAATGACAAAATAAATCATGACTTCATAAAAAACGGGGGACATACTTGGAGTTATTGTTCACTATCAATATTCATGACTAGATATAGCAATACTTTGTTTAAAACACAGAGGTGCGAACGGCACGGGAGCGCAAAAACAAAAAAATGAGAAAACATTATAGAAATAAACTGTTTCTAATACGGTAGTATGGGAAATCTACAGAGAAACACTTGAAGTAATTGTTTACTATTAAAAAACACATAAAACAACACAACAAAACAAACATACAATGTATTATCGTAAAAACATTTGACCTAGCTAGCTTGGCGCTGAGACGACCGCAGCGGTGAGATGTAAGTGGGTCTAAGGCGAAAGTGCCTTACACCAGCCGTTCAAGAAAGGCAATACAGTTAATAATTGATATGACAGAAAGATAAATGATATGTCATTTTTCCAATTTCGATATGACAAAAAATTAAAAGAAGCCTTTTGTTTGATATGACAGAAATATAAACAATATGTCTTTTTTTCTATATTGATATCACAAAGATATATAATATGCCTTTTTCCTGTATTGATATAACAAAAGGCTCAATAATATGCCTTTTTTCTTATCTTGATATGACAAAAAGGAATACAATATGTCTTTTTTGTATTGTGCTATGAAAATATATAGGAAAAAATTAGTTATATTCCAATTGATATGAAATATATCTATATCAACTCAAACCTCATACTCGGACCCGACCCTGTCATTAGTTTAAATGTGGTTCTATAAATTCCTTCTTAATCTTTAAGTCCTCAAATTGTAGTGGGTTCATGAATAAATGTGTACCATTTTCAGTGTAAATACTAATCGGGGGAAATATATGGGTGTTAGGACCCCACGCTTCGTTATTAATCCGCAAGTGTAATTTATAAAAAAAAAAGTTAACAGTGCTTGTCTTATTATGTTTTAGTACAGACTTGTGACGACAAGAGAAAGATTGTTTGCCAGGGAAGTGGAAAATGTGCCGTGGCTTGTGATGATTGTATTGAATGTCATTACGGGGAGGATGAAATATTTTGTGAAGGTTTCGACAAGTTACGAGTACTGAACCATCATAACACCTCTAAGTGTTGTCGTAAGTAAAACTTTATTTGTAGTCAATAGAATGTTTAAGTAGTTACAGTTATTGGTGTCGACCAAATACTGCGTCATTGTTCTTGCCAAGTGACCATTTCATTTGTAGATGAATATAACATATGTGCTTGTGTATCGAACGGTGAAAAGGTACCTACTTCAGGTAACATTTTGGCATATTACTTTCTTAATAGTTCATGAAATTTGACGAAACAAAGACAAACGGCGTCCCCGTATTACGACAAACAATCGGTGTCATCAACTTGTATTTTATTGCAAAATATGCAACGGTTTGTTTTGCTCAGGGTTATAAAAGGGAGGGGTGAAGTTTACAAATATATACTCTGTTGCACCTTTTCAAATAGTAGGAGTTTTGTTTCGTAACTTTTTATGCCATGTGTATTTAGAAAGTTTTCTTGATGCTTTTCTTAGACAGAGATACTGGTAATATATTTGATCGATTCTCTCAAATACAAAATTTCAATTTTTCACATTGAATTCGTTTTAGAAGACAACTTGTACATGTATATCTGTATTAAAGTATTGTATTTGTGTAGGGGATGTCGTAACATTATTAAAGCCTTATTAAACTTTTTTTGATAATAATAATTAAACACATTATGATGATTACAAAATTGATGTAATTAAATATATTTATAGTATTGCCAAAACCATTTTTGAAGACCCCTAAGTGACTGTTTTTAAAAATAGCTGGTCAATTTCAATCGAAATGTGTATTTCTTAGACAAGCTTTTAACTTTTATTTACATTTTATGACTAGGTTGCTTTCCGACTGTACCTCCGCCAGTGTTTGGAAGTACAAAAATGCATACTGCAGTGGTAGTGTGCGGATTAAGAGTGTTAGATTATGGGTTCATTAACAAGATTAGAAAAGTTATAGCTTCACTAATATTATGTATCGTTATTGTTTTGGTTTTTTTTTTTTTTTTTAAATATATTGATGTCTGCAATAAAACTGTATGGAACGTAGTATGCAGTATATTATTTATACCCACTGAAAAACAATGAGTACGGAATACTAGTTTGGTCTGGTAACTCCCTTGCATATACGCGTAGTACTATCGTACGCGCTATTACGTCACACATCACTTTATCGCTGTCAATATTGAGAGGCTACCAAGGGTGGTTTGTTTAGTACAGTTATTAAAAAAGTAATTTTATTTTTAATTTTATATGAACGATTCGTCGCTAACGTGCAACAAATTAGCTCGTGGGTTCCTGTTCATTAATAGACTGAGGGGAATAAATGGGATGTTCTTAAAAACTATCTAACCGTAAGCGGTTATTTCATTTTTAACCGCATCCCCAACAGTTTCCCATACCATGTTTCTCTCTGAAGTATTACCGACCGACGCGTTTCCGAACAAAACCCCTTTTTTAATTATGTACTGATAATGTGCTTTATATTATTTTTTTGATGACAAAGTCTCTCAGTGATAAAAAAAACATGAATTCTATCATCTGGAAGAGTAAAACTGATTTAAATTAAAACTAAAAATGACCGCTTCGGAAGGTTAATGAGCCTTTAAGTTAACTTTTTTTTAAAATTAAATATCTGAGAATATATAGATAATGACTTACGTTTCCCAGAAAATCAATATCTTATGATCCATAGAAAAACTCATATCTAATTTTAAGAGAAATATAACGTTTGTTAAAATATATTTGTCAGGGGACAGCTCTAACAATTGGTGTAATGATATTCTTAATATACTGAAACTTTTTTTGTTAGCAATATTTGCAGTTTTAAAATATGTATAAAAAGGTATTTCACTGATGATTTTGTCAATATGATCATTATTTATTGATAAAATTATTAATGAAATACATCTACAAATACATAATATAAATCTATCTTTTACAATAGATCATTATTGCGGCTCTGAAATTCACCTGGCGTTTCTTTGTAAGGCAAGCATTGTGTTACCACTTCGTGACCCAACGCACTGACCTATGTCACAACTCTTGAATGTGTTTGTTAAAACTATTAAACCAAGAGTACCGCTATGAGTGTTTGTTAGAACTATTGTCTATTAAGCCAAAAGTATCGCTAGGAGTGTTTGTTAGAACTATTGTCTATTAAGCTAGGAGTACCGCTATGAGTGTTTGTTAGAACTATTGTCTATTAAGCCAGGAGTACCGCTATGAGTGTTTGTTAGAAATATTGTCTATCAAGCCAAGAGTACCGCTATGAGCGTGCGTTAGAACTATTGTCTATCAAGCCAAGAGTACCGCTATGAGTGTGTGTTAGAACTATTGTCTATCAAGCCAAGAGTACCGCTATGAGCGTGCGTTAGAACTATTGTCTATCAAGCCAAGAGTACCGCTATGAGTGTGTGTTAGAACTATTGTCTATTAAGCCAGGAGTACCGCTATGAGTGTTTGTTAGAACTAGTGTCTATTAAGCCAAGAGTACCGCTATGAGTGTTTGTTAGAACTATTGTCTATTAAGCCAGGAGTACCACTATGAGTGTTTGTTAGAACTATTGTCTATCAAGTCAAGAGTACCGCTATGAGTGTGTGTTAGAACTATTGTCTATCAAGTCAAGAGTACCGCTATGAGTGTGTGTTAGAACTATTGTCTATTAAGCCAAGAGTACCGCTATGAGTGTTTGTTAGAACTATTGTCTATTAAGCCAAGAGTACCATTATGAGTGTTTGTTAGAACTATTGTCTACTAAGCCAGGAGTACCGCTATGAGTGTGTGTTAGAACTATTGTCTATTAAGTCAAGAGTACCGCTATGAGTGTGTGTTAGAACTATTGTCTATCAAGTCAAGAGTACCGCTATGAGCGTGCGTTAGAACTATTGTCTATTAAGTCAAGAGTACCGCTATGAGTGTGTGTTAGAACTATTGTCTATCAAGTCAAGAGTACCGCTATGAGTGTGTGTTAGAACTATTGTCTATCAAGTCAAGAGTACCGCTATGAGTGTGTGTTAGAACTATTGTCTATTAAGCCAAGAGTACCGCTATGAGTGTTTGTTAGAACTAGTGTCTATTAAGCCAGGAGTACCACTATGAGTGTTTGTTAGAACTATTGTCTATCAAGCCAGGAGTACCGCTATGAGTGTGTGTTAGAACTATTGTCTATCAAGCAAAGAGTACCGCTATGAGTGTTTGTTAGAACTATTGTCTATCAAGCCAAGAGTACCGCTATGAATGTTTGTTAGAACTATTGTCTACTAAGCCAGGAGTACCGCTATGAGTGTGTGTAAGAACTATTGTCTACTAAGCCAGGAGTACCGCTATGAGTGTGTGTTAGAACTATTGTCTATTAAGCCAGGAGTACCGCTATGAGTGTGTGTTAGAACTATTGTCTATTAAGCCAAGAGTACCATTATGAGTGTTTGTTAGAACTATTGTCTACTAAGCCAGGAGTACCGCTATGAGTGTTTGTTAGAACTATTGACTACTAAGCCAGGAGTACCGCTATGAGTGTGTGTTAGAACTATTGTCTATTAAGCCAAGAGTACCATTATGAGTGTTTGTTAGAACTATTGTCTACTAAGCCAGGAGTACCGCTATGAGTGTGTGTTAGAACTATTGTCTATTAAGCCAGGAGTACCGCTATGAGTGTGTGTTAGAACTATTGTCTATTAAGCCAAGAGTACCGCTATGATGTACTTCTTCTCCTAAACAGCAAGCTCTCAATTTGTTTTGATTTAAGTGGTTTAATGGATCCATGAGATACTTTCGTCTCTTCTGTAATACCGCCATGGTCAGAACTATTTCCGGTTCGATAATTATTGAGAGCAAAGTTTGTCTGTTTGTGAAAATGCACAAGTAGCTGCAATATTTAGAAATATATGTGTATATCTAAAATATCAACGTTGAGTTGATTATAACCCTATTTCAAGGAAATGTGAAATAACATACAAAGTATGAGCATATTCCTATGGAAGAAGTCCATGACTTCTTACCCTCATACCCACGATCAGTTAACCTAACCACTGTTTCTGGGATCATGGAATGTTAACCAGTACTCGAATACATCTCATATCCGCAAGTTACTGATAACTTCCCCACTTGAATCAGCGGCGAGAAACGAATGATAATGAGACACAGTGTCGTATATACAGCATCTTCGAGACTGTTGCCGGGCGAGGATTCGAACTCACGACCCCTGGATTGATAGTCAGACGCGTAACCGACTAAGTTTGGGCCCGGCTAAAATGGTTTATATGTGGGGGCTGTGGTTTCTTGTTGTAGCTTAGTAGAACACACGATAGCAAAACGTATACTGCAATAAGACAACACTGGTGTAAAAGTGACTTTTATTGGTTTGAATGGATTGGTTTATTGTAGTGCATTTGACGTCTTCATTTTAAAAAACATATTTGTCATTGTACTGTCTTTAAAAAAACAGCATGTCAATCCACCAATTATTTGACATTTCATGACCGGATACCTGTTATAGAAAAGAACTTTAGAAGTTTTCTATGTGAATTTCTTGCAGTTGGAATCCTAGACCTTATTTTATAATATTGTTTAATATAAAAAATGTATTATAAACAACCCTAATATTATGTCATTGTTTATTCTATTGCGCAGAGACGTTGTTACGCGCCAAAAAAACGCAAGTAAGCAAAAGTCTTAGGAAACTCGTGACGGCTTACTATCGCAAAACGAAACATGGGGTCGTATCAACCAACCATTCTTAAGAATATTTGAGATTAAAATCCAAATTTCAATCTTACATATTATCTAGTTTTCCATGACATATAGAATACGTGTGAGAGTTTATTTGACTATATATTAAATGTTTTTACCTGTTTGCAAATTTTTGCCTCACATATTGGTCTCTAAGTGTGTTTTCAAAATTCATTTTTTAGTTGCAGTCTTAGAATATTCTTAAGAATGGTTGACGAATACCTCCCGAATCATGTTGGCCAAGCTGTATCTTTTTTAACGGGAAATGAAATGACATGGGTCTATATGCTTTGTTTATTTGTTTGTTATTGATTAACTGTCATGCATGCTAGATTAAAATATTCTGTATTCTTAATTACATTAAAATAGGATATAAATACTGTCAAACCTGTCTTAGACAGTCAGTCAATGGAAGGAGTGCAAATGGTCTTTAAAGGCAGGTTGTTGCTAAATACATGTTACTTTTCTCTGAAAGCATAGCAAAGGGAAATAGCTGTTAAAGACAAGTGACTGTTCAACAGATGGGGTCGCTTACACATGTGTCACTGTGTAACTTTTATACTTATTGTTATTACAGCCGTAAAAAAGGTAAAACTCTACTGTGATTTCCGCGGTTCCGCAACATAGTGGAGAAGTTGATGATACTTTTCTCAAAAACCATAGCAATGGGAAATAAAAACTTGACTGCTTAATAGAGGAGACCGCTTACACAGGTTTCACTGTATAACAGTTATTCGTACTGTTATTACAGCCGTAAAAAAAGGTAAAACTCTACTATGATATCCACCGGTTCCGCAACAAAGTGGAGGAGTTGATGATACTTTTTCCTGAAAACGTAACAATGGGAAAAGCAATGCGATTGCTTGAGACAAGTAACTGTTCATTAGGGGAGACCGCTTACACAGGTTTCACTGTATAACAGTTATTCTTACTGTTATTACAGCCGTAAAAAAAGGTAAAACTCTACTGTGATATCCGCCGGTTCCGCAACAAAGCGGAGGAGTTGATGATACTTTTCTCTGAAACCATAGCAATGGGAAATTAAAACTTGACTGCTTAATGGAGGAAACCGCTTACACAGGTTTCACTGTAAAACAGTTAACTTACTGTTACGTCTCACACACCAATTAATTTTGTACTGTTCTACATATAGAGACATGCACTTCTGGAACACTGGATACATTACCAATGGTTCTAAAAGTGCCTTATTCCCATAGATAGTCCTCTGTTGGTCCAAATATGCAAACAAAAACATGGGGTTGACCAGGTTGCTTTTTCACAATTTTGATGGTTTGATGGCACCCCTTCATTTTTGACAATTCTGCCCATTTGTTGCAGTGTATCACTACGCATCTTTAAACTGTTATAGCATCATCAAACAGTTCCCAGGGTCACCCAAACTTTGCAGAAATCATGAAAATGTTCCAATTTCCCATATGCACAAAGAAATAAGACATTTTATGCATTTTTTTAAAAAAAATTACCCAACCGCTTTACACAGCTCTAAATTCTTGGGCGTAATAATCTTGCTACCGTCATGTAAGGGAGGTAATTGTTCAGTGAGACCTTGAAGAGTTGAAATTGTCATGACATGTGACTGAAATTTTTGTCGAACAAACCTTTACCATTTCTAAATATAAAAATACGCCTTTTGAATTCATCGCGCAACTGTTTTCGAATTCATGCACCAAAATAAGATGGCGGTCACACATGCATAAATCAGTTTCGGACGACTCGAAAACAGGAAAAACTGCCAAATTTTTTTAGCCATTGTACCTTAATAAAAATAATTCTAGAAAAAGAAATACTTTGAAAATGTCCTTGTATTGCCTCCTATAGTGTATCTATCTGACTGCATATTCATTTTATTGTATATGCAACATTACATAACTTAAGTGTCAAAATACATGACCATATATGGATAAAAAGTTGTTTTTGCTTCAAATAATGCTCTGTTTTGTTACTAAACTATATATTTGACTTTTTTTTATATCTATAACAAACAAATATTAATGTTTGAAGGTGCCCAGCAATAATTTGCATGTCACTGACACTAACCATGCCCCCTTTTTCTATACATGAATGAATAACATACTTTTGTACATGCATTAGATTCATTATCAACTATGAATATATCCCTTACCAATTGAGGTATCTATTAAGCATATATTAAATTCCAATACTATTTTGTTTATTTTATCAATGAAAATAGCAAATGAAAGTAAAGTGTGCATGAAAGTCACTTTAAAGCAAGAAAATGAAACGATGAATGAAAATGATACAAAATATGGATACAGCATATTTGGCTGGACCGATAAGCGCATTGCAAAAAGATGGTTTGCTAAAGCGCATCTCTTTCTGACAAATTAGTTTGAAATAAATATATCAAAGAATATCGCGATAAGAAATATTTGTTGCGAGATGACTCGTTACTTTACAGATTTTCCAAAACTGGCATAAAAAAATGGGCAGTTAAAATAGAGTTGTTGCAATAATTATATGAAAATTAAAATTGTCATATTGGAGAATGCTATACTGTTGAACGTGGAGAAAAATATTGTACACATTCAATAACAGACAGTGAAAAAACATCATCTTCAATGAGAAAAATCTATATTCTATAGCAAGCATCATGTATTTTTATTTGAAAAAAAAAGTAAGAAGAACAACCGAAAGAAATCAGATGATGGTACAAAAGTTTCAAGCACAGGTTAACTAAACGCTGAGAAATTATTACGCGAATCTGTTTCGCGTCATTTTAAAGATGTCGCATTTTACCATTTACCTGAATGTCCAAGAGTAGGTAATTACTGTGTATAAGTCAGACCCAGCCACATAAATATCAACAATGGGGAGAAAAAAATGACAGTAAAACAAAAATGGCAGTCATACGCCATACCATTAAAATGAAACGCGACAGTTTGGCGGTCGGTATATCGAAAACTGGATACAGAGCTGTTGATAACAAATATCAATGACAAAATAATGAAACAGGAAATTTCTCCATAATTCATGATCAATATAATATTAATTGATAAACAGCGACATAAAAACAATATTGCTCATACGCGACCAACCGTATTGTCAAAAAGCATGCGCTAAAGAGTGGAAACAGTATCGTGACAAATGTTACCATTTTTATGTGGGTGGGGTATGAATTATACATAAATAATGAGTTTCTTACACAAAAAAATGGTTTAACTTACATGAATCATGAAATCTGGATGCAGTGAATGCTCTAGACATGCTTTTGTTGTAATATATTAGCATCACTGTCTCTCTGTGTGACTTTCAAGTGTTTTTAAGTGCAAACTTCTATTCATTTTAGCCAGGATTTTGAGACAGATGGCTAAAATCAAGTCTTATCACATGATGCAGCAAAGCATATTTGCATACATGATCATTTCTTTTTCAGTTAAATAGATGATCTCACTTTGTGTTCCTTCCATTGAATTGAATAAATCCTGATTCCAACATTTCCATGACAAATTTTCAGCTGCTCAGTCTCATTGCCCTATTTGCTTTACTGTTTTAGCTTCAAGTTTGGTTTTGCCTGTGTGACACTTCTCTATTTCACTCAAAGCCATCCATTTTTCACAAAAATACATTTATTTTTCCATTTAGAGGTTTCAAATACAGTATTTACCATAGAATGTGACATATTTTGAAAAAGAAAGTAAATCTGAATCACAAAGATGCAGTTTCCTCCCAGCGTCTACCGAAAATGATCTGGTTCTTGAACGTCTCACACACCAATTAATTTTGTACTGTTCTACATATAGAGACATGCACTTCTGGAACACTGGATACATTACCAATGGTTCTAAAAGTGCCTTATTCCCATAGATAGTCCTCTGTTGGTCCAAATATGCAAACAAAAACATGGGGTTGACCAGGTTGCTTTTTCACAATTTTGATGGTTTGATGGCACCCCTTCATTTTTGACAATTCTGCCCATTTGTTGCAGTGTATCACTACGCATCTTTAAACTGTTATAGCATCATCAAACAGTTCCCAGGGTCACCCAAACTTTGCAGAAATCATGAAAATATTCCAATTTCCCATATGCACAAAGAATATGACATTTTATGCATTTTTTTAAAAAAAATTACCCAACCGCTTTACACAGCTCTAATTTCTTGGGCGAAATAATCTTGCTACCGTCATGTAAGGGAGGTAATTGTTCAGTGAGACCTGTTATTACAGTCGTAAAAAAAGGTAAAACTCTACTGTGATATCCGCCGGTTCCGCAACAAAGTGGAGGAGTTGATGATACTTTTTTCTGAAACCATAGCAATGGGAAATAAAAACTTGACTGCTTAATAGAGGAGACCTCTTACACAGGTTTCACTGTATAACAGTTATTCTTATTGTTATTACAGCCGTGAAAAAGGTAAAACTCTACTGTGATTTCCGCCGGTTTCGCAACAAAGTGGAGGAGTTAATTATACTTTTCTCTGAAACCCTAGCAATGGGAAATACAAATATGACTGCTTACGACAAGTAACTGTTCAATTGAGGATGCCGCTTAATCAGGTTTTACTGTATAACATTTATTCTTATTATTATTACAGCCGAAAATAAAGGTAAAACTCTAGTGTGCTTTCCACCGATTGTTACTAGATTTCCCAATTTCCCAATTTTGGCTAAAGCAGGTGACGGCATCAACGAATGCCAGGACGGCAGAGATGAGTTTGCCGGAAATCGTTGTAAGTTACTCGTATCACTATGTATAATTACACGCTTAAAAACCATTTAAAACTGAAATTGATTTTGAAATTATTAGAAGTGTATTCTTCAAACGATTTAGATTAAATGGAACGGTAGTGAATGAATAGTATGTTGGCCACTCATTCCAGAGGATTCTGGTTCGATCCCCCGCTCAACCCGATGCCTCTAATAAAGCAGACTCGAGAGCGGTTCATATAAGCTCTGAGCTTTGTTCGTAATCGAACTAAAATAAGTTAGTATAAACTGAACGAAATGGAAATATAATTTTTAAAATGTTAATATTTAAAGTATCGGTTTTTGTCTCGCCGTGACGTAGGAGAGACAAGATTAACGTGTTGCTTTTCTGTCGACGGCGGCGTAAAACATTTATATTTAGCTCCAACGTTAAGTTTTCGTTTTTACACTATTTCTCAACAAGTTCAAGCGCTAGGCCACTCATACTTGGAACATAGTTACAACTAACACCCTGCAACACATTATATACTGCAGATACAGAGTGTGACCTACACTTTATGGTCCATTGACATTGTTTGATGCTGAATTTGCATTTACCTCCAACGTTAAGTTTTCGTTTTTACATTATTTCTCAACAAGTTCAAGTGCTAGGACACTCATACTTGAAACATAGTTACAACTAACACCCTGCAATACATTATATACTGCAGATACAGAGTGTGACCTACACTTTATGGTCCATTGACATTGTTTGATGCTGAATTTGCATTTACCTCCAACGTTAAGTTTTCGTTTTTACATTATTTCTCAACAAGTACAAGTGCTAGGACACTCATACTTGGATCATAGTTACAATTACACCCTGCATCACATTATATACTGCAGATGCTGAGTGTGACCAATATTTCATGGTCCATTGACATTAGTTGATGCTGAATTTTGCATTTACCTCCAACATTAAGTTTTCATTTTTACACTATTTCTCAATAAGTACTAGTACTTGGACACTCATACTTGGATCATAGTTACACCCTGCATTATATAATTCAGATGATGAGTCCTTTTTTTTTTTTAAAATTGATTTTATTTTTTTTTTTTTATTTTTTTTTTTTAAATTTTATTTTTATAAATATGTTTTACTAAGAATTTTTTTTTTTAATTTTTATTTTTTTATTTTTTTATTTTTATTTTTTTTTTTTATAAATATGTTTTACTTAGAAATACTGGTTATAGTTTTTTGTTTGTTTTAAATATGTTTTACTTAGAAATACTAGTTAAAGTTTTTTGTTTGTTTTAAATATGTTTTATTTAGAAATACTGGTTAAAGTTTTGTAACTACCATCAATTTCATATCTCAATAATCACTTAATGTTTGATCGAAACTTCACACAATACTTCCTACAATATTTCTTAGTTATTAAACCTACTACATTAACCAAGTTAGATAACTTGAATATAATATTTTAATTTTTTTTTTTCTCCCTTGTTTGTATTAGTTCTATTTGACTCGATCATACTTAAAGCACTATCTTAAGCATTGGTGTTTGGTGTTTTTTTTAAAAAAAAGGTATTTGACAGATGTTTTATCATTGATATATTCCTCCAGCATACTTAAACATTGTTATCAAAAAGAGGGTTTCGATGTATGTGTTATATTGTTTACATATACTAGTATGTGTTATATTGCTTGCGTATACTACATGTAGTATGTGTTATATTGTTTTCGGATACTAGTATTTGTTATATTGTTAATATACTATTATGTGTTATATTGTTTACGTATACTAGTATGTGTTATATTGTTTGCGTATACTAGCATGTGTTATATTGTTTACGTATACTAGTATGTGTTATATTGTTTACATATAATAGTATGTTTTATATTGTTTATGTATACTAGAATTTGTTATATTGTTTACCTATACTAGTATGTGTTATATTGTTTAGGTATACTAGTATGTGTTATATTGTTTGCGTATACTAGTATGTGTTATATTGTTTGCGTATACTAGTATGTGTTATATTGTTTGCGTATACTAGTATGTTTTATATTGTTTGCGTATACTAGTATGTGTTATATTGTTTGCGTATACTAGTATGTGTTATATTGTTTACATATACTAGTATTTTTTATATTGTTTACGTATACTAGTATGTGTTATATTGTTGACATATACTAGTATGTGTTATAGTGTTTACGTATACTAGTATGTGTTATAGTGTTTACGTATACTTGTATGTGTTTTAGTGTTTACGTATACTATTATGTGTTATAATGTTTATGTATACTAGTATGTGTTATATTGTTTACGTATACTAGTATGTGTTTTAGTGTTTACGTATACTATTATGTGTTATAATGTTTATGTATACTAGTATGTGTTATATTGTTTACGTATACTAGTATGTGTTATATTGTTTGCATATACTAGTATGTGTTATATTGTTTACGTATACTAGTATGTGTTATATTGTTTACGTATAATAGTATGTTTTATATTGTTTATGTATACTAGAATTTGTTATATTGTTTACCTATACTAGTATGTGTTATATTGTTTAGGTATACTAGTATGTGTTATATTGTTTGCGTATACTAGTATGTGTTATATTGTTTGCGTATACTAGTATGTGTTATATTGTTTGCGTATACTAGTATGTTTTATATTGTTTGCGTATACTAGTATGTGTTATATTGTTTGCGTATACTAGTATGTGTTATATTGTTTACATATACTAGTATTTTTTATATTGTTTACGTATACTAGTATGTGTTATATTGTTGACATATACTAGTATGTGTTATAGTGTTTACGTATACTAGTATGTGTTATAGTGTTTACGTATACTAGTATGTGTTTTAGTGTTTACGTATACTATTATGTGTTATAATGTTTATGTATACTAGTATGTGTTATATTGTTTACGTATACTAGTATGTGTTATAGTGTTTACGTATATTAGTATGTGTTATAATGTTTATGGATACTAGTATGTGTTATATTGTTTGCATGTACTAGTATGTATTATATTGTTTACATATACTAGTATGTGTTATATTGTTTACGTATACTGGTATGTGTTATATTGTTTATATAATATACTAATATATGCAAGTATAACTATAGTAGGTGTATAGTTACGTCACACTGCACAGGTGCGTCCCTTTTTAGTGACGCTCACACAATTCTTGCCCTAAAATAGTCCTATTTAATTTTGTTCGAACTATTTTTTAAGGTTGTTATTTCTTTATGTAGATGAGTAGGGCAAAATCTGAAATAGCATATACTACACTTAGACATCACTGGTGTCAAAACGTGACTTTTGTGAGATTTTCTCAGTTGAACAAGTTTTGTTATGGAATGTTACAATTTATAAATTTACGTTATTTCAACTTTTTATTTTGCCACATGATAGCACCGATGGTTCATCTATATACAGTGACGGCGTGAATTGTTATCTGCAAAAACTGCACAATTTACAAATTTTCAAGCTTTGTTTTATTCTTAGCATATAAAAGTATTTAATGCATTCTACAGAATAAAATAGATAAGTCTATTCATAAATATTCATGGATCAAACTCAGGTATTCAGTCAGTTAACTGATCCATGGATTAGAAAGTTTTTTTGTTATTTATGCATATTAGTATTTATTAAACTCGGCTAGTTCAGTGGTTATGTAACATGTCTGTCTGCCAATAATAGGCATTTTGTTTTATTCGATTTGCAACATCATATAACTAAATGTCAATGTACGAATAATTAAAGTACTACATACCGTTAAACAATATATTTTAAGGTCCCCCGTGGCCGGCCGATTGGTCTAAAGCGCCGTCTCAACTTCATTTACCTCTCTAGGTCGTAGGTTCGAGTTTCACTCCTTCCAGAAAGTTTGCAAGTCATTAGCGGAAGGACGGTGTGTCTATTCAGATTCATTATGAGGTGTTCTTCCACGAAAAAATGGATATGCCATACATAACCTGAAATGTTTTATAATGGCGTTAAACCGCATTAAAAAGGAAAATATTTTTATGCCATTTTATCTCTTATCTAATCAATACCACGTATAAATAAATGGAAACGTTACAGCTGTTCGTCAACTTTTCTTCTTGGAAGAGAATAAAAGGAAATCAGAATAAGGTTAATAAATTGAAAAATAATATTAAAAGAAACTGTATTGATATCATAAACAGAGGTAGAAAGGCAATGACTCATTTGACTTAGTATATATAGTCTAGTGTTTCCTCTGGCATATCGCAATAATAGTATACTAGACTTGTTGTATAGCCTTTAATGAAAACGTTGAAAGTAGGAATAATGAAACGATCGATCATAGCTGATTGTCTTAAGTAGATAAATTTATATGGATATGTATTGTTTACAGCTTTATCACAGTAAAACGTTCTTCACAGCTAAGTTGGATTTAAAATAAAATTACCCTTTGTTCATATGTGTAGTATCTGTTCTATATAGAAAGACTATGAGCGTGATTAGTCTAAGATATTAAAATTGTTTCACAATCGACGTAAACTAAAAAATAATAGGTTTAAACTAATTCTGCTCTACAATTGGTGATTTTGATTCATTAAATAGCCCATCGAATCTAAATATATAGTATTAAGCTGAAATACTATTAGAACTGAAACCATTCTATAAAAGACCATACGAAATTTTTATGGAGCATAACCATGAAAGTGCCGTCTCCAGTCGTTTACATATCAATTGCAATTATAATGCAAAATTTCTCACAAGTCATTTTATAACAAACAAAGTCTATAGTTTTCAATTGCCCGAATGATAAATCTATTCAATTAATGTTTTCTTTCTGTTTATTTCATCTGAAGTTATTTATCAATAATTACAGTCTGTGAATGTGAAACAGATAGAATTGGTGGGCGTCGATGTTGCATTCCACCAACCATTCCACCACCAACCACTCCCCTACCAACCTTTCCAACAACCGCTCCACTACCATGCGTATGTGAAATAGCACGAATATGTAAGTATATAGACGAAAAAGATTTTGCACTAAAATGCCCCCCCCCCCCCCCCCCCCCCCCTAAAAAACACAACAATAACAACGTAGTAACGTATTAGATATTAAATACTTGCAGGCACAAGGAAATTGGAATGAGTTTAAAAATTGTTAAAGCGTCTATTAAATAGCTGTGGTACTTATTGAAAAAGTGTATAATTGATTTGGAAATCTGAAATTGTTAGATCGGACAATCATGTAACTTGTCACATTATCGGATATCTCCTGGTATACGCTAATATAAAAACATATAAAAATATATCATTCCCAGCCTATCACGCAACTTATAGCGCTCTAATGCGTTTAAGAAATTGTACTGTGATTCAATGTTTGCTGAAACAATTTACCCATTAATGCTATGCGGGAAGAGCTGAAATTAGACAATCACGATTTCTAAACCAGTTTCAATGAGTTGGTACCAAGCTGTCATTGGGTGTGTATGGTTGTGGTATATTATTTCAATAATACATTTCAGCAAGAATCTATTGAAAGATAAGACATAACAAAACCAACAGGGTAAGCTAGAGACAATGTCAATATTTAAAAAAAAGAACATGCTAAAATGAACATTTTTGATAATCTTGATTTAATTATTACATACTTACAGTGTGATAATAAACGAGGGTTTTGGAAGATTATAAACCACTGTATGAAAAATACAAATATATCAACAATTACACTTCCTTTCTGTGAAACGGATCTTAAAAGATACAAAACATACCATAGTGATAATGAAGGAAATGCAAACTATTTGAACTATTACTTGATTTGTATATCAAACTTAAATATTTTAGTTATTGTATCAAAATTAAACATTTTAGTGTTTTTTCTCCATGTTATTTCTCATTTTACACTCTTTATTTATGAAAAATAAGGTTTAAATCAATTATTTGTCGGTCATTTTTTTCTGTTTGTTAATGAGTTACTCGCGAATAGGCAGCCTTTCCGGACTTTTCCGTTCCCAATTAACGAGTTAACGACTTAACCATTCTCCACAAATCATTCTACACAATTACGTCAGCTTAAATAATGGCCTTCACGGTCTTAACAATTCTCCACAAATCATTCTTCACAATGACGCCAACTTACATAATGACCTTGACGGTTTTAACAATGCTCCATCAATCATTCTACACAATGACGTCAGATATATTATTAAGATATAACAAGCAATGCGAAAAAAATATTTAAAATTGTTTACATCTAGTATTTAATTATAACTATTACATAAAGGCATGCATATAATATTAATTTTCACGGAAATAACAATTATAAGCTTGAATTTAACTGTTTAGGATTTTCAAAAACAATTTCATTTAGGCAGAGTGTCAATTTTGTAATAAAAATAGAGCGTTTTTTTAATATTTTGATAAACTGTATGGATAAATTAAGCTTAAATCGTCACAAAATACGCTTTGATACCTATTTAATGACAATCAAAATAAAATGTACACTTTACCGCGTAATTTGAGAAAAAATAGCTCTTAAAGTATGCCATCGTTAAATAAACAGCAGTTGCAAACTAACGTTTTTTATACGTATTGAGCATATTTGTATAGATATTAAGATTTCTATTATATTTCATATTCAGGTTAAATTGCTATAAACAACTATTTTATACCAGTATGCATATTTCATATATTGGACACAATATAAGAAATCAATTTCAGGCGTATTCGTAAATGACTATGACATCCGAAATAGGGTCAGTTGTAGTATAGCGGTATGTAGTGACTCTGTCAGGTCTCTATAAAATTGCTCCCTTTGGTGGGCGGAGTTGGTACGCGTGAAAAACTATAGCAATCGTCCTTAACAATTCTCTTCAAATCATTCTACACAATGACGTCAGCTTATATAATGACCTTGACAGTCTTAACAATTCAACACAAATCATTCTACACAATAACGTCAGCTTATATATTAACTTTGACGGTCTTAATAATTCTCCAAAATCATTCTACTCAATGACGTCAGCTTATATGATTACCTTGAAGGTCTTAACAATTATCCACAAACAAATCATTCTACACAATGACGTCAGCTTATATCATAACCTTGACGGTCTTAACAGCTATCCACAAATCATTCAACACAATTACGCCAGCTTATATAATGGCCCTGACGGTCTTAACAATTCTCCAAAATCATTCTACACAATGGCGTCATCCTATATAATGGTACTGACGGTCTTAACAATTCTCCACAAACAAATCATTCTACACAATGACGTCAGCTTATATAATGACATTGACGGTCTTAACAAGTCTCCACAAACAGATCATTCTACACAATTATGTCAGGTTATATAATGGCCTTGGCGGTCTTAACAATTCTCCACAAATCATTTTACACAATGACGTCAGCTTATATAATGACATTGACAGTCTTAACAATTCGTCACAAATCATTCTACACAATGATATCAGCTTATATATTATCCTTGATGGTCTAATGGAAACTGATTTCCTTCTATTGAATGAAAGTTCCAGTTGTATAATTCGGACAGATTCAATGCTTATTGCAATAACTGTACATGTATACTGAATACTGCAATTATTAGATCTTTGGTTAAACTATGTATCCCTTTTAATTTTGTTTCAATACGACTTGGTGACACACCCTGGTTCGACTCAAAACTTGTATTGGCAAATTGTATGGGAAGGGTTCGCGAAATTGTAGTCCGATACATTTAAACATATACAGAAAGAAGATATGTTTATAATATATACCAAAAAACTCAAATTTGTAAGATATCAAACACCATAATGCTCAGGTAAATATATATATAGAATGATACTACATGCAGATATACTCGATAGCAATAGAGAACAATACTTGAGGAATTTGAAAAAAAATTATGTAAAGTATTTACGGACAAAGAGCCAAAAAATCTGGCAGTTCTCTCTTTAAAACCTCGTTCTTTGCAAGTATCGTTATTATTCAGGAGGTATTTTTTTTTGCATACTAGAAATCGATTTCCAAGTTTGTTTTATCTGGTACGGACATTTCATCCTACAAATTCCCCACGTTGCTTTTTAAAACCTTTTGATGAGATCTGATGTATAAAAACATGTGATGGCCATTAAATAATTTGCCGTCTTAAAATCATTTGTGGTAAAAGTAATGATGAACATTTTCAGTTATTTTTTATTTTAAACTTGATTTAAAATATGTCAATTATGACATTAATAAATGCTGATTTGTAGACCTATTAGAAGTTAATATAAGATTTCAAAACATATTCTGATTTTATAAAACTAAATTTGCATTTATTTTCTGGATTTTAAATCAGTTTTTGCTGTAAAATTTGTTTTACGTTACATATTTGCAGAAGTAAAACATTTTATATATCAGTATTATAAGTTATCTTCTGATATCTGATTTACATATAAACGCCACTGAGATTGCATTCATAGAGATGAAATAAAAAACTTTTATAGAATTCAGCGCCCAAACAACAGTATTTTAGCTAAATTATTACAATGAAATTACTTCATGAAACTTAATACAAGTCCGTTTCATTTCAATCGCCAGAAATAGTAAAAATATCGAGACAAATTCATTTTTTTTCTTTAAAATCGAGTCGTCACTGTAGGTAGTTTATATCATTGTCAAGTTCTCCTCCTCCGCAGTAAATGTAAATGATCGTTACTTTGTGGACGAAAATATATGATCTATTTCAGATATACTTGTAATTATAATAATATGATTTTAATTGATTGCTTTTCTCTGAAACAATAAGTCCAGATATACTTCAAATTATAAGAACAAATTTCTAATTCATAGTTTTTCTCTGAAACAATAAACCGTTACTGTATGTAGTTTATTTAATTTCATAATTAATGCTTAATGGGCATACTTTTGAGGACAACAACAGATCACAAACCATTCTTGATATTTACATATTTAATGATATTAGAATTTAAATAAATTTCTCTGGAACAATAAACCGTTACTCTATGTAGTTTAATTAATTTCCGGAATGTCAATTAATGCTAAATGGACATATTTTTGAGGACGACAACAGACCATAAACCAGTCTTGATATACACATATTTAATGATATTAGAATTAAATTAAATTTCTCTGTAACAATAAACCGTTACTGTATGTACTTTATTTAATTTCAGGTATATCACCTAATGCTTAACGGACATACTTTTGAGGACGACAACAGAACACAAACCATTTTTGACATATCATTATTTAATGATATTTAACAAAAATGTGTGCAATGAACGCTAAGATATACAATTCTTTATAACTCTTGCCAAGGAATGGAAACATACAACTGAACTTAAGATGCATGGAATGGGTCATAAAACATGGTTACCGTTATGCATTATTAGAAAGGCGTGCCGTAAAATATACATTACATCGTCAGAAGCAATGCATACAATAGTCATGATGTCAATAAATATATTGCAAATATTAAATAAATATACCACATATTTATATTGTTGTCTCTTTGAAATAAATATTGCAATAAAATAAAACCATGCTAATCCGATTACTTTGCATAATGCTTGTGTTATTTTTCATTGTCTCTCTAAACGCCAGTCCACTGCTAAATAAAGTGTATTCAACTGTTGTTTTCTATAAGGTCCCTATTGAAAAAAATGTTTATAAGTTACTCGGAATGGGCAGCCATTCTTGACACTTCCCGTTCCCGAATGACGTGTAAGTAGTCTTAACAATTCTCCATAAGTAATTTTACAGAGTGATGTCAGCTTATATAATGACGTTGACCACGTGATATGCTGAAACGGGGATCTAGGAGGTAAATAAATAACGATGAAATTAAACTTCAAATATCTTATATATTGTATAAATCAGTCAATTACTCATTTAAGATATAAAGGTAATACACCGTTAGAAAAGTAATAAAAATCAGTATTTTAAATATCTTAAAATTATCATTATTTGATATACAGATGTTGTGTAAATCAATCCCTGTATCTGGTTTCAAAACATAATAATTTCACCGTGTACAACGTACAGAATCTATAGTTTATCTAATATTTCATCCTCATCCCTGTCGGTAGGGATTACAATTTACCGACTGCTTGTTACGAGCAGAGGGGTAAGATCCTCACCAAAAAGGAACCCACCTGTTGACCATGGGTGGCACAAATGAATCCTGGTGATTGAGTGACGCAGGAGTCTGATAGAACTTCTGTGACGCAACAAACCATTTTGGTCTTGATTTTAAGTCAAGGTTAGAGGTCGTATGAGCCCAACCAGGATCCATCGGTATGTCATGGTATTTTTTAAATATAGTTTATGATGTATCTCTCTTCCTCCATTTTATTTCATCACTTTTTCATTCTAATTGATGTGTAAATATTATTTTATCATGTATATACTTGAGTTGTCTTTCTCTCATCTCAAATCTTTGAAAACTGTCATGGCTTATGGGCTAATCTTGTAAAGTGAAATGCTATATAATTATACGTATGCAACCTTGAGATGGATGTTGGTGCGGTTCTTGTCTCGTCGGGATTTAAAACATCCATCGGGTAGCATGTGAGTTCTGATGTATAACTTTACTTGATTATATTGTATTCTTACCAACATGCCTGTCATTTTTCAATTCACAAGGCAATTCTTTGGATTTATCGGTGAACCTGGCGAGGTGAAGATACAAATTGAATGTCAGAAAAAATTTACTCTGACAATCCTTTCTCTGTCAAGAACTACTCCAGAGAACAAGAGGAATGCACTGAGGATAAAACGGCATTAAATTTAAACAGTCAATGAGTCACAGATATTTTCCGCATCAAATCCAAATGAGATGGAAAACTAATACTTACTTACTAAAACTTTTATTTTGACGATTAGCAGTTCGGATTTACCCCAAAACATTAACACGTTATCTTTCTATACCAGTAAACCATATATTCCAAATCTGCATAACAAGCTTTCTTGCATTGGTATTGAAGTTTACGATCCTTCGGATCAGTCAGGTATCAAGGTTGTGATACAACCGACACATTTCAAATTGTGTTGAAGTATAATGTTTAAAATAAATATTACATAATATACATTAATTTTATAAGACTTTTTAACGGGGTTTAACGACATATCCAACACGTTTCATATTATATATATGTCATATCCAGTTTTATCGGTGGAGGAAGACCTCGGAATGAATCTTAGTAGATCCACCGTTCTTCCGTAAGTTACTGGCAAACTTTCTTACATAACGTTTTTAGAGCAAGATGAGGCCAAGTATATTTATATATATATATATATATATATATAAATATATATATATATAGTGATACAAAGTAAACTGAGGCCAAGTATATATATATATATATATATATATATATATATATGGAGATAATTATTTGTGAATAACCACTCGACCATGACCTATATATTATGGAATAACATGCAACACGTCTGGACAGGGTGGACAAATTTACATTCATGAAGTGATATCTTTATATGCGTAGGATCCAGTTAAGGATTCATGACTACGCACATGCTATATAAAGGACAGATTTATAAACCCGTTGGATCATATAGATACAGTGAATTCATATATATTTAATTTCATAAAGGGAGATAATTAAATTCATAACAACGGAATCGTTAAATCTGTCCTTTATATAGCATGTGAGTAGTCATGAATCCTTTACTTCATGTATGTAAATTTGTCCACCCTGTCCAGATGTGTTGCATGTAATTCCATAGTATATAAGTCATGGTCGACACCAAATTTATTGGTTTGGCAGAGGCCTTGATATTGTATCTATGGTTTGCATTGTAGCTAGGCGCACTCGCCGTAGTCTGGTCTGTACATTTATGTCTTGGTTATTCACAAATAATAATTTCCATATATATATATCTATATATATATATATATATATATATATATATATATATATATATATATATATATAGAAATTATTATATATTATATATATTATATAGTGATACAGAGTAAACTGAGGTCAAGTATATATATATTTAGTGATACATGGTAAACTGAGGCCAAGAATATATATATATTTAGTGATACAGAGTAAAATGAGGCCAACTTTATATATATTTAGTGATACAGAATAAACTGAGGCCTAGTATATATATATTTAGTGATACAGAGTAAACTGAGGCCACGTATATATATATTTAGTGATACAGAGTAAACTGAGGCCAAGTATATATATATTTAGTGATACAGAGTAAACTGAGGGCAAGTATATATGTATATATAGTGATACAGAGTAATCTAAGGCTAAGTATATACAATATATATATAGTTATACAGAGTAAACTGGGGCCAAGTATATATATATTTAGTGATACAGAGTAAACTGAGGCCAGGTATATATATATATATAGTGATACAGAGTAAACTGGGGCTATGTACATATATATTTAGTGATACAGAGTAAACTGGGGCTATGTACATATATATTTAGTGATACAGAGTAAACTGGGGCTATGTACATATATATTTAGTGATACAGAGTAAACTGGGGCTATGTATATATATATTTAGTGATACAGAGTAAACTGGGGCTATGTACATATATATTTAGTGATACAGAGTAAACTGAGACCAAGCATATATATATTTAGTGATAAAGAGTAAATTTGCATTACTTCGAAGCCGACAATTCGACCTATTCCTGATATACTTGTACAAAGATAATAAAATAGACTTCTCTTGAAATTGTTATTGTATGTTGTTATTGTATTTATTTCTAGGTCAGTCACCGCAGAATATTACCCCCGTTCAAAGTACGTCAACACCGAGTACTGTTACTCCAACAACGTAAGATGACATTGCTTTGAGGACGATTGCACACGATCTTTTCCGGATATACCTGTAAAAATAATCAAATAGACTTCTCTTGATAAATAAGTCGATATTGTATGTAGTTTATTTGTGTCTATGTCAGTCAACCCAGTCACTACTACTTCCACTCCATAATAAATGGTCATTACTTCGGGAAAAACAACACATGACCTATTCCGGATCATCTTGTTTAAGAATCAAAGTACCTTTATTACTTGGATGGGATTACTTTTTTTGCATACTAGAAATCGATTTTAAAGTTTGGTTTTATCTGGTACGGGCATTTTATCCTACAACCCCTCCACGTGCCTTTTTAACCTCTTTGCGCTTAGGTATGACATATTCAAGTTCATCAATTATATGTTTAATTGACATCTGATGAGAAAGTATGCAAACAAATCAAATAAAATAAAAGATTATTTTCAACAAATGCAAACGTGTGTTTGTATTCAAATCAATGGTCGTTTCATTCCGATAAACACATTCGGCAGTATATAATTTATTCAACAGTTGTTTTCCATAAGACCACTATTGAAAAAATATATTGATAAGTTACTCACGAATGGGTAGACATTCTTGACTATTCCCGTTCCCGAATGACAAGAAAATAGTCGTAATCATTCTCCATAATTCGTTTTACATAGTGATGTCAGCTTATAAAATGACGTTGACATTGTGATATGCTGAAGCGGGGATCTAGGAGGTAAATAAATACCATGAAATTAAACTGCAAATATCTAAAAGTATTCTGTACAAATCAGAAAATTATTTATTTAAATGGAGTATATCAGGAAAATACGCAAGGAATGTCTTTAAAAATATAATAAATATTAAAATGGATTACTATTAATAAATAAAATCCGACTGATTTGGTATGGCAAATCCACCAAAACGTGACAAAGTCGATATTTATCGGAATGGTAAATTTGAAACGAAATCCCCATTCTAAAAACAGATAGCACTAAACTACTGCTTGACGTTACTCGGACTCTTTCTAAGATGAAACAATTTTAACTACCTGTAAACATGTATCAATAGCGGACCTATTCTTTAAAAAGGGCGTACACTCCTCCCCCTAAACTCCCATATGTAATAAAAAATAATTATATAATTTCTACTGTAAACGTCTTTGCCCGTTCAGATTTTGTGTTCCCCACCTGCTTCTAAACTGAAATCCTGGATACACCCTTGTGTATAATAGATCAATTTGAAACAAAATAAAATCACGTGATTCATTTAATACGTCACAAATTATGGTGCACTTTTAAGCGGGATATCATTTTAGTCTAACCTAAGCACTGTACCTGTATTCAAAACATAATAATTTCCTTGTGTTCATAAATATTTTACCCGTTGTCGGTAGGGATTAGAAATTACGGACTGCCTGTTCCGAGCAGAGAGGTAAGATCCTCTCCAAACAAAATGTAACCCAACTGTGGGTGGCAACTCATGTGGTTGGTTGGAGGAATCTTGGAGGTTGAGCGACGCGGGAATCTGACAACGCACCACACAACTTTGGTCCAGATTTCAAGTCAAGGTCGGATTGGCTCGGTCTGTCATGATATTTTACTTGGATTATATTTTATCATATATCCTCCTTTCTCAATTTATTCCATCACCATTAACTTTTTCTTTCTCAATCACTTGTCGATATTATTTTTCTATGTATATTCTCACGGTAATCTTTCTTTCAAATCCTTGAAAACTGTCATGGCTTATGGGCTAATCTTATAAAGTAAAATGTTATATGGCGTTGCGTATGCCACTTTGAGATGGATGTTGGTAAGGATCAGTCTGGTTTCAAATTTACATTCTTCGGATGGTATGCGGAATCTGATATATTCCTTTACTTGAGTATAGTGTTCGAGTATTCTTGTCTTCATGTCTGTCTGATATCAACAGCATGTGTCCCCATGTTGGTCTCTGAGCCATATGAGAAACGTGGACAACAAACATAACACAAACTCATTATAGGTTCAAAAAAAAGCACACCAAAACAAATTTACAAGTTGGCCTGTACCTGCTCAGTCTTTGCACAAACATGCTCTACATGATTATGTTGAGACTGAATCAGATGATATACCTTTAACGATTCTACCGCGTTTTATAGCGATTAAGTCTACGAACGAAAAACGATCACTAACTAAATTTCCACGTTTCGCGATTCACAAGGCAATTTTTGGATTTGTCGGTGAACCGCGCGAGATGAAAACACTCAAATGCGTTGAAAGTCATAAAAAAAGTCATTCTCACAATCCTCTCATTGTCAAGACTTTTATTAATAAACCAGTTAAAGTTCAACCACACAAAACATTGAACTCCTCTCCAAAGGTGTTGTTTTTCTCCAGAGAATTCCAGGTAAATGACATTGAATTACATATAGAAAGTTAAGGACTTATAGAACTTTTCCGCATCAAATTTAAAAGATTGAAAACTAATACTCAGCAATACATTGTTTTGACATTCAACAGTTACCACAAAACGTAAAACTATGAAATCTTTCTATACCTGTAGACCAATAAATTTTAAATCTTGGTCAATGTTTTTATTTCAAAGAATTCGGACATCATCGAGAAAGATGAAAGCGAGATGCCATTTGTACCCGAAATGTAGAAATAGGGCTTAGGAAACATTGGGGCTTTTTCGAAAAATTGTCTGTAATGGAAAATCGAACAAAAAATTTCAGGAAGGGAAGTGAGACATCTTGTCAATGCTTCTCCTCCAACTGCTGTATCAAACAAATCATATGCAGATGTGAGTTGTTGAGAAGAGAACACGATTGATAGACGGAGGTTACCGACCAACCTACAACAGATATGATACAAACTTCTCAAATATTAAAGGTCATACGTGAAACTCAAACTAAATCTAGTGATAAACCTATTATTACAAAACCAAAACCTAATTTATTAATCAAAGGACTCAAGGTCATGAGAGGCACCATTTGTTTGTTTGTTTGAATATTTAAAGTAATCTTTATGCCATCTAAGGCTAAAAGGCGACCAGTTAACCTCACTGCTCTTTCCTGGGATCCTGTAAGTTTAACCAGTACCCGAGTACACCCATCTCAGCAAATAACTGATAACTGTCCCACTTGAATCAGCGGTGAGAGACAAATGAAAATGAGACGTAATATCAATCATTGCGGAGACTGTGGCCAGGTGTAGATTTAAACTCATGAAGAATGAAATACTCATATTGACCAACTATGAAGCAATTCTTGTTCGAAAATCGTAGATAATTCAAATAAAAACCATATATACAATTCAGTGTTTTCCTCAGAAATGCATGAAACAAGAAATGTGATGGGGTTGGCACGAGATGGGTATCCAGTCATGTGTTGAAAAGAAGTTTAAGTGTGTTCATTAAAGCATCGTCAGATACCCCCTTGTTGCCAATTCCGATACTTTCCATCCATCACGATGTATAAAAGTGACATCCGGAGGTATCTGACCATGCATTAATGATGCATGACTAGAATATGTTTCTCATCTATATTAGAATATTAGTATCATAAACATATAGTAAAGGAGTGTTTCAATGGACATCTTGTCATATATCAAAGCTAATACAATTGAGAAGTTTGTATTTTTAATGTTTGATTCTTATTTTTCATTAAGTGTATGTGTATTTCCAAATAAATATAGATTTTAAAGAAGTAAACAATAAAAGTTAAATCTTAAAATATCCCTTATAAATGGGACCTCAGTAACCGATGCGTCGATTCTTTAGGACTCGACATTTGAAGGCGCCGACTTTTAGAGTTTCTCGAATTTGTCAACATCCGTTGGGCGACATCAATGGTTTTTCGTATTTTTTATTCAATTTCTGTACAAAATAAACCGTTCAAGTGGTGATTTTATCCTATCTTTGTTGAAAGATGATGCTGAGAAAACCCCTCTACGATGATTGCAGATGATAATGAGGATCACGATGAATCCCTGGTAAATTTAACGTTGGATGAAGTCTTTCATAATGTGACCGCCACTGGTGATGGCGCCACGGAAATTGTTGGAAGTGACTTTGAGATTTTTGTTCGAAAAACACTAGGAAATATACAAAACACTATAAAATCTAACAGGCGTCTATTGATGATAGAATATCCCAGTCTCAAATTTGTATTAAAGCTAATATAAAATCAATTGACCAAAGGGGACAAATGTGTCCTCTCGTGTGACCGCCATAGAGTCATAAATTATAATTTTGATCACAAACATAACTGAAATTTAATCAGTTGCCATTTGCAATAAATTGCAGATCGAAAAAGTTACGAAAACCCAGGAATTACAAGCTGGCATTTTAGCTACGAAAACAGTAACTCATCGATCAAGTATTCAATTTGCCGGTGTGGAACAAAGTGTCGCCTCAATGAAAAAAGCATTGTCTTCAAACCAAAATACATTAAATGGCCTTTGATGGTGAAATAAATGATATATTTATACGTAGTAAATATCGAGAAGACGACCACTCCTACGCTTTATCTCAACTACAACATGCTAAAGAACATTGCAACAGACCAGAGCAATTTTCATGTGAGAACCACTTGCGTCTACCTAATGTCAACGAACCTGTTTCATATTGTGCGGCATGTTGCCGCTAAAACCGATATTCCGAATGCAGAAATTATGAAAGCACATAGGATTGGTAAAATCGGTATAATTTATGGCAGAATCATGCCCTGGCAGGTAATCTTCAACTATCCGACGTTCAATTCTTCTTGACAGACTACCTAACGGACGAGGATTTACAAACAAGAAGATCACTGAAATATGTCATTGACCAGGCTAAGCGAGTAAAGAAACGATGGAAATTCCGTAACAGTAAACATGTTCTCGACGGTCAAGTGTATCCACATGATTAGGACAATACCCAGTCTAATTGTGAAGATACATTAAGTATAAGACTGCGGAAAGTGAATTCATGGACAAGAAACAATAAGTGTTTTATGCAAAATGTTCTAATTGATATTGATTTCGATTTAATATTCATTGTTGAATCAAAACTGAAAAATGACAGTATAATTAAGTTAAGTGGATATAAGTGTATTGGCCACAATCGATCATTCGTGTAAATGACAATAGTTCCGGTCTAACTAGTGTATCTATAAAGAACTATTTGTTTGGCATATATGATAAAAATAGTTTTGATAGAAATTTCAGAGGTGTTCTAGCTCTAAAATTTAAGGATAAATTGTCATACTTTTGTTTTGTTATAGGTGTATGTTATTTGCCACCCGAAAATAAAAAACATAAATGGCAGGATGTCACAAGAATGTTTTAATCATTTAACTAATTTAATTTTCAGAACTAATGATTTTTATTTCGGTCTGTAATTTGGAGATGTGGCGATGAGTCGGACCTAGTAACTTTATTTGATAAAACGGTCGCGACCCTAAATTCGATAATTTTACATGCATTTCTCGTAAAGGTAGATCGGTCGCGGACTACCTATTCGTTCCACATGAATGTTTTAATAACATAGTATCGTTCTTTGTGTTTCCTGTAATTTAAACATAATGTCGGAAAGGCCCATGCCAGATTATTTTAGCAACGAACATACGTTTGCGTAGCTTTGTTTGCGTAATGAGATCAATTACAAGAGCAAAATACAAATGTATATCATGTAAACGTTGCAAGTAACAGACTGTTATTGAAGTTTAATTGTAGTGTGATACCTGACAATTTCATGTATAATGTGCAAAAAGTAAATATATGCATTAAACACATTGAGCGGCGTACATGAAATCTTAAATATATTGATACAGTTCATGAAAATATTTGTAAAATTTATTATTGTGAAATTGACTCAAAGTTTAAATATTTGATTCTATACATAACAAAAGGGCACGGTGCACATTCAAGCCCTGGTGAAATGATTATTTGATAATTATCGTAAAGCTGAAAATTCATATTTAAAATGTACATATCGTGCTGAAAGATCAAAGTTACTTTTAGATTTTAAAAAGAAAAACAATCGTTACAGAATATAGAAAGGCCAAACGGCGATTCAAAGATGAAATAAAAATTGGAATAATACTAAAGAATTTTGGAATCAATTAAATAATTTAGGTAGTGATGCAAACAAAAGTAATATACCAATAGAAATTAAACTAGAAAATGGTACAATAAGCAACAATATAAGTTAAGTATTAATTAATAAATGGAAATGCGATTTTTCGGATATTTATAACGTCGGAGTGAGTCTCCGACGTTATAAATATCCGAAAAATCGCATTTCCATTTATGTCAATGATATAAACTCGAGAGAATATCAGTCAAATAACGACTTAAATTTCCTTAACGCGGAAGATTTAGATGTACCAATTATTCTTGAAGAGTGTATGAGAGCTATTTTTCTTGCTAAATTTGCTCAAGCAATTCGGATAAAGCGTTTACACAATGAGGTATTTAAAAATGATTGTTTCGTTTTAAAATAAAATTTTATGTTAGCTGTTTCATGACTGGTTGTTAAATCAATGTGTCTTGTCATTATGGTCGAAATCGATTATCAAACCAATTCCCCCAAAAAATGTTCAAAACGACACGAAGGTGCCATCTAGTTATAGAGGCATTACTTTAATACCGACGTCATGCAAATTATATACTAACATATTAAATTAGCGTTTGGTTAGATATTTAGAATTGAATGACATAATTGTGGATGAGAAAAAATAGTTTCAGAAAGAATAGATCGCATGATGATCACATTTTTTCTTTAACATCGATTATAAGATATAGGAATAAAGATAATCTACCCACTTATACCTGCTTTGTCGACATTGCTAAAGAATATGTTCGGGTGAATAGGGGTGTACTGTATATAAAAGTAGTTAATATTGGGATATTTGGTAATTTACCTGAATATATTAAGAGTTTGTACAATGCATGTTCAGAATCAGTACTTGTTAACGTTAAGGGCAGTTTCATAGATATTTTTATCTCAGATGCGGTGTTAAACAAGTGGACGTAGTCTCGCCGATTTTGTTTTCTAGTTTTATTGCTTCTGATAATGAATTTAAAGTATGCATTCTTTTATTTGCAGACGACATAGTATTATTAGCTCCTTCGAAGTTAATGATCAATTTAATATATACTTGGTGCTATAATAATCGAATGTCATCAAATATAAATAAAAAGAAAGTTGTTCACCTTATGAAATAATCTCAATTAAAAACTGAGTTCAATTTTCATTTGTGTAACCAAAAACTTGATATATACGATAACTATAAGTATCTAGGTATTGTTTTAAATGAGTTTTTTTATTTCACGGAAACGTCAAATGTCTTAAGTGAAAGTGCTGGGAGAGCATTTTCCTCCCTAGTTTCGAATTTGTATAATAAAGTTGATGTCATGTATTCATCATACACTAAGCTATATGACAGTAAAATTGTATCAATAATAGATTATTCCTCAAGTTTCTGGGGGCTTCATTAAAGACCAGATACATTGCACAATAAAGTAACACGCTTTTTCTAAGGAGTATATAAATGTACATCCAACCCGGAAATCCAAGGTGATATGGGATGGGTACCTCCAAAATTAGACGACAATGTTATAGCATGGTTGTATACTTTTAATATTAAAAATAATTCCTAAACCAGATATTATCATATCTTCATCAAAACTCACATTAACTCTTGTAGAGTATTTTGAGTTAAAAGGGGTGTACTTAATGTTTTTATGGAAAACAACTGTTGAATATACTACCGAATGTGTTTATCGGAATGAAACGACCATTGATTTGAATGCAAACACTCGTTTGCATTTATTGAAAATAATCTTTTATTGTTTTGATTTGTTTGCATACTTTCTCATCAGATGTCAATTAAACAAATAATTGATGAACTTGAATATGTCATACCTAAGTGCAAAGAGGTAAAAAATAAGGCACGTGGAGGGTTTGTAGGATAAAATGTCCGTACCAGATGAAACCAAACTTGAAAATTGATTTCTAGTATGCAAAAAAGTAATCCCATCCAAGGTACTTGGTCCGGAATAGGTCTTGTGTTGTCATTCCCTAAGTAATGACCATTTATTATGGAGTGGAAGTAGTAGTGACAACGTTGACTGACATAGACACAAATAAACTACATACAATATCGACCTATTTTTCAAGAGCAGTCTATTTTATTCTTTTTATTCCGATCCGGAATAGATCGTGTGTAATCGTCCTCAAAGCAATGACAACTTACGTTGTTGGAGTAACAGTACTCGGCTTTGACGTACTTGGAATGGGGGTAATATTCTGCGGTGACTGACCTAAAAATAAATACAATAACTACATACAATAACAATTGACTTATCAAAAGAAGTCTATTTTATTATCTTTGTACAAGTATATCAGGAATAGGTCGTGTTGTCGGCTGCAAAGTAATGCAAATTTACTCTGTATCACTAAATATATATATACTTAGCCTCAACTTGAGATTTTCCTCAATGCAATTTATCATTTCTTCATATACAATGATCCTCGTTGCATGTTTATTTTACCAATGTGTGAAGATGTGTTCCGACGGTAATTCCGTGTGGTCATTTGATGTTTAATGAGTTCTAGTAATGATTACGAACAATTGAGAATTTTCAGTTGAGGAAAATCTCAGTTTGAGATATTAGTGAAACCGGCCATAGAGCATTTCGGTGTTTTAAACTTTAAAAAAAAGAGTCTTCCGTTGCCGAGTGATCTAATGCGCCGTCTCAATATCACTAAACTCTCACCACTAAGGTCGTATGTTCGAGTCCCGCTTGCTCTAAAAACGTTATGTGAGAAAGTTTGCCAGTAACTTGCGGAAGAACTGTGGTTCTACTAAGATTCATTCCGAGGTCTTCCTCCACCAATAAAACTGGATATGCCATATATAACCTGACTCAGTCTGAGGTCTTCCCCCACCGATGAATTAAACTGGATATGCCATATATAACATGAAACGTGTTGGAAATGTCGTTAAACCCCGTTAAAAAATCTTACAAATTTAATGTATATTATGTGATATTTATTTTAAACATTATACTTCAACACAATTTGAAATGTGTCGGTTGAATCATATTCTTGATACCTGACTGATCCGAAGGATCGTAAACTTCAATATCAAGGCAAGAAAGGTTGTTATGCATATTTGGAATACATTGGTTTACTGGTATAGAAAGATAACGTGTTTATGTTTTGGGGTAAATCCGAACTGCTAATCGTGAAAATAAAAGTTTTGGTAAGAATTAGTTTTCCATCTCATTTGGATTTGATGCGGAAAACATCTGTGACTCATTGACTGTTTAAATTTAATGCCGTTTTATCCTCAGTGCATTCCTCTAGTTCTCTGAAGTAGTTAAATGTATTGTGTTGCTGAATTTTAACTCGTAAATTAATAATGTCTTGACAGAGAAAGGATTGTAATAATAATTTTTTCTGACATTCAATTTGTATCTTCACCTCGGCAGGTTCACCGATAAATCCAAAGAATTGCCTTGTGAATTAAAAAAATGACAAGTTTAGTTAGTGGTCGTTTTTCGTCAGTAGTTCGTTATAGGAATATCATCTGATTTAATCTCAACAAAATCAGGTCCATCAAACTTGCGTAAAGACTGGGCAGGTACAGGTTTGGTAGTAGTTTTGTTTTGGTGTGCTTTTGTAACCCATAATGAGTTGTGTTTGGTTCGTTGTCCACGTTTCTCATCCACCTCAGAGTCCAACAAGGGGACACATTCTGTGGATATCCGACAGACGTGCTGTCAAGAATACAATATAATCAAGTAAAATTACATCAGAACTCACATGCTACCCGACGGATGTTTTAAATCCCGACAAGACAAGAACCGCACCAACATCAATCTCAAGGTGGCATACGTATAACTATATGGCATTTCACTTTACGAGATTAGCCCATAAGCCATGACAGTTTTCAACAATTTGAGATGAGAGAAAGACAACTCAAGTATATAAAATAATATTGACACGTAAATTAGAATGAAAAAGTGATGAAATAAAATGGAGGAGGAGAGATACATCATAAAAAATAATGATAATAAAAAAAATACAATGGCAGACCAATGGATCCCGGTATGGCTCATCCGACCTCTCTCCAGACAAAAATGGTTTGTTGCGTCACAGAAGTTCTATCAGACTCCTGCGTCACTCAATCACCAGGATTCATTTGTGCCACCCATGGTCAACAGGTGGGTTCCTTTTTGGTGAGGATCTTACCCCTCTGCTCGGAACAAGCAGTCGGTAAATTCTAATCCCTGCCGACAAGGGTGAGGATGAAATATTAGATAAACTATAGATGCTGTACGTTGTACACGGTGAAATTATTATGTTTTGAAACCATATACAGGGATTGATTTACACAACATCCGAATATCAAATAGTGATAATTTTAAGATATTTAAAATACTGATTTTTATTACTTTTCTAACGGTGTATTACCTTTATATCTTAAATGAGTAATTTACTGATTTATACAATATATAAGATATTTCAAGTTTAATTTCATCGTTATTTATTTACCTCCTAGATCCCCGTTTCAGCATATCACGTGGTCAACGTCATTATATAAGCTGACATCACTATGTAAAATTACTTATGGAGAATTGTTAAGACTATTTACACGTCATTCGGGAACGGGAAGTGTCAAGAATGGCTGCCCATTCGCGAGTAACTTATAAACATTTTTTTCAATAGGGACCTAATGGCAATCAACAGTTGAATACACTTTATTTAGCAGTGGACTGGCGTTTAGAGAGGCAATGAAGAATAACACAATCATTATGTAAAGTAATCGGATTAGCATGGTTTTATTTTATTGCAATATTTATTTCAAAGAGACAACAATATAAATATGTGGTATATTTATTTAATATTTGCAATATATTTATTGACATCATGACTATTGTATGCATTGCTTCTGACGATGTAATGTATATTTTACGGCACGCGCGTGTCTTTCTTATAATGCATAACTGTAACCATGTTTTATGACCCATTCAATGCATCTAGAGTTCAGTTGTATGTTTCTATCCCTTGGCAAGAGTTATAAAGAATTATATATTTTAGCTTTCATTGCACACATTTTTGTTTAATATCATTAAATATGTATATGTCAATAATGGTTTGTGGTCTGTTGTCGTCCTCAAAAGTATGTCCGTTAAACATTAGGTGGTGTACCTGAAATTAAATAAAGTACATACAGTAACGGTTTATTGTTACAGAAAAATTTAATTTAATTCTAATATCATTAAATATGTGTATATCAAGACTGGTTTATGGTCTGTTGTCGTCCTCAAAATAAATGTCCATTAAGCATTAATTGACAAGCCTGAAATTAAATAAACTACATACAGTAACGGTTTTTTTTCCCAGAGAAATTTAATTTAAGTCTAATATCATTAAATATGTAAATATCAAGAATGGTTTGTTATCTGTTAAATAAACTACATATAGTAACGGTTTATTGTTTCAGAGAAAAACTATGAATTAGAATTATATTTTTATAATGCGAAGTATATCTAGAATTATTGTTTCAGGGAAAAACTATGAATTAGAATCATATTATTACAATTACAAGTATATCTGAAATAGATCATGTATTTTCGTCCACAAAGTAACGATCATTTACATTTACTGTGGAGGAGGAGGAGAACTTGACATTGATATAAACTAAGCTAAAATATTGTTGTTTGGACGCTGAATTCTATAAAAGTTTTTTATTTCATCTCTATGAATGCAATCTCAGTGGCGTTTATATGTAAATCAGATATCAGAAGATCACATATATTACTGATATATAAAATGTTTAACTTCTGCAAATCTGTAACTTCAAACAAATTTTACAGCAAAAACTTGTTTAAAATCCAGACAATAAATGCAAATTTAGTGTTATAAAATTAGAATATGTTTTGATATCTTATATTAACTTCTTATAAGTCTACAAATCATCATTTTATTAATGTGATAATTGACATATCTTAAATCAAGTTTAAAATAAAAAATTACTGTGAAAATGTTCATCATTACTTTTACCACAAATGATTTTAAGACGTCAAAGTATTTAAACGAAATCACATATTTTTATACATCAGATCTCATCAAAAGGTTTGAAAAAGCTACGTGGATGATTTGTAGGATGAAATGTCCGTACCAGATAAAACAAACTTGGAAATCAATTTTTAGTATGCAAAAAAATAATACCTCCTGTGTAATAACGATACTTGCAAAGGACGAGGTTTTAAGGAGAAAACTGTCAGCTTTTTTGGCTCTTTGTAAATACTTTACATATTTTTTTTATCAAATTCCCATACGTATTGTTCTATTGCTGCTTTGGCTTCTGCAATGCTATCGAGTATATCAGCATGTAGTATCATTCTATATATATTTATCTGAGCATTATGGTGTTTGATATCTTACAAATATGAGTTTTGTGGTGTATATTATAAACACATCTTGTTTCAGTATATATTTAAATGTATCGGGCTACAATTTCGCGAACCCTTCCCATACAATTTACCAATACAAGTTTTGAGTCGAGCCAGGGTGTGTCACCAAGTCGTATTGTTACAATATCAAAAGGGATACATAGTTTAACCAAAGATGTAATAATTGCAGTTAACAGTTTACATGTACAGTTATTGCAATAAGCATTGAATCAGTCCGAATCATACAACTGGACCTTTCATTCAATAGATGGAATTCAATATATGGAATTCAATAGATGGAATTCAGTAAGCAGCTGATTATCGAATGGTCAGCAAATTGCTGTATGGTCATTTTTATGACTCTGACATCTAATTCAAGAATCAAATATGCATACCAAGGGGTAATATGTTAGAGGTCAAGAATGACATTTATCCTAGTAGAATCCATATAAGAGTTTATTAGTACTATCTAAGAAAAGTTGAGCTCTGCAATGGCGTATTTTGCTAATGACCGTACCAAGCGATTATCTCAATTATATACACATGTATATATATTCATTATAATGTCTCCACATTTATTGTGTTTAATCTGCTGTGGTGATTATGTTCCTCGATTGCTAGTTATCTTGTTGGTTATATACTTTCTACATATTCAAAAACAGTAAATATCGTTTACAATAGTTTGATAAAGTGGTTCCTAATTCGCCCGTTGTTTCTTTATACTTCAGTTTATTTACAGATCAGTAATGTATAAATGATTTGTATTACAGTTTAACAATGTGTTATCTTGATTTCTTAAATAGAGAATTCACAGATTTTTGTACGAACTATTTCTAAATAATTTCAGTTTAATTTCACCGGTATTTATTTACCGGTGTGGATCTCAGCTGCAGCATATTAAGGCTGACGTAATTGTGTAGAATTATTTGTGGATAACTGTTTAGACCGCCAAGTTCATTATATAAGCTGACGTCATTGTGTAGAATGAATATGGAGAATTGTTAAGTCCCTCAAGGCTATTATATAAGCTGACGTCATTGTGTAGAATGATTTGTTTGTGGATAATTGTTAAAACCGTCAAGGTAATTATATAAGCTGACGTCCTTGTGTAGAACTATTTATTTGTGGGGAATTTTTATAAGTTGACGCCATTGTAAAGAACGATTAGTGGATAATGGTTAAGACCGTCAAGGCCATTATATAAGCTGACGTCATTGTGTAGAATGATTTGTTTGAAGATAATTGTTAAGACTGTCAAGGTGTTATCATAAAAGCTGACGTCATTGTGTATAATATTTTTTTGTGGAGAATCGTTAAGACCGTCAAGGCCATTATATAAGCTGACGTCATTGTGTAAATGATTTGTGGTGAATTGTTAAGACCGTTGAAGCCATTTTATAAGCTGACGTAATTGTGTAGAATGATTTGTGAAGAATTGTTAAGACCGTCAATGTCGTTATATAAGCTGACGTCATTGTGTAGAATGATTTGTTTGTGGAGAATTGTTAAGACCGCCAAATCCATTATATAAGCTGACGTCATTGTATATAATGATTTTGGAGAATTGTTAAGACCGTCAATGCCATTATATAAGCTGACATTATTGTGTAGAATGATTTGTTTGTAGATAATTGTTAAGACCGTCAATGTCATTATATAAGCTAACGTCATTGTGTAGAATGTTTTTGGAGAATTGTTAAGACCGTCAAGGTAATGATATAAGCTGACGTCATTGAGTAAAATGATTTTGGATAACTGTTTAGACCGCCAAGGTCATGATATAAGCTGACTTCATTGTATACAATGATTTGTTTGTGGAGATCTGTTAAGACCGTCAAGGTAATGATATAAGCTGACGTCATTGAGTAGAATGATTTTGAAGAATTGTTAAGACCATCAAGGTTAATATATAAACTGTCGTAATTGTGTAGAAGGATTTGTGAATAGTTGTTAAGACCGTCAAGGTTAATACATAAGCTGACGTCATTATGTAGAATGATTTGTTTGTGGATAATTGTTAAGACACTCAATGTCAACATATAAGCTGACGTCATTGTGTAGAATGATTTTTGGAGAATTAGTAAGACTGTCAAGATCATTATATAAGCTGACGTCATTGTGTAGAATGATTTTGGATAACTGTTTAGGTGGAGTTTTGTTAAGACCGTCAAGGTAATGATATAGGCTGACGTCATTGAGTAGAATGATTTTGAAGAATTGTTAAGACCGTCAAGGTTAATATATAAACTGTCGTAATTGTGTAGAATGATTTGTGGATAGTTGTTAAGACCATCAAGGCCATTATATAAGCTGACGTCATTGTGTAGAATGATTTTTTGGAGAACTATTAAGACTGTCAAGGTCATTATATAAGCTGATGTCATTGTGTAGAATGATTTGTAGAGAATTGTTCAGGTCAATTGCTTTAGTTTTTCATGCGTACCAACTCCGCGCACCAAGGGAAATAATTTTATCGAGGCCTGACAGAGTCACTACATACCGCTATACTACAACTGACCCTATTTCGGATGTCATAATCATTTACGGATACGTCTGAAATTGGTTTCTTATATTATGTCCAATATATGAAATATGCATACTGATATAAAATAGTTGTTTATAGCAATTTAACCTGAATATGAAATATAATAGAAATCTTAATAATTATACAAATGTGCTCAATACGTATAAAAACGTTAGTTTTCAACTGCAATTTAATAAACGATGGCATACTTTAAGAGCTATTTTTTGGTCAAATTACGCGGTGAAGTGTATATTTTATTTTGATTGTCATTAAATAGGTATCAGAGCGTATTTTGTGAGGATTTAAGCAAAATTTATCCTTACACTTTATCAAAATATTAAAAAAAACGCTATATTTTTATTACAAAATTGACACTCTGCCTAAATGATTTTGTTTTTGAAAAATCCTAAAGAGTTAAATTCAAGCTTATAATTATCATTTCCGTGAAAATTAATAGTATATGCATATCTTTGTGTAACAGTTATAATTGAATGAATACTAGATGTAAACAATTTTTTTTTCGCATTGCTTGTTATATCTTATTATATCTGACGTCATTGTGTAAAATAATTGATGGAGAATTGTTAAGACTATCAAGGTCATTATGTAAGCTGGCGTCATTGTGTAGAATAATTTATGGAGAATTGCTAAGACCGTCATGGTTATTATATAAGCTGGCGTCATTGTGTAGAATGATTTGTGGAGAATGGTTAAGGTTATTAACTCGTTTATCGGGAAAGGAAAAGTCCGGAAAGGCTGCCTATTCGCGAGTAACTCATTAACAAACAGAAAAAAATGACCCACAAATAATTGATTTACACCTTCTTTTTCATAAATAAAGGGAGTAAAATGAGAAATAACATGGAGAAAAAAAACACTAAATTATTTAATTTTGATACAATATGTAAAATATTTAAGTTTGATATACAAATCAAGTAATAGTTCAAATAGTTTGCATTTCCTTCATTATCACTATGGTATGATTTGTATCTTTTGAGATCCGTTTCACAGAAAGGAAGTATAATTGGTGAGGTATTTGTATTTTTCATACAGTGGTTTACTATCTTCAAAAAACCCTCGTTTATTATCACACTGTAAGTATGTAATAACTAAATCAAGATTATTAAAAATGTTCATTTTAGCATGTTCTATATTTAAATATTGACGTTGTCTTTAGCTTACCCTGTTGGTTATGTAATGTCTTCACTTTCAATGGAATCTTGTTGAAATTTATTATTGAAATAATATACCACAACCATACACAACCTACGACAGCTTGGTACCAACTCATTGAAACTGGTTTAGAAATCGTGATTGTCTAGTTTCAGCTCTTCCCGCATAACATTAATGGGTCGATTGCTTCAGCAGACATGGAATCACAGTATAATTTCTTAAACGCATTAGAGCGCTATAACTCGCGTGATAGGCTGGGAATGATATGTTTTTATATGTTTTTATATTAGCGTATACCCGAAGATATCCGTTAATGTGACAAGTTACATGATTGTCCGATGTAACAATTTCAGATTTCCAAATAAAGTACCACAGCTATTTAATAGACGCTTTAACAATTTTAAGCTTATTCCAATTCCCTTGTGCCTGCGAGTATTTAATATATGATAAATTAATAAGTTTTTTGTTTTTTTGGGGGTGGGGGGAGGGGGGCATTTTAGTGCAAAATCTTTTGTCGTCTATATACTTACATATTTGTGATTTTTTACATACGCATGGTAGTGGAGCGGCTGTTGGAATGGGCGGTGCTGGAAAGGTTGGTTTTGGAATGGTTGGTGGAATGCAACATCGACGCCCAAGAATTCTTTCTGTTTCACATTCACAGACTGACATTGATAAATAACACCAGATAAAATAAACAGAAAGAAAACATTGAATGGTTTTATCATTAGGGCAATTGAAAACTTTAGACTTGGTTTGTTATAAAATGACTTGTAAGAAATTTTGCATAAAAATGCAATTGATATGTAAACGAATGGAGACGGCACTTTCATGGTAATGCTCCATAAAAAATTCGTACGATCTTTAATAGAATGGTTTCAGTTCTTATAGTATATCAACTTAATACTGTATATTAAGATTCGATGGGCTTTGAAATGAATCAAAATCACCAATTGTAGAGCAGAATTTGTTTTAACCTATTCATTTTTTTAGTTTACGTCGATTGTGAAACAATTCTTACATCTTAGACTAATCACGCTCATAGTCTTTCTATATAGAACAGAGGGTAATTTTATTTTAAATCCAATTTAGCTGTGAAGAACGTTTTACTGTGATAAAGCTGTAAACAATACATATCCATATTAATTTATCTACTTAAGACAATCAGCTATGATCGGTCGTTTCATTATTCCTACTTACAACGTTTTCAATAAAGACTATACAACAAGTCTAGTATACTATTATTGCGATATGCAAGAGGAAACACTAGACTATATATACTGAGTCAAATGTGTCATTGCCTTTCTACCTCTGTCTATGATATCAATATAATATTTCTTTTAATATTATTTTTCAATTTATTAACCCGATTCTCATTTCCTTTTATTCCCTTCCAAGAAGAAAGAATAAGGAACAGCTGTAACGTTTCCATTTATTTATACCAGGTATTGATTAGATGTGATGTCTAAGTGTAGTATATGCTATGCCAGATTTTGCTTTACTCATCTGCATAAAGAAATAATAACCTTAAAAAAATAGTTCAAACCAAATTAAATAGGACTATTTTAGCGCAAGAATTGTGTTAGTGTTACTACAAAAGGACGCACCTGTGTAGTGTGACGTATGCGCCTACTATAGTTGCACTTACATATATTAGTATATATAAACAATATAACACATACTAGTATATGTAAACAATATAACACATACTAGTATATGTAAACAATATAACACATACTAGTATACACAAACAATATAACACATACTAAAATACGCAAACAAAATAACACATACTAGTATACGCAATCAATATAACACATACTAATATATGCAAACAAAAAAACACATAATAGTATACGCAAAAAATATAACACATACTAGTATACATAAACAATAAAACGCATACTAGTATACGTAAACAATAAAACGCATACTAGTATACGTAAACAATAAAACACATACTAGTTTACGTAAACAATATAACACATACTAGTATACGTAAACAATAAAACACATACTAGTATACGCAAACAATATAACACATACTAGTATACGTATACAATATAACACATACTAGTATATGCAAACAATATAACACATATCAGTATATATAAACAATATGGCACATACTAGTGTACGTAAACAATATAACACATACTAGTATATTTACAATATAACACATACTTCGAAACTCTCTTTTTGATAACAACAGTATGCTGGAGGAGTATATCAATGATAAAGCATCTGTCAAATACCTTTTGTTTAAAAAAACACCAAACACCAATGCTTAAAATAGTGCTTTAAGTATGATCGAGTCAAATATAACTAATACAAGAATTCCGCGGAATTATATGTCTCGCCGTGTCCGCTTTGACCGTTAATACACACATGGGAGAGAAAAAAAATATTATGATCATGCATGAGTTATCTAACTTGGTTAATGTAGTAGGTTTAACGACTAAGAAATATTGTAGGAAGCATGTGTGAAGTTTCGATCAAATATTAAGTGATTCTTGAGATATGAAATTGATGGTAGTTTAACCAGTATTTCTAGATAAAACATATTCAAAACAAACAAAAAACGTTAACCAGTATTTTAAAGTAAAACATATCTAAAACAAACAAAAAACTTTAACCAGTATTTTTAAGTAAAACATATTCATAATAAAAACCCCAAAAACTTCTTAGTAAAACATATTTAAAAAAAAAAAAAAAAAAAATTGAAATAAAAAAAGAATAAAATCCCTTTTAAATAAAATAAAAAACAACAGAAAAGTACTCAGCATCTGAATTGTGTTATGCACGGTGTTAGTTGTAACTATGATCCAAGTATTAGTGTCCTAGCATTAGTACTTATTGAGAAATAGTGTAAAAATGAAAACTTAATGTTGGAGGTAAATGAAAAAATTCAGCATCAATCAATGTCATTGGACATGAAATATAGGTCACACTCAGCATCTGCAGTATATTATGTGATGCAGGGTGTTAGTTGTAACTATGATCCAAGTATGAGTGTCCTAGCACTTGTACTTGATGAGAAATAATTTAATAAAAACAACTTAACGTTGAAGCTAAATATAAATGTTTGACGCCACCGTCGATGGAAAAGCAACACGTTAATCTTGTCTCCCCTACGTGGCGGCGAGACAAAAACCGATACTTTAAAAATTAACATTTTAAAAAATATATTTCCATTTCGTTCAGTTTATACTAACTTATTTTAGTTCGATTACGAACAAAGCTCAGAGCTTATATGAACCGCTCTCGAGTCTGTTTTATTAGAGGCATCGGGATGAGTGGGGGATCAAACCAGAATCCTCTGGAATGAGTGGCCAACACTCTATACATTCACTACTACTCCACTTAATCTAATGTGTCTGAAGAATACACTTCTAATTAATTCCAAATCAATATCAGTTATAAATGTTTTTTAAGCGTGTAATTATACATAGTGATACGAGTAACTTACAACGATTTCCGGGAAACTCATCTCTGCCGTCCTGGCATTCGTTGATGCCGTCACCGGCTGTAGCCATAATTGGCAAATTTTGAACGATAACCCTTTTATCAACAATCGGTGGAAAGCACAGTAGAGTTTTACCTTTATTTTCGGCTGTAATAACAGTAAGAATAAATGTTAAACAGTGAAATCTGTGTAAGCAGTCTCCTCTAATGAACAGTTACTTGTCTCAAACAGTTGCATTGCTTTTCCCATAGTTACGCTTTCAGGGAAAAGTATCATCAACTCCTCCACTTTGTTGCGGCGGATATCACAGTAGAGTTTACCTTTATTTTCGGCTGTAATAACAGTAAGAATAAATGTTAAACAGTGAAACCTGTGTAAGCGGTCTCCTCTATTAAGCAGTCACATTTTTATTTCCCATTGCTATGGTTTCAGAGAAAAGTATCATCAACTTCTCCACTTTGTTGCAGAACCGCGGAAACCACAGTAGAGTTTTACCTTTTTTTACGGCTGTAATAACGATAAGTATAAAAGTTACACAGTGAAACATGTGTAAGCGGCCCGATCTATTGAACAGTCACTTGTCTCTCACAGTCGAATTGCTATTTCCCTTTGTTATGCTTTCAGAGAAAAGTAACATGTATTTAGCAACAACCTGCCTTTAAAGACCATTTGTACTCCTTCCATTAACTGACTGTCTAAGACAGTTTTGACAGTATTTATATCCTACTTTAAAGTAATTAATAATACAGAATATTTGAATGTAGCATGCATGACAGCTAATCAATAACAAACAAATAAACAAAGCATATTGACCCATGACATTTCATTTCCCGATAACAAAGTGGTTTGTTGATACGACTCCTTGTTTCGATTATGCGATAGAAAGCTATCACGAGTTCCTAAGACTTTTGCTTTCTTGCGTTTTTTCGGCGCGTAACAATGTCTCTGCGCAATAGAATAAACAATAACATAAATATTAGGGTTGTTTATAATATATTTTTAATATTAAACAATATTATAAAATAAGGTCTAGGATTCCCACTGTAACAAATTCACATAGAAAACTTCTAAAGTTCTTTTCTATAACAGGTTTCCAGTCATAAAATGTCAAATAATTGGTGTATTGACACGCTGTTTTTTTAAGACAGTACAATGACAAATATGTTTTTTAAAACGAAGACGTCAAATGCTCTATAATAAACCAATCCATTAAAATCTTATAAAAGTCACTTTTACACCAGTGTTGTCTTATTACAGTATACGTTTTGTAAGCGTGTGTTCTACTAAGCTACAACAAGAAACCACAGGTCCCACATATAAACCACTTTAGTCAGGCCCGATTAGCTGACAGTCAGTTACGCGTCTGACTATCAATCCACGGGTCGTGAGTTCGAGTCCTAGTCAGCAACAGTCTCGAAAATGATTTATATACGACATTGTGTCTCATTATCATTCGTTTCTCGCCGCTAATTCAAGTGGGAAAGTTATCAGTAACTTGCGGATATGGGATGTGTTCGACTACTGGTTAACCTTTCATGATCCCAGAAACAGTGGTTAGGTTAACTGATCGTCTGTTAGCCCTCGGTGGCAAAAGACAACGCTTAATAATCAATCAATCAATAAAACATTTTAAGAAACGTTTTAACCAAATAACATATCATTCATTTTAGTGCAACTATGAAGCGAGACGTTAAGCAGCTAGAAAATATATGTAACTATGAGGGTAAAAAGTTTTACGTTCTTGCATAGGAATATGCTCATACTTTGTATGTTATTTCACATTTCCTTGAAATAGGGTTATAATCAACTCAACGTTGATATTGAAGTTATACACATATATTTCTAAAAACTGCAGCTACATATGTATTTTCACAAACAGACAAACTTTGCTCCCAATAATTATCGTACCGGAACTAGTTCTGACCATGGCGGTATTACAGAAGACAAGAAAGTATCATAACAGTACTTTTGATTGATAAACAATAGTTCTAACGAACACTCATAGCGGTACTCTTGACTTGATAGATAATAGCTCTAAAAAAACTCATAGCGGTACTGTTGATTGTAGACAATAGTTCTAACAAACATACAATGCGGTACTCTTGACTTGATAGATAATAGCTCTAACAAATACTTATAGCGGTACGTTTGATTGATAGACAATAGTTCAAACAAACACTTATAGCGGTACTCTTGACTTGATAAACAATAGTTCTAACAAACACACATAGCGGTACTCTTGACTTGATAGATAATAGCTCTAAAAACACTCATAGTGATTTCCTTTGCTTGATAGATAATAGTTCTATCAAACACTAATAGCGGTACATTTGACTTGATAGACAATAGTTCTAACAAACACTCATAGCGGTACTCTTGATTTAATAAACAATAGTTCTAACAAACACTCATAGCGGTACTCTTGACTTGATAGATAATAGCTCTAACAAACACTCATAGTGGTACTTTTGACTTGATACACAATAGTTCTAACAAACACTTATAGTGGTATTCTTGACTTGATAGACAATAGTTCTAACAAACACTCATAGCGGTACTATTGACTTGATAGACAATAGTTCTAACAAACACTGAAAGCGGTACTCTTGACTTGGTAGATAATAGTTCTAACAAACACTCATAGCAGTATTCTTGACTTGATAGACAATAGTTATAACAAACACTCATAGCAGTACTCTTGACTTGATAGACAATAGTTCTAACAAACATTCAAAGCGGTACTCTTGACTTGATAGACAATAGTACTAACAAATACTCATAGCTGTACTCTTGACTTGATAGACACTAGTTCTAACAAACACTTATAGCGGTACTCTTGACTTGATAGATATTAGCTCTAACAAACACTCATAAATGTATTTTTTGCTTGATATATAATAGTTCTAAAAAACACTTATAGCAGTACTCTTGACTTGATAGATAATAGCATTAACAAACACTCATAGCAGTTCTCATGACTTGATTGATAACAGCTTTAACAAACACTCATAGCGGTACTCTTGACTTGATAGATAATAGCTTTAACAAACACTTATAGCAGTACTTTTGAATTGATAGAAAATAGTTTTAACAAACACTCATAGCGGTACTCTTGACTTGATAGACAATAGTTTTAACAAACACTCATAGTGGTATTCCTGACTTGATAGACAATAGCTCGAACAAACACTTATAGAAGTACTCTTGACTTGATAGACAATAGTTCTAACAAACACTCATAGCGGTACTCTTGATAGATAATAGTTCTAACAAACACCCATAGCGGTACACTTGACTTGATAGATAATAGCTCTAACGAATACTCATAACGGTACTCTTGACTTGATAGACAATAGTTCTAACGAATACTCATAGCGGTATACTTGACTTGATAGACAATAGTTCTAACAAACACTCATAGCGGTACTCTTGTCTTGATAGACAATAGTTCTAACAAACACTCATAGCGGTACTCTTGACTTGACTTGATAATAGCTCTAACAAACTCTCATAGCGGTACTCTTGACTTAATAGATTATAGTTCTAACAAACACTCGTAACGTACTCTTGACTTGATAGATGAAAGCTCTTACAAATACTCATAGCGATACTCTTGATTGAAAGACAATAGTTCTAACAAACACTCAAAGCGGTACTATTGACTTGATAGACAATAGTTCTAACAAACACTAATAGCGGTACTCTTGACTTGATCGATAATAGCTGTCACAAATTTTGATAGCGGTACTCTTGATTGATAGACAAAAGTTCTAACAAACACTTATAGCGGTACTCTTTGCTTGATAGATAATAGTTCTAACAAACACTCATAGCGGTACCTTTGACTTGTTAGACAATAGTTCTAACAAACACCCATAGCGGTAGTCCTGACTTGATAGACAATAGTTCTAACAAATACTCATAGCTGTACTCTTGACTTGATAGACACTGGCTCTAACAAACACTCAAAGCGGTACTCTTGACTTGATAGACAATAGTTCTAACAAACACTCATAGTGGTACTCTTGACTTGATAGATAATAGTTTTAAGAAACACTCATAGCGGTTCTCTTGACTTGATAGATAATAGTTCTAACAAACACCCATAGCGGTGCTCTTGACTTGATAGATAATAGCTATGACGAATACTCATAACGGTACTCTTGACTTGATAGATAATAGCTCTAACAAACTCTCATAGTGGTACTCTTGAATAAATAGATAATAGCTCTAACAAATACTCATAGCGGTACTCTAGATTGAAAGACAATAGTTCTTACAAACACTCATAGCGGCACTCTTGACTTGATAGACAATAGCTGTAACAAATTTTGATAGCGGTACTCTTGATTGATAGACAAAATTTCTAACAAACACTTATAGCGGTACTCTTTGCTTGATAGATAATAGATCTAACAAACACTCATAGCGGTACTTTTGACATGATAGACAATAGTTCTAACAAACACTCATAGCTTTACTCTTGACTTGATAGATAATAGTTCTTACAAACACACATAGCAGTACTCTTGACTTGAATGGCAATAGTTCTAACAAACATTCATAGCTGTAATCTTGACGTGATAGACACTAGTTCTAACAAACACTTATAGCGGTACTCTTGACTTGATAGATATAAGCTCTAACAAACACTCATAGAGGTATTCTTTGCTTGATATATAATAGTTCTAACAAACACCCATAGCGGTGCTCTTGACTTGATAGATAATAGCTATGACGAATACTCATAACGGTACTCTTGACTTGATAGATAATAGCTCTAACAAACTCTCATAGTGGTACTCTTGAATAAATAGATAATAGCTCTAACAAATACTCATAGCGGTACTCTAGATTGAAAGACAATAGTTCTTACAAACACTCATAGCGGCACTCTTGACTTGATAGACAATAGCTGTAACAAATTTTGATAGCGGTACTCTTGATTGATAGACAAAATTTCTAACAAACACTTATAGCGGTACTCTTTGCTTGATAGATAATAGATCTAACAAACACTCATAGCGGTACTTTTGACATGATAGACAATAGTTCTAACAAACACTCATAGCTTTACTCTTGACTTGATAGATAATAGTTCTTACAAACACACATAGCAGTACTCTTGACTTGAATGGCAATAGTTCTAACAAACATTCATAGCTGTACTCTTGACGTGATAGACACTAGTTCTAACAAACACTTATAGCGGTACTCTTGACTTGATAGATATAAGCTCTAACAAACACTCATAGAGGTATTCTTTGCTTGATATATAATAGTTTTAACAAACACTGATAGCGGTACTCTTGACTTGATAGATAATATCTTTAACAATCACTCATATCGGTACTCTTGACTTGATTAATAATAGCTTTAACAAACACTCATAGCAGTTCTCTTGACTTGATAGACAATAGTTTTAACAAACACTAATATCAGTACTCTTGACTTGATAGACAATAGTTCTAACAAAACTCATATCGGTACTCTTGACATGATAGATAATAGCTCTAACAAACACTGATAGCAGTACTCTTGACTTGATAGATTTTAGTTCTAACAAACACTCATAGCGGTACTCTTGACTTGATAGACAATAGTTCTAACAAACTCTCATAGCGGTACTCCTGACTTGATAGACAATAGTTCTAACAAACTCTCATAGCGGTCTCCTGACTTGATAGACAATAGTTCTAACAAACTCTCATAGCGGTACTCTTGACTTGATAGACAATAGTTCTAACAAACTCTCATAGCGGTACTCCTGACTTGATAGACAATAGTTCTAACAAACTCTCATAGCGGTACTCCTGACTTGATAGATAATAGTTCTAACAAACTCTCATATCGGTACTCTTGACTTGATAGACAATAGTTCTAACAAACATTCATATCGGTACTCCTGACTTGAAAGACGATAGTCCTGACAAACACTCATAGCGGTACTCTTGGCTTGATAGACAATTGTTCTAACAAACACTCATATCGGATCTTTTGACTTGATGGACAATAGTTCTAGCAAACTCTTGGCTTGATAGACAATAGCTGTAAAAAAACTCATAGCGGTACTCTTGGCTTGATAGACAATAGCTGTAACAAAAACTCAAAGCGGTACTCTTGGCTTGATAGACAATAGCTGTAACAAAAATTCACAGCGGTTCTCTTGCTTGATAGACAAGAGCTGTAACAAAAAATCATAGCGATACTCTTGGCTTGATAGACAATAGCTGTAACAAACACTCATATCGGATCTTTTGACTTGATGGACAATAGTTCTAACAAACACTCATAGCGGTACTCTTGATTGATAGACAAAAGTTCCAACAAAAACTGATATAGCTCTAACAAACACTCATAGCGGTTCTCTTGACTTGATAGACAATAGCTCTAACAAACATTCATAGCGATCCTTTTGACTTGATAGACAATAGCTCTAACAAACATTCATAGCGGTACTCTTGACTTGATAGACAATATTTCTAACAAACAATCAAAGCGGTACTCTTGACTTGATAGACAAAAGTTCTAACAAACACTGTAAGCGGTACTCTTGGCTTGATAGACCGTAGCATTTCGTTTTTCTTTCAATATATTAAGCATATAGTTACACCAATTGTTAGAGCTGTCACCTGACACATATATTTTAACAAACGTTATATTTCTCTCAAAATTAGATATGAGTTTTTCTATGGATCATAAGATATTGACTTTCTGGGAAACGTACGTCATTATTTATATATTCTCAGATATTTAATTAAATAAAAAAAAGTTAACTTAAAGGCTCATTAACCTTCCGAAGCGGTCGTTTTTAGTTTTTAATTAAGTCAGTTTTACTCTTTCAGATGATAAAATACCTGTCTATTTGATCAGTGAGAGACTTTGCAAACGAAAAAATAAATATAAAGCACATTATAAGTACATAATTAAAAAAGGGGTTTTGTTTACAAATGAATGTTCGTCTCTTTCCGATAAACACCTTCGGCAGAAACGGGAGTTACAAAGCTTATTCGGAAACGCATCAGAGAGAAACATAGTATGGGGAACTGTAGGGGATGCGTTTAAAAGTTTTTAAGAACATTTCCTTTATTCCCCTCAGTCTATTAATGAACTGGAACCCACGAGCTAATTTGTTGCACGTAAGCGACGAATCGTTCATATAAAATAAAAAATAAAAATACTTTTTTAATAATTGTACTTAACAAACAACCCTTGGTAGCCTCTCAATATTGACAGCGGTAAAGTGATTTGTGACGTTAAAAGCGCGTGCGATAGTATCAGGCGTATATGTAAGGGAGGATCCTAAGCAAGAGTTACTAAATCAAACTAGTATTCCGTACTCATTGTTTTTCATTGCGTATAAATAATGCAATGCGTACTAAGTTCCATACAGTTTTATTGCAGACATCGATATATTAAAAAAAAAAAGAAGAAAACCCAATAACGATACATAATATAAGTGAAGTCACTTTTCTAATCTTGTTAATCAACCCCTTATCAAACGGTCGTAATCCGCACACTACCACTGCAGTATTCATTTAGTACTTCAGAACACTGGCGGAGGTACAGTCGGAAAGCAACCTAGTCATAAAATGTAAACACAAATTTAAAGTTAGGTCCGCCCGTCTAAGAAATACACATTTCGATCGATGTTATTTATTTTCTCGCTTTTTTAAGAACAGTCACTTAGGAGCCTACAGAAACGGTTTTAGCAATACTATAAACACATTTAACTACAGTCAATTTTGTTATGATAAAAAAGTGTGCATTTCGAACGTTTAATGAGACTTTGCAAAACATCAATACAGATATACATGTACAAGCTGTCTTCTAAAACAAATTCAATGTGAAAAATTTAAATATTATATGTGTGAGAATCGATCAAATATATATCCGGTATCTCTGTCTAAGAAAAGCATCAATAATACTTTCTAAATACACATGGTGGCATACCCACGTGCCCTAATTGTATGGAGTGACCTAAACAATTGGAGGGAAAGTGCTCGTTTAAGATAATTTTGCAGTTAACTTTTTGATATTTCATAAAAAGTTACGAAACTAAACTCTAATATTTAAAAAAGTGCAACGGCGTATATATTTGTAAAATGCAACACTCCCTTTTATAACTCTGAGCAAAACAAACCGTTGCACATTTTGGAATAAAATACAAGTTGATGACACAAATTGTTTGTCGTAATACGGGGACGCCGTCGGTCTTTGTTTCATCAAATTTTATGAACTATATGTATTAAGAAAGTTATACATTAAACATTACCTGAAGCGGGTACCTTTTCACCGTTTAACACCATTCGATACACAAGCACATCTATTATATTCATCTACAAATGAAATGGTCACTTGGCAAAGAACAATGACGCAGTATTTCTTGTTGCGTCGACACCAACAACATTCTATTGACTACAAATAAAGTTTTACTTACGACAACACATGGAGATGTTATGATGGTTCAGAACTCGTAACTTGTCGAAACCTTCACAATATAATTCATCCTCCCCGTAATGACATTCAATACAATCATCACAAGCCACGGCACATTTTCCACTCCCCTGGCAAATAATTTTTCTCTTGTCGTCACAAGTTTGTACTAAAACATGATAAGACAAGCACTATTTTATTTTTATATAAACTACACTGACAGAATAATAGCGAAGTATGGGGTCAGATCATCCATCGATTTCCCCAATTAGTAATTTCATTGAAAATTATAAAAACATATTCATGAACTCTCTACAATTTGTGATCTCCAACTTCTGACTGGATTTGGGTCCGCGTATTAGCTATGATTTGAGATAGATATATTTCATATCAGTTGGAATAAAACTAATTGATTCCTATGTATTTGCATTATGAAAATGGAAACATGATTATTATTTATATTTCTATCAAATCAAAATAAGGAAAAGGCAAATTGTTTATATTTTTGTTATATCAAAATAGGAAGAAGGCATATCATTTATCTGTCTGTCATATTAATTATCAATTGTATTGTATTCCTTGGATGAGTGATATAAGGCGGTGTCGCATAAGAGCCACTTACATCTCACCGCTATGGACGTCTTAACGCCAAGTTAGTTGATTACACACATTTTATTTGAAAGAGTATAACACCTACTTGCGAAGGGACGCCGCGGTTCTACTCAGATTCGTCATGAGGTATTCCTCCAACAATAAACCCAAAATTTGCCATAATCATATCACTTGACATGTGTTGAAAATAGCGTGAACGCTGTTTAAAAATTAATCAACAACTGTATATATATATATGTCGTCCCCAAACAATATACATTCACCAACTCGGTATTTATATAACATATTCAGCGATTTTTATAACTCGTTCGCAAATCAAAAATCAATAATACTTTAAGTAACGATACTTATAGTATTCGTATACAATGGTCTATTGGTTATTTACAAATGATATACTCACGGCAGTTCTTCCCATCACTACCGTCAATTATAGTATTTATGTACAATGATACATTGGTTATTTACTAATGGTATACTCACGGCAGTTCTTCTAACCACCACCGTCAATTAAAGGATACGTGTACAATGATCCATTGGTTATTTACAAACGATATACTCACGGCAGTTCTTCTCATCACTACCGTCAATGCATTCTTCATTTCCGTTACACGGCCTCGCACATCCAGAAATACCGTAGCCCTTCAACATGCACCGATGAAATGTCTTGGGACATGCTGTATCGAATAGTTTTGAATTAACTTCAATATCAAAATATCACAAAACCTACTGGCATATCAATTACCCTATTGCATTTTCATATATAGTTATATTACAAACGTTCCTCATTGATTGTTACTTTCTCTTAGTATATGCAAGTGCATAGTCTATCCAAGAACTTGATATATCCCAAATCAGGTCTATTAACCACCAATGAAAAAGCACTTGAACGCTTACTAAAATATGACGTCACCCAAATTTTCAGTTGAAGCAAATGACCAATCAACGTGCTTAAATGGGGCGTAACGAACAATGCTAGTTAACGGACCCAATTGGGAGAGCTGGTTCCGTACTACTATGCAAGTGTATGTACATAAAACAGGTAACCAGCCCTTCGTTGCCTAGTGGCTTTAGGAACTGTCGTCTAATGACAAGTTAGTTCTCATCTCAAAGACCTTGGATTCGAGCTCAGTTCCGTCTAAAAACTTGATGTGAGAAATATTTGCCAGTTTGTTATGGAAGAGTGATGTTCTACTCATATTCACAATATGGTATTCTTTAACCAATAAAACTCGATTTGCCATATGTAACATGACATGTGTTGAAAATGACTTGTATAACAGGAGACGTGGTATTCTACCGACACATCTGCAGTACAAACACACTAACATACGGAAGGAAAGTCTTGGAACGTGTAGTAACAAGGCAGCCAATTTTTTTATATACTCATTTACTCCTTAAAATATTCTATGGCCCTCAACATTAATTTCCGCCAGTTTACATTTGTCTTTCGAACTTAAAAATTGCTGGTTAAATTCATTAACCACTGCTAACAGATAACCATATATATGTGCCAATACCTTACTTAAGGCAGACCATGTACGTAAAATAACCCTAAATACTACACTTGTATGACTAGAATAATATAAGTTGGTCAAGCATATCAAGAAGTAATACTGATTACATATTACCTGAAATTATTCCACCAAGAATTTAAAATATAGTGTAAGATAAAGATGGGATGGTCTTCTGTTTCAAGAGAAGTTTATTAGTGTTTAACATATCCTATATGTGCACTAACTACGTTCACATCACATGGTAATAAACCAGTTCATGTAACTAATGGATCTACAGTCTTGTACCAACACTTACAGTTTATCAATGCTGGATATTTTTCCACGTTTTAATTTGTTCAGTTTTTACATAAAATATAATACAATGTATGTATTTTTCATCAAAGGGCAATATATATCGGTAAAAGTTAATGAAAATGGATATATAGTTGAAATAATCTTGTACCAGCATGCACAGCTTATCACCGCTGGATACCCTTGCACATGCAATGTCTTACATATAAAATATATGTGCTAATTTCATATCATGGGGAAATATATCGCTACCAGTTGATGAAAATGGATCTATAGTTGGTTGAAATAATCTTGCACCAGCATGAACTATTAATCACAGCTTAATGCCCTTTTACAAATATGATGGAAAAAAAATAATTGTAAACAAAAAATTCGGTGCATTTCGTTGATGATGCTGAACACACATATAAAGTTTCATTCAATCAATGATTGATGAAATATGTACCTGCTCAAAAAACTTTCATCTGCTCAAAAATCACCTTTTTTTAGTACAAAATTGCCATAATTTTGCTAAAATGTAACCAAGAATTATGGTCCTTGTCTCTGTGCGTTATGTTGATGAGGATCCAGTTAGTGGCTATATAGATCTATTACCTAAAAAAACATGAAAAACCTACGCCGACGCCGGGGCGAGCACAGTATTTATCAATAAATTCATACTGGCCTAATAACGAAAATTTTATAAATATCTACGCACGGCACTTTTCATCATTTTCATCTTTGTCGTCTTTACACTCCGGATCATATCCATCGCACGGTGTGGCGCATATCATTTCGTTCTCAGTACCTTTCTTTATACACCGTATTTTATGTTCGTCACATGCTGTAATGAAAGCAACGATATTTTTTTTTATTATATATATAGGGGCTGGAATAAACTACCTTACATCATTTCATTGAAACTTTTTGATTAAGGTGTCAACTTTGATTCTAATTATCAAATGTATGTTTAAACTGCCAAATATCTTGATAAATATCAACTTTATCGAGCATAATAAAACATATACTGATAAATATCAAATGCATCGAATATAATACCACATATACTGATAAATATCAAATGCATCGAATATATTACCACATATACTGATAAATATCAAATGCATCGAATATAATACCACATATACTGATAAATATCAAATGCATCGAATATAATACCACATATACTGATAAATATCAAATGCATCGAATATAATACCACATATACTGATAAATATCAAATGCATCGAATATAATACCACATATACTGATAAATATCAAATGCATCGAATATAATACCACATATACTGATAAATATCAAATGCATCGAATATAATACCACATATACTGATAAATATCAAATGCATCGAATATAATACCACATATACTGATAAATATCAAATGCATCGAATATAATACCACATATACTGATAAATATCAAATGCATCGAATATAATACCACATATACTGATAAATATCAAATGCATCGAATATAATACCACATATACTGATAAATATCAAATGCATCGAATATAATACCACATATACTGAAAAATATCAAATATATGACACACCATAACACATGTCATTTTAAATTATAATATAAGATAAAACGACAGATTGGAAGCAAAACATGCGTCCATGAGATGAAAACAGCAGCAAATATCCCATATATCAAACATAATATCATCTAAAACATGCCATAAAAACTTACGACAATTTTTTTCATCTTCCCCGTACGGACAGTCGATTTTACCATTGCAAACCTCGGAATGTGAAATACATTTGATGTCGCACCATTTTCTGTCCTCCGTTTTAAATTCACAGATGCGTTTGTCGCCACATAAGTCTGGTTTATTTGAAAATATAAGCAGAAAAGATAGAAGTATACAAATATTGCACGGTACAACATTCAGGAGGTGAAGGATTATCAGTGATATTTATTATCTTATCCAATGTATCAGGTGTTTATGTATGATAATAATAGTGAGGAGATGAAAGAAAATAATAAATCAGAAAAAAAGAAGAATGAAAAAGAACAAAACAGATCGGAAGAACAATGGTTTCAATATGATTTTTTCTCGCAATAAATTCAAATCCTCATCAAATCGAACTTCTGTTAGTGTTGTCGTCAATGTCAAGACGTAACCATTGTTATTATTCTTCATACCGCTCTCGTGCACTTTGCATTTTGGGTCAGGCATAGAATTCATACTGTGAAATCAACATAACAAATCATATCACTAAATTTAAGAATAATAAATCGAAAATCATATTATGGTAATAAAGTCTTTTTTGTTACAGTTAAAAACTGTTCAAAACCTTTCATTTATCGTAATGAAATATTTGGTTGTATATTTCAGCTAAAGGGAGCAAGAGGAATCTGAATGAAATATCAATAATGATTTAAGAATGGTTTTAAAGTTGTTGCATTTGCTTTTAAAAACATATGTTCTTGTATTTAAATGCATTAAATCCACTGAATTTTGTCAAGATGTAAATTATATAGCAATTTTACGACCCACGAAATAGCGTTTCTTTAACCAGCCAACAAAGTGAAATGTTTCACAAAACCATTGACTTTTAAAAAAAACAGGTCAATGTATATTTATTTTTGATTATAATTGGAGATATTGAACCATTGAAAATATTTATCACAGACACCTACATGTAATACAGAGTATGATATTTCACTGTGTTATTGACATAAAGTTACACTGGAGCCCTATAGGTAATTAAATAGTGCTGTGAGACGTAAAATTCTAGTAACATCCTTTAAAAGGCTACTCGAGTGTCTAGCGTTACTTTCAAAAATAATACTTCGCATACGCTTGTGTGTTTGTGTTTGTCTTCTAAAGATGCTTCGACAATAGCAGTACAGAGAGTACCGATGGGTATAAATACATACAGGTTCTCAACGACAACCGTATTTATAATTATGTAGTTCGTATCAATTAGGAACAACGTTATCCAGTGGGGGGGGGGGGGGGGGGGGGGGGGAAGACACACTACAGTCAAAAGATATGGAAACACAACACGGAAGAGAAATGGGAACTCAACACCGGAAGAGATATGAAAATACAACACAGGAAGAAATATGGAAACGCAACACTGGAAATGATGAGATATGGAAACGCAACATAGGAAATATATGGAAGCGCAACACAGGACAAGATATGAAAACGCAACACAGGAAGATATATGGAAACACAACACAGGAAAAGATATGGAAATACAATACAGGAAGAGATATGGAAACGCAACACAGGAAGATATATGGAAATACAACACAGGAAGAGATATGGAAATGCAACACAGGAGGATATATTGAAATGCAACACAGGAAGAAATATGGGAACGCAACACTGGAAGAGATGAGATATGGAAACGCAACATAGGAAATATATGGAAGCGCAACACAGGACAAGATATGAAAACGCAACACCGGAAGAGGTGAGATATGGAAACGCTACATAGGAAATATATGGAAGCGCAACACAGGACAAGATATGAAAACGCAACACAGGATTTAGAGGGATCTTACTCGGAAATAAAACAGACACAACAATGCAGGAAGTACCAAATTATTTAACTTTAACTTACTTAGCTTTAGAAACATTGGCGTGTTTAATAAGAAGGCTTCAATCTATTTATAAAATACTTTTTGGTAAATTAGGTGAAAACTGGTTTGTCCACAAAATGGCATGTTGGATTATTAAAACTTATTATGGGTAAGAAATTACAAGCAAAACAATGTTATCAGAGTTGTGAATAGGTGAATACTAAATGTATTTACATAGAAATATATGGAATAAATACCTTGCCATAATATTACATTGGCAAATAAACTAGCCGCTGTTATACAAGTTGGACGTAGTTTGGTTCATGGTTGTTTTACTGAGGTTCATTTTTTCTGTACAGGCCTTCATGTACTGCAAAACCTTTTTTACATATATATGACACTTACCTAGAGCATTTTTCAGTTTGTAGGAGAGTCTCGTTGCTTTGACCTGGTCAGTAAAGGTCAATATGACGATTAGCAAGCAAAGCGTCTGAAACAATTTATATCATATTATAATCTTTTACTCAACATGATTATAAAACGAGGGTAATACATGTATAATCGTTTGATTTATCGGCAGGGAAGGTTTATCCCATTATCTCATTTTTCCCAACGTTTGTCTGTAAAAGAATCTCGCCGCTGTGACGTGGTAAGTAAATGCCAATATGACGATTAGCATGCAAAGCATCTGAAACAAGTTTTATCATTACATTATAATTACATAATAAATCGGGTGTAAACTAAATGTTTGTTTTATCGGAAGGGGAAGGTTTTTCTTGCAGCAACATAAGAATTGACGAAATTTCCTATTTTTCCTACTTCTTATATTGATCAACCTTGTGAAACTTGACAGATGTTAATTTAAATATACGCCTAAAATGGCGATTTAGAATAAAAATAATAACTGTATATTACCATTAAACGAGGCAAGTTATAAATGACAACTATGACGTTCATAAACCAGACGATCTGATCTACGAGCCAGAAGATTTACTGATATGGAAATATAAATGGTTGTCGATAAGTTAACCGATAATACACTGAAAGGACAAAGAAACACCGAGTGATTTTCATAGCCACATTATCAAGCTATTGTAAGCGATAATGATAGTTTGACTATATGAACGACGTATGTAAAGATAATTCTCCCATAATTTTGTCAATATGAACATTATTGTTGACAAAAATCATTCATGAAATTCATAAATTTTGTAAAACTGTAACTGTAACTTTTTCGCAATATAGTTTGATAATGTGGCTCTGAAATTCACACGGCGTTTCGTTATCCTTTCGGTATATATCTACGTTGCATAGCAAAGAGTGTGAGCACGTTGATTGGTCATTTGTTTCAGGTAAAGTTCAAATGATGTTCAATAGTATTCAACTGTGGGACTTGCATGAAAGTCACATAATCTAATATAATTCTGATATATTATCAATAGCTTCTAATAGCAACCAAATTATCCAAAACATTATGTCCACATTTAACTGCTTCGTTTTTGGTTTTCGATATGTTGCGTTTTTTGGATTTTACATCTCTCCTAAACTGTAAGTTACAATTAAATGGTATTCATAGCTACATGCAATCACTTGTAAAACTTGCGGTAAATGATTATTGAGGAGGTATGCAAAGGCCGTTCCAGTTATAGTACTTCGCACAAGTGTATGGCTACTTAACAAGCTATTGAAAAGGTAAACTCGTTCACAAGCCAAAATTGCGTCTGAGGAAAAGGTGAAACAATGAGCGGCAGTACAGATGTGTGTCAATATTAGCAAAACACATAACCAGACAATATTATACGCTTAGTAAAGCTCCGAGACAGTTATTTGTAGTGCGTTTTGTAGTCTACAAATTGTACAAATAGTACATTGAAGAACATGAAACAATTATGGATGATATTGGGTATGGTCAGCTTTTATCAAAATTATTAAGTGTAATAAACGGTGTCACAATAAGGATCGCCGTAATATAAGTCATTAACTATGCTGAGAACTAAATATAGTTAACTGTAAAGTGCACATGATAATGATAAATGAATAACAATGCAAGTCATTTGAGTGCTCGTAGGGTTCCCCAATTGCTAAAGGAGTATGAAACGAGCGGCGAGTATAAAAAAAGGAAAATTACTTGTGAAATAAATTGACGCCGCAACGACGTAACGCTAATATGACCTGCGGCCGATAGGCATATATTACATGTTTGAAACTTTTTTATTTGAATGTATATATTTTCTTCATACTTTGCATACAGTTTGTAGTTAAATGTAATACATGTAAAACTCCAAATAAATCCGACATATTATTTTCATATTATGAGATTTGTCCACGAACTTCTAGCTATTCGTATATAAAATAAAGATCGGAATTATCATAGAACACAAATTGAAAAGTTAACATACACTGAAAGATGACAGTAACGCCGGGTAATTTTCAGAGCCTTGTTATCTAACTATCGTAAGCGATATTTACAGGTTAAGAATAAGTCTGTGAATGTTTTTTCTATTAATGAATTTGTAATCATAATCATTATTAGTGATAAAATCACTAAATAAATACATTTACATACTTATTCTAAAACTACAAATATCGATGACAATAGTTTGATATTGTTTGATATTTGATATTGTTAAAAAATATAATTCCAATTTAAAAGATAGACTGATGTAAAAGGTTTGTAGAATTGCGTGACATGTCAATGTTACATATTTCTGATTAAAGCCAAATAAAGCCACACATTCTCTATGATTTACTTTTAGTTAAATAACTAATATTCCATTCTTCTTGTCCATACTTTATTGTAAGAAAACTTTAGGCAATTACTGCAATCAAATGTAATCAAATAAAATTGCAATGCAAACAAAATTTCTTACCTGCATCAACCTCGCCATTTTGTTTTGTCAATTTACTGTCGCGCTCCCTGTTTATTTATTCGTTTATAAACGATAAACATGCATGTAAACGTTGTGCTTTTTTCAGTAAAAAATTCCGTGTTGTCGGTTTATTCTATGAGGAAGTCATGCGTCAATATTATAGATCGTGCAAAGAGATGTCCTGTTGATTTTTATATTGTAAAAAGTATTGTCACGTTTAGTGTTTGTGATTTAGTCATCAGGTTACAAGTATTTGAAAATAGTAATACGTCAACATATGTTGAAATCAACGTACAGACTCAATTGCAATGTTATCTTATACATGAAACAAAGTTATCTAGCATACACTTCATCCTTAACTTTTATACACAACAACGTCAACGAGCATACACAACATCATTAACTTCTGAACACAACAACGTCAACTAGCATACACAGCAACGTTTACTTACATACCAAACAACGTTAACTACAATACACTGCATCATCAACTTGTATACACAACAATGTCAACTATCATACACAGCAACGTTTACTTACATACAAAACAACGTAAACTAGCATACACAGCAACATTTATTTACTTACAAAACAACGTAAACTAACATACACAACAACGTTTACTTACATACCAAACAACGTTAACTAACATACACAGCAATGTTCATTTACATACAAAACAACGTTAACTAGCATACACAACAACGTTTACTTACATACAAATCAAAGTCAACTAGCATACACTGCATCATCAAATTGTATACAAAACAACGTCAACTAGCACACACATCAACGTTTACTTACATACAAAACATCGTCAACTAACATACACAGCAACGTTTACTTACATACCAAACAAGGTAAACTAGCTTACACTGCTACATTAACTTGTATACAAAACAACGTCAACTAGCGTACACAACAACGTTTACGTACGTACCAAACAACGATAACTAGCATAAATAGCAACACATACCTACTTATAAAACAAAGTTAACTAGCATACCCTACATTATCAATTTGTATACAAAGCAACGCGAAACAAGCATACACAGCAACGTTTACTTACATACAAAACAACGTTAATAAGCATACATAGCAACGTTTACTCACATACAACACAACGTTTATTAGCATACACTTCATTATCAACTTGTATACAAAACAACTACAACTAGCATACACAGCAAATTTACTTATATACCAAACAACGTTAACTAGCATACACTGCATCATCAACTTGTATACACAACAACATCAACTAGCATACACAGCAACGTTTACTCACAACACAACGTTTACTAGCATACACTTCATAATCAACTTTCATACAAAACAACGACAACTAGCATACACAGCAAATTTACTTATATACCAAACAACGTTAACTAGCATACACTGCATCATCAACTTGTATACACAACAACGTCAACTAGCATACACAGCAACGTTTACTCACATACATCACAACGTTTACTAGCTTACACTGCATCATCAACTTTTATACACAACAAGGTCAACTAGCAAACACAGCAACGTTTACTTACATACCAAACAATGTTAACTAGCTTACACTGCAACGTTAACTATCATACACTGCAACGTTAACTATCATACACAACAACGTTAACAAACATATACTACAATGTTAACTAGAATACACTGCATTTCTTACATAACAAACAACGTTAACAAACATACACTGCAACGTTAAGTAAAATACACTGCAACGTTTACTTACATACCAAACAACGTTAACAAGCATTCACTGTGACGTTAACTAGAATACTCTGCAACGTTTACTTACATACCAAACAACGTTAACAAGCATTCACTGTAACGTTAACTAGAACACACTGCAACGTTTACAAACATACCAAACAACGTTAACAAGCATACACAGCATCATCAACTTGTATACACAACAACGTCAACTAGCATACACAGCAACGTTTACTCACATACATCACAACGTTTACTAGCTTACACTGCATCATCAACTTCTATACACAACAAGGTCAACTAGCAAACACAGCAACGTTTACTTACATACCAAACAATGTTAACTAGCTTACACTGCAACGTTAACTATCATACACTGCAACGTTAACTATCATACACAACAACGTTAACAAACATATACTGCAATGTTAACTAGAATACACTGCATTTCTTACATAACAAACAACGTTAACAAACATACACTGCAACGTTAAGTAAAATACACTGCAACGTTTACTTACATACCAAACAACGTTAACAAGCATTCACTGTGACGTTAACTAAAATACACTGCAACGTTTACTTACATACCAAACAACGTTAACAAGCATACACTGCAACGTTAACTAGAATACTCTGCAACGTTTACTTACATACCAAACAACATTAACAAGCATACACTGATATGTTAACTACAATACACTGCAACGTTTACTTACATACCAAACAACGTTAACAAGCATTCACTGCAATGTTAACTAGAATACTCTGCAACGTTTACTTACATACCAAACAACGTTAACAAGCATACACTGTTATGTTAACTAGAATACACTGCAACGTTTACTTACATACCAAACAACGTTAAAAAGCATTCACTGTAACGTTAACTAGAACACACTGCAACGTTTACATACATACCAAACAACGTTAACAAGCATTCACTGTATCGTTAACTAGAACACACTGCAACGTTTACTTACATACCAAACAACGTTAACAAGCATTCACTGTGACGTTAACTAGAATACACTGCAACGTTTGCTTACATACCAAACAACGTTAACAAACATTCACTGTAATGTTAACTAGAACACACTGCAACGTTTACATACATAGCAAACAACGTTAACAAGTATACACTGCAACGTTAACTAGAATACACTGCAACGTTTACTTACATACCAAACAACGTTAACAAGCATTCACTGCAATGTTAACTAGAATACTCTGCAACGTTTACTTACATACCAAACAACGTTAACAAGAATACACTGCAACGTTAACTACAATACACTGCAACGTTTACTTACATACCAAACAACGTTAACAAGCATACACTGCAACGTTAACTAGCATACACTGCAACGTAAATTACCACACACTGGATCAACTTGTATACAAAACAACGTTAACTTACATACACTAGCATACACAGCAACATTTATTTACATACCACGTCAACTACCATATACTGCAACGTTAACTGGCATACCCTGCAACGTTAACAACCATACACCGCAATGTTAACTTACATACAATACATCTAGCTTACATACAATGTTAACTTTCATACATTACAACTAGCATATATTGCAATTTTAACCTACATACACTACAACTAGCTTACACTGCAATGTTAACTTACATACACTACAACTAGCTTACACTGCAATCTTAACTTACATACACTACAACTAGCTTACACTGCAATGTTAACTTACATACACTACAACTAGCTTACACTGCAATGTTAACTTTCATACATTACAACTAGCATATATTGCAATTTTAACCTACATACACTACAACTAGCTTACACTGCAATGTTAACTTACATACACTACAACTAGCTTACACTGCAATATTAACTTACATACACTACAACTAGCTTACACTGCAATGTTAACTTTCATACATTACAACTAGCATATATTGCAATTTTAACCTACATACACTACAACTAGCTTACACTGCAATGTTAACTTACATACACTACAACTAGCTTACACTGCAATCTCAACTTACATACACTACAACTAGCTTACACTGCAATGTTAACTTTCATACATTACAACTAGCATATATTGCAATGTTAACTTACATACACTACAACTAGCTTACACTGCAATGTTAACTTACAAACAGAACAACTAGCTTACACTGCAATCTTAACTTACATACACAAAAACTAGCTTACACTGCAATCTTAACTTTCATACAGAACAACTAGCTTACACTACAATGTTTACTTACATACACTACAACAAGCTTACACTGCAATGTTAACCTACATACACTACAACTAACTTACATTGCAATGTTAACATACATACACTTCAACTAGCTTACACCGCAATGTTTACTTATATACACTTCAACTATCATATATTGCAATTTTAACCTACATACACTACAAATAACTGACACTGCAATGTTAACTTACGTACAGAACAACTAGCTTACACTGCTATGTTAACTTACATACACTTGTTAACTAGCATTACATAAAATTATATTTTGTTAAAGGTTAAATCACAAGAGGATTATTATATTTCATGCAATCTATGGTTTGAAGTTATGGAAGTGAACCTGAAATATTGATACTCTATTTTTTCATCAGATTCATTAATGTAATTGAACGCCAAATCAAATGCCTTGAATTCCCATAAAACGATGGAGTCTCCGTTCGGTAATCGGCTCTTTGAATTGTACTGTCCTGTACTTTAGAACCATCTGTGTATATATAGATTTGATTAAATTGCATTTACTTTGAAAAATGGGTGAGTCAATTTCAGATTGTTTCGCTTTGACAAAGTTCAAACATAATATCTGGCTTTCCCGGTGTCAAAGGTGTAGTTTGTGAGAATTTTTACTTCGCAGTTGACCCGGAGACCAAATGTTCGAATAGCTTTAGGTTTCTTATCAAAGAAAGTTCAATAGTTATGTTCAAAAGTAAGTATAGCAACAGAAAAAAAAATGGTTGGGAATGAAGATTTATTGCATTTTGAAGAACCAGTTTGTCAGGTCTTAGATATAATGATGGTGCGTTTGCCTCAGCGCAAATATTTTTAGCTAGGTACGTACGAAAGTCACTAATGGCGAGTCGTAGTCCTTTGTTGTGTACTGCTTCGTAAATTTAGACATGTGGACCGACCCATATACAATAGAGCTGTAGTCCAATTCTGATCTGATCAGAGATCTGTAAATTTTGAATTAAAACTTTAATATCTCCACCATATTAGTTTTTTGCAACAACGTTCGATACAGTAAGCGCTTTATTATACTTCGTCTTCAGATAATTAATATGGGGAACAACTCTTGGTTTAAGGTCAAATATAAGACCTAAAATTTCGTTTACTTAGCAACAGGTATATGAGTTCCATTTAAAGTTAGATAAGGAACATTGTGCTGTTTGCGGATTTGACAAAAATGCATACGATTTGTTTTAGACTTTGATAATTTAAAACCGTTTTCATCAGACCAAGTCTGGCGTTTATTTAGGCACGTTTGTAGTTGACTTTCAATAGTTTTCGAAGTTTACAAATTCGTCAACATATAAAGAGCAACTGACTCCAGGATTAATGCTCTTAACAATATTATTAATTTTAATATTAAAATGAGTGAAATACATAATACTTTGTATGGTTTGGATACATCGGAGATAAAATAAAAGTAGCTAAACGGCATCGAAGGCCCACATTATGAAGATCTTTTATAATGCCATAATTCCTCGTGGTATCGTAGTCTTTCTCTAAATGTTCTTTTTATATGAAAGCCTCCGTAACAAACGATTCATATCTATTTAAATGGTATGTAGTGCCATTTGGCGCCGGAACACAATTAAATGTAAAATAATTAATTTGTTGGATTCCAAGAACAAAACGAGGCGACAATTAGCCATATGTTCCATGGTTTCATAACTTGTCAGAACAGCAATTATTTTCATCCGTGTTATCTTTCCCACGTTTGGTTACCGGAATAACCTGAACTTTACTCCAAGACTCAGGCGAAGTTTCTAGTCACCCAATCAGAGCTAGATATACCAAGTAGAATTAATAATGATTCGGATAAAAGTTTCAAAGTTGATAATTGATACCAACAGGACCTGCTGATGCATCACGTGCTTTCTTTAAGGACTTGTTAAATTCATTCAAAATAATTTCTTATTATATTTTCTGAATCATATGATTTGAAATTCAGTTTCTGATGTTTATGTTTAAAATGTTTTGTTACCATTGCTAGGAGATGATTTCTTTTGGAAAATGATCTGCCACAGTATTAATTATGTTTTTGGCATATGTCGTAGTACAAATGCCTGTTTTAAGATGGTTTACGAAACCTGTATTACCCTTACAGTTGATTTTTCGGACCATGTGCCATGCCTTTATAAGGGAAGTAAGATAATTAAGCATGGAGACATAATCTCTCCATGACGGTCTCTTGCTCTACTTAAGAGTACGTCTTGCTTAAGCATAAAACATCTTTAAATTATCCAACTCATGTTTTGTAGATTGTAAATTAAATGGCCTTAAATATTTTACGATCCTTGATTGCAGCAGTGTTGTCATCATCATAACATCATGGTTTTTGAGGGCGTTTTGGATTTGTCGAGGTTTTCGGCATATATTTTTCGGCAATACTATATGATATCGATGAGAACTGACCAGCAGGGCCATCAGTATCGTTAAATAAATCAGGTTTGAGCTGGTCTTCGCAAAGAGATTGAAACATATGCTAATCTGCTTTGTGTAGTGTCCATCGTTGATATCTATCAAGAAGTACAAGTCCAATATTCTCAAGATATATTGGAAAATAGGTCATCACCAACACTCCATGAAATGACATACAAAAGTGTTGGCTCAAAAACTTATACATTGATGGAAGTTTTCGATCCTGAAGCACGATGTAAATATATATGAGATTTAATGCCATTTTAAAGACATAGATTATTTTAATTAAAAAATATTGAACTTAATTACCTTAAACATTAATGTCTTTGCAACCCCATAAGTAATTGTGGGCATTAAAATCCCATAAACGCAAAAAAGTTTATGGTTATTGTCCAATGAGATAATCAATGTCGTTCTTTGGATCAAAGTGCCACACAGGAAGAGAAATGGAAATACAACCCAGGAAGAGACATGGAAGATATGGAAACGCAACCCAGGAAGAGACAGGAAGAGATATGGAAATGCAACAAAAGGAAGAGATATTGAAACTCAACACAGGAAGAGATATGGAAATACAACCCAGGAAGAGACATGGAAGATATGGAAACGCAACCCAGGAAAAGACAGGAAGAGATATGGAAATGCAACAAAGGAAGAGATATTGAAACTCAACACAGGAAGAGATATAGAAAAGGAACTAAGAAAGAGATATGGAAACGCAACACAGGAAGTGATATGGAAACGGAACACAGGGTTTAGAGGAGCCTTACTCAAAAATAAAAAGTGACCACAGTGCAGGAAGATCCAAGTTATTCAGTAACATCTCAAATAAACCAATTACACAATAATTACTGTATGACATTGATAAACATACTCGTGCTCAATATGTTTCGTTTTTATATAATTTTATATGTTGCGTTTTCATATCTCTTGATTGTAGTGTCACAGAATAGTTCAGGCCTGTTGTTTTTATAATTCGTGAAATTTAGAAACAACGTATTTCGTGTTCAAAATTGGATTACACTGATTATGTGTTTGAATACGGTGAGTTCGTTAACCTTAAAAATGTATGAGATGTTGGGAATGTGTTTTTGTTCTTTATCCTATCCAAGTGACTGCAATATATATTATCAAGACAACTTTTAATGTATAAGAATGTTTTTAAGACATCATAGATTATATTTACTTGCTTGGTTTGGTAAAACTGATTACAGGTAAGAAATCACAAATAATACACTATAACTTTTTACAGTTATTAGTTGTGTGTGTGGTTAGCATATAATCGGATTCGTATCAATAGTTAAAAAGACTTATTCTATTTCAACATAGAACATACAGAATAAAGACCATGTCACAATAATAAACTGACTGCTGTAATGCTTGTTAAACATAGTTGGGATTTCGATTGTTTTACTGAGGTTTGAGTTTTGCTATATAGGCCTACATGTACTGCAAAAGAAAAACTTATTTTACATATATAGGACACTTACCTAGAGCATTTTTCAGTTTGTAGGAGCGTCTCACCGCTGTGACCTGGTCAGTAAAGGCCAATGTGACGATTAGCAAGCAAAGCGTTTGAAGCAATTTATATTATATCATAATCTTTTATTCAACATACTTATAAAACGAGGTAAGATAAATGTTTGCTTTATCGGCAAGGAAGGTTTGTCTTGCAGCAACACACAAATTGATGACGTCATTGTTTTTGCGTTGTGTTAAACCCACGTGTAAACAGTATATCGACTATTGATAAATTGTAAAATAAGTTCAATAAATATAAAGTACTAATAATAACCGAATTGAACAGGTCCATATAAAATATATTTGTTTTGTTTTAATTTCCTATCAAATGGTGGAACTATTTTCGGCAACCAGTGTGAAATTTATTTCTTCATATACGAATGAAAGAAAGAAACAATCAAATTACGAATTTGTTTTTCAAAATTTTATATGATTAAAATTTACCAATAAGGGCAGAAAGGAAGAACTATTTCGAGTAAGCCTTTGATAAGTACATATATGTTTTATAAAATAACAGCATATATACCAAATAATTACTTTTTAGGTCACCTGAGACTTTGTCTACCGCGTTTTATTACGAATATGTCTACTGACGAAACTAACTAACGAAACTTTCCCCTTTCGCGATTCATAAGGCAAATCTTGGATTTGTCGGTGAACCGCCCGAGATAAATACTCTAAATTCCGGTGATATTCTAGTTGATTATCAGAAAAAAAGTCACTCTGACAATCTTTTCTCTGTTAAGACTTTTATTGATAAAAGATACTGAAGAGGAAATTACATTACATTTAAAAAATCAACTAGTTACAGAAATATTCCGCATCAAATTAAAAAAAGGTGGAAATTTAATACTTACCAATACTTTTATTTTTACATTCAACAGTTCGAATTCCCCCCAAAAAGAAAAAACAAACAAATTCCAAGAATACGGACATCATCAAGAACGATGCAAGCAAGATGCCACTTGTACCCGAAATGCAGAATTAGTGCTTTGTGACTTCTCTACTTGTATACAATCTATCTGCTGCGTTAACTATAAAGGGAACAACAGGGCTTTTTCGAAATATTGTCTGTAATGTAAAATTAAATGAGAAATTCATGAAGGGAAGCCAAACATTTTGTCAATGTTTCTTCCCTAACTGTGCATCAAGCAAATCATATGCAGATGTGAGCAGAATTGCTGAGAAGAGAACAAAATCGATAAAGCTTCAGACGGAGATTACCTGGCTTTCCAACCAACCTACAGAATATATAATACAAACTTCTCAAATATAAATAATCATAAGTGAAACTGAAACTACTACTAGTGATAAGCCTTTTATTACAAAACCAAAACCCAATTTAGTAAAACATTCTGTCAAGAAATTGATAAATTCTAGTTTTGACAAGAAAACATTAAAAACCGTGCGTTCTTGAGCAATCCATGGTTCACAAAACGCGTCGGAACCAAGTGTTACTGAGGACCAGGCTTCTCCGCGTAAGGGCTGGTAAAACTTATCATCAGCAAAACTAATTGCCCAAGGCAATCAGTCAAAAGAACCTGATGATTTTGTTAGACTGCACAACAGGTTTTCCAATCTTGATATGAGTTGACCCAATTGAATCCAATACTTCCAACTGACAAATGAACCTTTTAAAAGTATGCAGTGGAATTGTCGAGGTTTAAAACTTAATAATGATGAGATCAGTTTAATTTTAAATAAACATAACCCAATTGATTTTGCATTTTTGACAAATGATAAAATCTCCACTATTCTTTATAAAATAAAATTTGTTGAAAAGGCATCCGGTGGAGTGTCTTTTTTTGTTAATAGAAACGTCAAACACGGCATAATCGCACAGAACACTAATATTTAAGCAGTTGCACATCGTGTTACAATGCATAGAGTTATTGTAATTTGCTTTTTATATTTACCACCAAGAGCAACTCCTGATACTTTCGTGTCACACTTACCGTCACCTTTTATGTATTTATGGGATTTTAATGCCCATAATTACTTAATAATTATGGGGTTGTTAATGCATTAATGATAAAGGTTATACAGTTGAATATTTTTTTAAATCAAAATAATGTATGACTTTATAATGACATTAGATCTCATACCTTTTTTACATCCTGCTTCAGGATCGAAAACATCCATCGATTTATAAACTTTTGTTGGTATTTTCATGAAGTGTTGTTGACAACCTATATGGGAATGACTTTTTTTCCAATACTTCATGAAAATATTGGACCTCCACTCGTTGATAGAAATCAACGATGAAAACTTCGCAAAGCAGATTGGCATGTACTCCCATATCTTTGTAAAGAACAGTTCAAACATGGTTTATTGAATGATATGGTCAGATCTTATACTATTATACATTATTGCAGAAAAAACCTTGACAAATCCAAAACACTCTCAAAAATCATGGTAGGGTGATGGCTGCAAGATTGCAAACAAGGATCGTAAAACCTACAACCTACACAATATAAGTTGTACAATTTAAAAATGTCCTGTTCGAAATCAAGGCGTACTCTTACAGAGAGTAAAACAAAGTCATGGAAAGCTTACGTCTCTATGCCTTATTCTCGTACTTCGCTTAAGAAGGCATGGAACATGGTCCAAAAAATCAACGGTAAGGGTAATACAAGTTGCGTAGTATTTTGGCAACAACTTTTTCAAACGAATTGATCCTAAAAGGAAGCACATGATATATCTGTTCTTACGATTTCAATTATCAACTTTTAAAACATTTACCCGAATAGTTCTTATTAATTTTACTTGATATATCAAATTTTGTTTTGATGACTGGAGGGAAGCTATCGTTATTCCTGTTCTCAAAGATAAATTAATTACCGTCCAGTTGCTTTGACAAGTTATATAACTATGCAACATATGATAATTTTCGCCTAGTTTGGTTCTTTGAATACCACAATTTAATTACTATATATCAAAGTGTATTCCGTCGCCAAAGAGACACGGCAGACCATTTAATTAGATTTACGATAGTACGATGACACGATGGTGTTTGCACGATAGTACGATAGCACGATGGTGATGGAACGATAACACGATGGTGGTGGCACGATAGTACGATAGCACGATGGCGATAGTACGATGACACAATGGTGATGGCACGATGGCACGATGACAATGACGTGATGTTATATCGCGTCATCGTCATCGTGCTGTCGTGTCATTGCTCCATCACCATCGTGTCATTGCGTCATCGTCATCGTGCTATCGTGTCATCACCATCGTGTCATCGTACCATCACCATCGTGCTATTGTACTATCGTGTCATCACCATCGTGTCATCGTGCTATCGTGGCATCGCGTATGTTTGTTGACAAAGCGATAGCACCATGGCCCTAATGGAACACCGTACCTCAAACCATAGACTGCATGAAATATAATAATCCTCTTGTGGCTAAACTTTTAACAAAATATAATTCTACATAATGCATTGCAGTTCAAGCTAGTTGTAGTGTATGTATGTTAACAGTGCAGTGTAACCTAGTTGTTGTGTATGTAGGTAAACAATGTAGTGTAAGCTAGTTGTTATTTATGTAAGTTAGCATTACAGTGTAAGCTAATTGTAGTGTATGTAAGTAAACAATGTTGATAGTTCTTTATGTAAGTTAACATTGCAGTGTTTGCTAGTTTAAGTGTATGTAAGTTAACATTGCAGTGTATGCTATTTGTATATAAGTTAACATTGCAGTGTATGTTAGCTGTCGTTGTTATGTATGTAAATTAACATTGCTGTGTATGCTAGTTAACATTGTGCAGTGTATGATAGTTAATATTTAAACATGGTGTTGTTTGCCTTAAAATAACGAATAAACTACAATTAAAAGTTAACTAACATACGATACATACAGTATGTTACAAGATCTCAGGTGATGGCTTTATTAATTGACAGGTCTGATATGAGTGATAGAGTCAGTACGTTAATTTCAACGTATGTACATGTATGAATATTTTCAAATACTTGCAAACTTGTAGGCTTTATGACTTAACCACAATCGCTAAACGTGGCAATGGTTTTGGCGATATCGACCAGGATATGTCTTTGCACGATGAACAAAAATATTGACAGGTGTCGCATGACTTCCTCATAGACTAAAACATCAACACGGAAACTTTTACTGAAAAAACGTAAACTGCATATTCATCGTTTTTAGACGTATGAATTAACAAGAAGCGCGAAAGCAATTTGACAAGTCAAGATGGAGAGGATTTTGTAGGTAAGAAATTTTGTTTGCATTGCAATTTTATTTTGTTAAATTTAATTGCAGTATTTACTTGAATTTACAAAAACAATGGACGAGCAGAATGGAATATTAGTTAACTGAAACTAAATCGTGTTCAAAGTGTGACTTTATTTGGCCTTAATCAGAAATAAGTACCATTGACTGATTACGCAATCCAACAAAACAAAAAATGCATCTTCTATCTTTCAATTGGATTTATATTTTGATTTGATATGCCGAGCCCTGTAATTTTACCATAGTCATTTTATATATGTTGAAGGAATAAAGACATTTCAGGGCAACATTATCAAATTATTGACTTAGCTACATCTACGGTTTTAGATTATGTATGTCAATGTATTTCATTTCTGATTTTGTCAATAATAATGACAATAATGACAAATTTATTAATGAAATACCTTTACATATTCTAAAACTGTAAGTATCGCTTACAATAGTTAAAACATAAGACGCTGAAAATCACCCGGTGTTACTTTCTGCTTTCAGTTTATGTTATATTTTGTTCAATTTGCATTTTGTTATAATTCCAATCTTACTTTCATATATTAATTTAAAGCATTTCCATTGGGAAGCGTCAATTTCTTTAAGACCTATTTTTTTTTATAAAACCCCTTGAGTCGGATATTTTTACGTAACTAGTTATATTTTCGTACGCGTTTACTATGCAGCGAATAGTTGAAAATTCCATTCATATATTTTACTTAAAGGATCGCCTGAAAGTAGATATCGTCAGGATTGGGCTTATAATGATTAAAACCATTATTTTCCATACATGCATGAAAAACAGAAAACACTTTATACACATATATTCATATCACTGTTACTAGTTCAGTTTAGATGGATAACCTATACATGAAATGTAAACACACGAACTGCCATAAATCTTTTCAAAAAATGGTTTGTCAAATGTTTGACAATGCGATTTACGCATCGTTATGCTATGACAGTTAAAACTACATTCCAAACGGTTCAGAGAATAATTTGAAAAATAACATTTGATTAATTGTCTTTATATTATTGACTTCTGTCATCAAAATTTGTATTTTTTAAAAGAAGAATTTTAAATCGTACTTGGTTGTGGATCAACGATGTCAAAGTAGATATACAATACTAAAAATATATTATACGAGACGTCGTTCGGGTATAGTATATTCCCATATTGTACGATATACTGTAAAATTATAATTTTATTATATACTTCAATTTAAAAAACAACAACAATAGAGCAAAGAAAAAATAAAGATCATTTTAAATAAATAAATAAATAAATGAATAAACGATCATCATGCGGAACATTTTGTTTTTGTTTTTGACCATTGAAACATGTACAAAATTAATTTCGTTTTATTTTAATCGCCATCGTGAATTTTGAACTGTAAAGTATAAAATTGATTGGATCTAATAAAAGTCTACGTGGTAACATCTGGAATTATATTTGATCGGCTATACACCTACAGGAATGTAAATAGCATTCACCAGGTCAGGTGATGTCAATTCTATCAGCTGTCAGCTTATTTGCCAACTCTTTGACGTTACCGGTTGATCAAGCTTGCTCTTTCACTTGCATGACCAATAGTAAGTTGGCTTAGTATATACCTTTTCTTGTGTGCTGTCGCGGAACTTGTAACGAACCTTATATTGATTTCTCGTGCACGCATGCAGTAAACAGATAGTAGGCATTTTATTATTTTACAATGTTACACATTTCAAACGTCAAAAACGTTTTCAAAATTAAATTATTTTGATTTCTTAAATGTTTGTATTCACCTGTAACAGACTATTAAAAGCGTACGCATTCTAACAAACACGAGCAGACGGTTTTAAATAAATCCCACCAATTAAAGTAATGTACATGTAACTTACATGGAGTTGTTACATTTGTGTAATTATGTTATGTAATGTTATGTTATGTTATGTTATGCACATAGAAATAAGTCATAAAACTTAAAACTTACGTACAGTTTGAGAGAGATCTAAAATCAATAAGAAACGCAACCTATGTAAGAAATTATGGACACAGTTAAGTTTTGACAAAATATTATGGATTATTTGGTTCTTACTTAAAATTATTCGATAATATATAATTATTATCATAGTTAGGTTAGATTCTGTGTACTGCAATGCAGTATACATATTGTTCTGTTCTATCCTGATTCTGATTTATCTCAAGAATCAGGTCTATTTACCCAGAATGCAAAGGCAGGGAATTACATGCATTCCCCACAATTCAATGCTAATGAACGCTAACGAAACCGTGACATCAGAAAAAAACAACAACATAAACCCTAATTTTATAGATACAGTTGCATGTTTAGATTAAGTCATTTGAATTAAGGATGTACACAACTATTAACAAGAGGCCCATTGACCTTAACGGCCACTTGATTATCCTTGATGACATAAAGTTATATGAATCTATTTCGCAATTTTTGTCCTTCAGAAAACGGCATATATCCAACATAGATTTTGAATGTCAGATCTGCATCAACAAATCACATCATTTTCACTTTTAAAGATATAATAAAGTAGTATCCAGCCCAAGGGCCAACCCATGAAATCCAGGGGCAAGTAATTCACGTTTTTATGACTGACTCATAGGTCTCATTGATTATGTTCGCCAATTGTTTCATAGTGCTTCTTATAATAAGAACATTTTTAAAATATACCTTGAAACTGACTGTTTTGACCCCGCTCCTAAGACCACATGGGGATGGAGACCATGAAATTCATTAACCGTCATGTCAGCAACAACAAATATCACCAAAATTTATTCACATAAGTCAATTCAGTCATAAAAAATAAAAGTTTTTATCAATTTCTCTTATATAAATTTAAATCTTGAGGCTCTTGGGCATGAAATTAATAATTCTTATAAATGACCAATAGGCTTCAATAATCACGCGCACAATTTACTTCTGGGTGCTTCCTATAATAGTAAGAAACTCTCTTAAAGTTTTCCTTGAATTTGACTGCTGTGGTCCCGCTCCCAAAGACCCTAGGTTGGGGAGGGGGGGGGGGGGGGGGGGGGGGGTGTGAATCATACAATTCAGAATTTTTTTTCACCCTTAGGTACCAAAGCTGCATAGAACATTTTCATCATGATTGAACTTACGGCTTTGGAGAAGAAGTCGAAAATGTCAATTGCTTACAGGCACCCGACGCACGACAAACGGTGAACGCAAAAGGTCCCTTGAGATATAGTCTCAGGTGACCTAAAAAGTAATTATTTGGTGAATATGCTGTTTTTTTTATAAAACATATATGTAACTATCCAAGGCTTGCTCGAGATATTTCTTCCCTCCTGCCCTTATTGATGAATTTTAATCATATAAGATTTTGTGAAAAAAATCTTATTTTGATTGTTTCTTTCTTTTATTTGTATATTAAGAAAAAATTGTCACACTAATTGCCGAAAATAATTCCACCATTTGAAAGGAAATTAAAACAAAACAAATATATTTTATATGGACCGGTTCGATTCGGTTATTATTAGTACTTTATATCTATTGAACTTATTTTACAGTTTATCAATGGTCGATATACTGTTTACACGTGGGTTTAACACAAAGCAAAAACAATGACGTCATCAATTTGTGTGTTGTTCCAAAATAAACCTTCCCTGCCGATAAAGCAAACGTTGATCTTACCCTCGTTTTATTAGCATGTTGAGTAAAAGATTATGATATAATATAAATTGTTTCGATGCTTTGCTTGCTAATCGTCATATTGGCCTTTACTGACCAGGTCACAGCTGCGAGACGCTCCTACAAACTGAAAAATGCTCTAGGTAAGTGTCCTATATATGTGAAATAAGTTTTTCTTTTGCAGTACATGTAGGCCTATATAGCAAAACTCAAACCTAAAAAAAAACAATCGAAAACTCAACTAAGTTAAACAAGCATTACAGCGGTCACTTTATTATTGTGACAAGGTTTTTATTCTATATGTTCTATGTGGAATTAGAATATTAGTCTTTTTAACTATTGATACGAATCTGATAATATGCTAACCACACGCATAACTAATAACTGTAATAAGTTACATTGTATTATTTGTGATTTCTTCCCCGTAATCAGTTTTACCAAACCAAGCAAGTAAGTATGTTCTATGATGTCTGGAAATCAAGCTTACACATTAAAGGTTGTCTTGATAATATATACTGCAGTCACTTGGATAAGGAACAAAAACACATTCCCAACATCTCATACATTTTTAAGGTTAACGAACTCACCGTATTCAAATACATAATCAGTGTAATCCAATTTTGAACACGAAATACGTTGTTTCTAAATTTCACGAATTATAAAATCAACAGGCCTGAACTTTTCTGTGACACTACAATCAAAAGGTATGAAAACACAACATATAAAATTATATGAAAACGAAACGTATTTATTACGAGTGTGTATAATAATCAATGACATATAGTAATTATTATCTTATGATGTTATTGGTTTATTTGAGATGAAACTGAATAACGTGTTGTTTTTTTTCTGCATTGTTGTCACTTTTTATTTCTGAGTAAGGCTCCTCTCAACACCGTTTTCCTTTTCCATATCTCTTCCTGTGTTGCGTTTCCATATATGATGTGTTTCCATATCTCTTCCTGGGTTGTGTTTCCATATATGTTGTGCTTCCATATCTCTTCCTTTGTTGCGTTTCCATATATGATGTTTTTCCATATCTCTTCCTTAGTTGTGTTTCCATATATGTTGTGCTTCCATATCTCTTCCTGTGTTGTGTTTCCATATCTCTTCCTGTGTTGTGTTTCCATATCTCTTCCTGTGTTGTGTTTCCATATCTCTTCCTGTGTTGTGTTTCCATATCTCTTCCTGTGTTGTGTTTCAATATCTCTTCCTGTGTTGTGTTTCCATATCTCTTCCTGTGTTGTGTTTCCATATCTCTTCCTGTGTTGTGCTTCCATATCTCTTCCTGTGTTGTGCTTCCATATCTCTTCCTGTGTTGTGCTTCCATATCTCTTCCTGTGTTGTGTTTCCATATCTCTTCCTGTGTTGTGTTTCCATATCTCTTCCTGTGTTGTGTTTCAATATCTCTTCCTGTGTTGTGTTTCCATATCTCTTCCTGTGTTGTGTTTCCATATCTCTTGCTGTGTTGTGTTTCCATATCTCTTCCTGTGTTGTGTTTCCATATCTCTTCCTGTGTTGTGCTTCCATATCTCTTCCTGTGTTGTGTTTCCATATCTCTTCCTGTGTTGTGCTTCCATATCTCTTCCTGTGTAGTGTTTCCATATCTCTTCCTGTGTTGTGCTTCCATATCTCTTCCTGTGTTGTGTTTCCATATCTCTTCCTGTGTTGTGCTTCCATATCTCTTCCTGTGTTGTGCTTCCATATCTCTTCCTGTGTTGTGTTTCCATAACTCTTCCTGTGTTGTGTTTCCATATCTCTTCCTGTGTTGTGCTTCCATATCTCTTCCTGTGTTGTGTTTCCATATCTCTTCCTGTGTTGTGCTTCCATATCTCTTCCTGTGTTGTGTTTCCATATCTCTTCCTGTGTTGTGTTTCCATATCTCTTCCTGTGTTGTGTTTCCATATCTCTTCCTGTGTTGTGTTTCCATATCTCTTCCTGTGTTGTGTTTCCATATCTCTTCCTGTGTTGCGTTTCCATATCTCTTCCTGTGTTGTGTTTCCATATATGATGTGTTTCCATATCTCTTCCTGTGTTGCGTTTCCATATATGATGTGTTTCCATATCTCTTCCTGTGTTGCGTTTCCATATATGATGTGTTTCCATATCTCTTCCTGTGTTGTGTTTCCATATATGATGTGTTTCCATATCTCTTCCAGTGTTGCGTTTCCATATATGATGTGTTTCCATATCTCTTCCTGTGTTGCATTTCCATATATGATGTGTTTCCATATCTCTTCCTGTGTTGCGTTTCCATATATGATGTGTTTCCATATCTCTTCCTGTGTTGCGTTTCCATATATGATGTGTTTCCATATCTCTTCCTGTTTTGCATTTCCATATATGTTGTGTTTCCATATCTCTTCCTGTGTTGCGTTTCCATATATGATGTGTTTCCATATCTCTTCCTGTGTTGTGTTTCCATATATGATGTGTTTCCACATCTCTTCCAGTGTTGCGTTTCCATATATGATGTGTTTCCATATCTCTTCCTGTGTTGCGTTTCCATATATGATGTGTTTCCATATCTCTTCCTGTGTTGCGTTTCCATATATGATGTGTTTCCATATCTCTTCCTGTGTTGCGTTTCCATATATGATGTGTTTTCATATATCTTCCTGTGTTGTGTTTCCATATATGATGTGTTTCCATATCTCTTCCTGTGTTGCGTTTCCATATATGATGTGTTTCCATATCTCTTCCTGTGTTGCGTTTCCATATATGTTGTGTTTCCATATCTCTTCCTGTTTTGCATTTCCATATATGTTGTGTTTCCATATCTCTTCCTGTGTTGCGTTTCCATATATGATGTGTTTCCATATCTCTTCCTGTGTTGCGTTTCCATATATGATGTGTTTCCATATCTCTTCCTGTTTTGCGTTTCCATATATGTTGTGTTTCCATATCTCTTCCTGTGTTGCGTTTCCATATATGATGTGTTTCCATATCTCTTCCTGTGTTGCGTTTCCATATATGATGTGTTTCCATATCTCTTCCTGTTTTGCGTTTCCATATATGATGTGTTTCCATATCTCTTCCTGTGTTGTGCTTCCATATCTCTTCCAGTGTTGTGTTTCCATATATGATGTGTTTCCATATCTCTTCCTGTGTTGCGTTTCCATATATGATGTGTTTCGATATCTCTTCCTGTGTTGCGTTTCCATATATGATGTGTTTCCATATCTCTTCCTGTTTTGCGTTTCCATATATGATGTGTTTCCATATCTCTTACTGTGTTGTGCTTCCATATCTCTTCCAGTGTTGTGTTTCCATATATGATGTGTTTCCATATCTCTTCCTGTGTTGCGTTTCCATATATGATGTGTTTCCATATCTCTTCCTGTGTTGCGTTTCCATATATGATGTGTTTCCATATCTCTTCCTGTGTTGTGTTTCCATATCTCTTCCAGTGTTGTGTTTCCATATATGATGTGTTTCCATATCTCTTCCTGTGTTGCGTTTCCATATATGATGTGTTTCCATATCTCTTCCCGTGTTGTGTTCCATATATGTTGTGTTTCCATATCTCTTCCTGTGTTGTGTTTCCATATATGATGTATTTCCATATCTCTTCCTGTGTTGCGTTTCGAAATATGATGTGTTTCCATATCTCTTCCTTTGTTGCGTTTCCATATATGATGTGTTTCCATATCTCTTCCTGTGTTGTGTTTCCATATATGATGTGTTTCCATATCTCTTCCTGTGTTGTGTTTCCATATATGTTGTGTTTCCATATCTCTTCCTGTGTTGCGTTTCAATATATGATGTGTTCCCATATCTCTTCCGGTGTTGCATTTCCATATATGTTGTGTTTCCATATCTCTTCCTGTGTTGCGTTTCCATATATGATGTGTTTCCATATCGCTTCCTGTGTTGCGTTTCAATATATGATGTGTTTCCATATCTCTTCCTATGTTGCGTTTCAATATATGATGTGTTTCCATATCTCTTCCTGTGTTGCATTTCAATATATGATGTGTTTGCATATCTCTTCCTGTGTTGCATTTTCATATATGATGTGCTTCCATATTTCTTCCTGTGTTGTGTTTCCATATATGATGTGTTTCAATATCTCTTCCTGTGTTGCGTTTCCATATATGATGTGTTTCCATATCTCTTCCAGTGTTGTGTTCCATATATGTTGTGTTTCCATATCTCTTCCTGTGTTGTGTTTCCATAGATGATGTATTTCCATATCTCTTCCTGTGTTGCGTTTCGAAATATGATGTGTTTCCATATCTCTTCCTGTGTTGCGTTTCCATATATGATGTGTTTCCATATCTCTTCCTCTGTTGTGTTTCCATATATGTTGTGTTTCCATATCTCTTCCTGTGTTGCGTTTCCATATATGTTGTGTTTCCATATCTCTTCCTGTGTTGCGTTTCAATATATGATGTGTTCCCATATCTCTTCCTGTGTTGCATTTCCATATATGTTGTGTTTCCATATCTCTTCCTGTGTTGCGTTTCCATATATGATGTGTTTCCATATCGCTTCCTGTGTTGCGTTTCAATATATGATGTGTTTCCATATCTCTTCCTGTGTTGCGTTTCAATATATGATGTGTTTCCATATCTCTTCCTGTGTTGCATTTCAATATATGATGTGTTTGCATATCTCTTCCTGTGTTGCATTTTCATATATGATGTGCTTCCATATTTCTTCCTGTGTTGCGTTTCCATATATGATGTGTTTCAATATCTCTTCCTGTGTTGCGTTTCCATATATGTTGTGTTTCCATATCTCTTCCTGTGTTGCGTTTCCGTATATGTTGTGTTTCCATATCTCTTCCTGTGTTGCGTTTCCGTATATGATGTGTTTCCATATCTCTTCTTGTGTTGCGTTTCCATATATGATGTGTTTCCATATCTCTTCCTGTGTTGCATTTCAATATATGATGTGTTTCCATATCTCTTCCAGTTTTGTGTTTCCATATATGATGTGTTTCCATATCTCTTCCTGTGTTGCGTTTCAATATATGATGTGTTTCCATATCTCTTCCAGTGTTGTGTTTCCATATATGTTGTGTTTCCATATCTCTTCCTGTGTTGCGTTTCCATATATGATGTGTTTCCATATCGCTTCCTGTGTTGCGTTTCAATATATGATGTGTTTCCATATCTCTTCCTGTGTTGCGTTTCAATATATGATGTGTTTCCATATCTCTTCCTGTGTTGCATTTCAATATATGATGTGTTTGCATATCTCTTCCTGTGTTGCGTTTTCATATATGATGTGCTTCCATATTTCTTCCTGTGTTGCGTTTCCATATATGATGTGTTTCAATATCTCTTCCTGTGTTGCGTTTCCATATATGATGTGTTTCCATATCTCTTCCTGTGTTGCGTTTCCATGTATGTTGTGTTTCCATATCTCTTCCTGTGTTGCGTTTCCATATATATTGTGTTTCCATATCTCTTCCTGTGTTGCGTTTCAATATATGGTGTGTTTCCATATCTCTTCCAGTGTTGTGTTTCCGTATATGTTGTGTTTCCATATCTCTTCCTGTGTTGCGTTTCCGTATATGATGTGTTTCCATATCTCTTCTTTTGTTGCCTTTCCATATATGATGTGTTTCCATATCTCTTCCTGTGTTGCATTTCCATATATGATGTGTTTCCATATCTCTTCCAGTGTTGTGTTTCCATATATGATGTGTTTCCATATCTCTTCCTGTGTTGCGTTTCAATATATGATGTGTTTCCATATCTCTTCCAGTGTTGTGTTTCCATATATGTTGTGTTTCCATATATTTTCCTGTGTTGCGTTTCCATATATGATGTGTTTCCATATCTCTTCCTGTGTTGCGTTTCCATATATGATGTGTTTCCATATCTCTTCCTGTGTTGCGTTTCCATATATGATGTGTTTCCATATCTCTTCCTGTGTTGTGATTTAATATATGATGTGTTTCCATATTTATTCCAGTGTTGTGTTTCCATATATGTTGTGTTTCCATATCTCTTCCTGTGTTGCGTTTCCATATATGATGTGTTTCCATATCTCTTCCTGTCTTGCGTTTCCATATATGATGTGTTTCCATATCTCTTCCTGTGTTGTGTTTTAATATATGATGTGTTTCCATATTTATTCCAGTGTTGTGTTTCCATATATGTTGTGTTTCCATATCTCTTCCTGTGTTTCGTTTCAATATATGATGTGTTTCCATATCTCTTCCAGTGTTGTGTTTCCATATATGTTGTGTTTGCATATCTTCCTGTGTTACATTTCCATATATGATGTGTTTCCATATCTCTTCCTGTGTTGCGTTTCAATATATGATTTGTTTCCATATCTTTTCCAGTGTTGTGTTTCAATATATGATGTGTTTCCATATCTCTTTCTGTGTTGCGTTTCAATATATGATGTGTTTCTATATCTCTTCCTGTGTTGCGTTTCAATATATGATGTGTTTCCATATCTCTTCCTGTGTTGTAATTCAATATATGATGTGTTTCCATATCTCTTCCTGTGTTGTGTTTCAATATATGATGTGTTTCCATATCTCTTCCTGTGTTGCGTTTCAATATATGATGTGTTTCCATGTCTATTCCTGTGTTGCGTTTCCATATATGATGTGTTTCCATATCTTTTCCAGTGTTGTGTTTCCATATATGTTGTGTTTCCATATCTCTTCCTGTGTTGCGTTTCCATATATGATGTGTTTCTATATCTCTTCCTGTGTTGCGTTTCCATATATGATGTGTTTCCATATCTCTTCCTGTGTTGTGTTTCCACATCTCTTCCTGTGTTGCGTTTCCATATATGATGTGTTTCCATATCTCTTCCTGTGTTGTGTTTCCATATATGATGTATTTCCATATCTCTTCCTGTGTTGTGTTTCAATATATGTTGTATTTCCATATCTCTTCCTGTGTTGTTTTCCATATATGATGCATTTCCATATCTCTTCCTGGGTTGGGTTTCCATATATGGTGTATTTCCATATCTCTTCCTGTGTTCCTTTACCATATATGATGTATTTCCATTTCTCTTCCTGTGTTGCGTTTCCATATATGATGCGTTTCCATATCTCTTCCTGTGTTGCGTTTCTATATCTGTTGTGTTACCATATCTCTTTCTGTGTTGTTTTTCCATATTTCTTCTTGTATTGTGTTTCCATATATGTTGTGTTTCCATATCTCTTCCTGTGTTGTGTTTCCATATATCTTCCTGTGTTGTGTTTCCATATCTGTTCCTTCCTGTGTTGTGTTTCCATATTTGTTGCGTTTCCATATCTCTTCCTGTGTTGCTTTTCCATATCTCTTCCTGTCTCTTCCTGTGTTGCGTTTTCATGTCTTCCATGTATCTACCTGGGTTGTATTTCCCTATCTCTTCCTGTGTTGCGTTTCCATATATGATGTGTTTCCATATCTCTTCCAGTATTGTGTTTCCATATATGATGTGTTTCCATATCTCTTCCTGTGTTGTGTTTCCATATATGATGTGTTTCCATATCTCTTCCAGTATTGTGTTTCCATATATGATGTGTTTCCATATCTCTTCCAGTATTGTGTTTCCATATATGATGTGTTTCCATATCTCTTCCAGTATTGTGTTTCCATATATGTTGAGTTTCAATACCTCTTCCTGTATTGCGTTTTCATATATGGTGTGTTTCCACATCTCTTCCTGTGTTTTATGTTTTCAGATCTGTTGTGTTTCCATATCTCTTCCTATATTTTGTTTCCATATCACTTCCTGTGTTGTGTATCCAAATCTGTTGTGTTTCCATGTACAAACTATTTTCTAGAATTGCCACGCAAAGTATTTACAGCTGGGCTGAACGCGAAGATAAGATTGGTGAGGCGCAAGCAGCCTTCAGATCTGGTTATTCTGCAATAGATAAGATCTACTCCTTATAATCACTTGTACAGATATACATTTCAAAGAAATGAGGGGGTTGTACTGACTTTTTCGTAGATTTTAGCAAAGCGCTTGACAAAGCCTGTCCGAGATATGCGGATCTGAGACTACAATGTTTACAGTCTTGGTATTTTGGTGAAAATAACTTTTTTTTATCAGCTACTACAACTAAATGACACCGTCACACTTAGGAAACTAGCTGCATATATCCACTTTATTTTGGTACGAAATGAATCACAATTATAATAAAAAAGACTATTGTAAAATATTTCCACATAAATTGCATGCCGTATTTCATTTTATATTTTGACACTACTAAATGTTTTTTAATAATGATATGTATTTTGGACCAAAGGCCTCTATTTACGAAATAATGGATTTGTATTGTTTTGTACTGTATTCATTTTAGAAATACAAATTAAAAGTGTTTCTTTGCACAATAAAATACTCTACAAAACGGGACTACTCCAAGCAAAGTGTTTACAATTGTAAAAGTTAAAAAATCAAGGAAGGTGCTTGGAATAATAATTTAAACTGCAATAAATTTTAAATTCAGTATAATTTTGCATGCTTTAAACATTATTAACCATATAATGTTACATACACGTTACATTTTATGTAATAGAAATTAGTTGCCTATTAAATTAGAATGATTATTTGTCAAAAATTAATTCTGCGTATGCTATTTTATCCAGATTTAGTAGAGAGATGCTATGCTAGCTATCCTATTCTTCTATATACGTCCTTGATCCGATGTAACAAGTTTATAACCCTTAAGTTAATTATTTAAAAAGAACGACATTGCATGAGATAGTGACCGGCGTCCTCTTTTAAAGCCAACATTTTTGCAAGATGAATTTTAATTTGTTAACAAATAAATCATAATTTAGGTTAGTGTAACCATTTTAAACGAGCATAAATGATAGATAATTAACGAGTACCTACAATAAAACCATGGTAATATGGCGGGTTTAATTAAATGATTCATAAACAGACGTTTGAATGATGGTAGAGTTACAGAATTATGTATGTGTTCCGGAATATTATTCCAAGAAAAAATACATGATGGAATAAAAGCATTTCATAAAGAATAATTTCTATTATTTCTTAGATTATATGATGTAGTTATTCCTACAGTTTCAGGGAAAATATTGTTTAAAAGTTCCGTGACATTTAACACTTCACACATCACATTTCACACTTCACACATCACATTTCACACTTCACACATCACATTTCACACTTCAACTTTTTTTATATTTTACATTCCACACTTCATATTCACATTTCACACTTCAAATTTCACACATCACATTTCAAATTCCACACTTCACATTTCTCACTTCTCATTTCACATTTCATACTTCACACATCACACATCACATTTCATTTCACATTTCACATTTCACACATCACACTTCGCCTTTCGCACTTCATATTCCACACTTCGCATTTCACACTTCGCATTTCATATTTCATATTATAATTTAATGCATTAAAAGCTATTGAATATATGAAAGTTATGAATAACATTAGCAACAAAGGTCAAATATATCTTTGGGAAGACTCAAATACACCCGCAACCTGCAATCAAAATATTTGTTTTGATTAATTGTACATTCATGACACACACATTAGTCATGAGCGACAATTATGGGAAGTTCAAGCTGCAGGTGGTGCTCTTTCGTGCACTTTGTGCTCATTCATTACTGGAAAAGAACTATGAAAATAAATTGCAACGCGGGAAAACTGTTAACCTTTCGTAGAAGCTGATGTTCTTGACTCTTCTATGATTTACGGACAAATAGACGGTCATGGTGCAATCAGTATAACCCATTACACTTTCTTTACAGTATTCGTTATACAAATATTACTTCCTATAAACTTGCATAAGGTCTTTATGTTTGACCTCTATTTCTGACCCTGGCTTCATTCTTGTGCGCGAAACATTGTCATGCAATAGTGATCATTTGTTCAATCCCTCATACAATGCAAATGTTACCGAAAACGAATACCACTTTTCATATGCAAAAGGCATTTTTCATGGTTTGACCACTAAGTGTGACCTTGACCTATGAACTACGCTCCTATGTCTTGTACGTGACACATCCTCATGTTGTGGTTTTTACTTGTGCGGAGTTATTTCAATAAATGGCACAGTTGCAGAGCGGTCACGATACAATATTCTATATACTAATATATAAATAGAGCCTGTTTCATAGCACAAATATGAAGTATGAAGTGCGATATGCGAAGTGTAAAGTGTGAAATGTGAAGTATGAAGAAGTGCGAAGTGTGGAGTGTGAAATGTGAAGTGTGAAATATGAAGTGTGAAGTGTGAAATATGAAGTGTGAAATATGAAGTGTGAAGTGTGAAATATGAAGTGTGAAGTGTGAATTATGAAATTTGAAATGTGAAGTGTGAAGTGTACAGTATAACATGTGAAGTGTGAAGTGACAAATATGAAGTGTGAAGTATGAAGTGTGAAATGTGAAATGTTAAGTGACAAATGTGAAATGAAAAATATGAAGTATGAAATGTGAAATTTGAAATATATAGTGTGACATGTGAAGTGTGAAGTGTGCAATACCAATTAAATGTATTGTATATATAGCAAATGAGAATAATAAACGGTGAAATATGAAGAGCGAAAATATGAACTATGACATGTGAACATGCAATTACGAGTAGTTATTAGCTTGATTTAAACATATTTTATTTCTATTTGTAATAAAGAAATAGGGGTGAGACACAAATTCATTAGATTTGGACCTGATTTGATTTAAACATATGTTATTACCGTAATGTGTAAACTAGGGTCGGGTTACACGTTCGTAACAACAATAGTTTGACTCTTCCCATCAATAATTGATGCATGAATAAAACATGGCATAAATGGTATTAAAAGATACTTTAAAAAATCTGATTACTGATTTTCTAGGAGTAATTATTTCATATACATCGGCGTTTAACCATTGTATTTCCTAAGTCTTGCAGTACAATTGTAACAGTTTTCAACTTAATAAATATATTCAAACTGCTAATCTGAACAAGAGCTGTCAGAAGTACAGCGCGCTCGACTATTCGAATATTTGACACAGAAGTACAAATTTGATTTAGACTGATGACAAATCCAAGCAAATAAGAGTTATTTAACTTACAAAATTGAGAAGGTCTTATAATTGCAATATCTTGTATGAAGTTTCAATCAAATACATGCAGTGACTGCCGAAAATTAAGTAAAACAAAGGCCCTAATTTGCTAAATAAATCTGGGAAGAGTTATCTGACTTGATTAATTTAGTTGATTTCATGACTACAAAGCCATATGTAAAGTTTCAATCAAATACATTGAGCGGTTGGTGTAAAATGGACTTGACAGTACTTGCATGCAAAACTTAAACTTAAAATTCTAAGTCAAAGAAGGGCAATTATTTGCATTTTATTCATGCAAGAGTTATCTAACTAAGTTTTTGTTGTAGAATTGGTGACTGGTAAGGCTTGTGTAAAGTTTCAATCAAATACATTGAGTGGTCGGTGAGATATGGTACTTGCACGCAAAATTTTAACCAGAATTTTTAAGTCAAACAAGGGCTATAATCTGCATTATATTCAGGCAAGAGTTATGTTACTCAGTTATTGTAGTAGGATTGGTAACAGGAAAGGCTTGTGTAAAGTTTCAAGTCAATGCATACAATGGTTACTGAGATAATTTTGGACTTGATGGTACTTGCAAGCAAAATTTTAACCAGATTTTCTAAGTCAAACAATGGCAATAATTTACATTTTATTCATGCAAGCGTTAGCTAACTTAGTTTCTGTAGTATATTTGATGACTGGGAAGGCTTGTGTAAAGTTTCAATCAAATACATTGAGCGGTTGGTGAGATATAGACTTGATGGTACTTGCATGCAAAACATTAACCAGAATTTCTAAGTCAAACAAGGGCAATAATTTGCATTATATTCAAGCAAGAGTTATCTAACTTAGGTATTGTAGTAGGGTTGATGACTAGTAAGGGTTGTGTAACGTTTAAAGGCAATACATGCAATGGTTACTGAGGTAGGGATTTGTATACAAACTTTAACCAAGGTGCAACGGCGACGCCTGGGTGAGTAGAATAGTACTCTTTATTCTCCGAATAGTCGAGCTAAAAATGGCAGGAAGCCTAATACACATTTGTCTGCAAATATTATATATTAATAATAATAATATAACCGCTTAATGATGGAATGGCTTTTTAAATATAGGTTTTGATCTAGATGATAAAATATTATAACATGGACCAAATTATACGATACAGGAGCCTGCAGAGTGGTAACTATAACATGGACCAAATTATACGATACAGGAGCCTGCAGAGTGGTTACAATAACATGGACCAAATTATACGATACAGGAGCCTGCAGAGTTGTAACTATAAATATGGACCAAATTATACGATACATGCGCCTGCAGAATGGTAACTATAACATGGACCAAATTATACGATACAGGAGCCTGCAGAGTTGTAACTATAAATATGGACCAAATTATACGATACATGCGCCTGCAGAGTGGTAACTATAACATGGACCAAATTATACGATGCAGGAACCTGCAGAGTGGTTACAATAAGATAGACCAAATTATACGATACAGGAGCCTGCAGAGTGGTTACAATAACATGGACCAAATTATACGATACAGGAGCCTGCCGAGTTGTAACTATAAATATGGACCAAATTATACGATACATGCGCCTGCAGAGTGGTAACTATAACATGGACCAAATTATACGATACAGGAGCCTGCAGAGTGGTTACATAAACATGGACCAAATTATACGATACAGGAGCCTGCAGAGTGGTAACTATAACATGGACCAAATTATACGATACAAGAGCCTGCAGAGTTGTAACTATAAATATGGACCAAATTATACGATACAGGAGCCTGCAGAGTGGTAACTATAACATGGACCAAATTATACGATACAGGAGCCTGCAGAGTGGTAACTATAAATATGAACCATATTATACGATACAGGAGCCTGCAGAGTGGTTACATAAACATGGACCAAATTATACGATTCAGGAGCCTGCAGAGTGGTAACTATTACATGGACCAAATTATACGATACAGGAGCCTGCAGAGTAGTAACTATAAATATGGACCAAATTATACGATATAGGAGCCTGCAGAGTGGTTACAATAACATGGACCAAATTATACGATACAGGAGCCTGCAGAGTGGTAACTATAACATGGACCAAATTATACGATACAGGAGCCTGCAGAGTGGTAACTATAACATGGACTAAATTATACGATACAGGAGCCTGCAGAGTGGTAACTATAACATGGACTAAATTATACGATACAGGAGCCTGCAGAGTGGTTACTATTACATGGACAAAATTATACGATACAGGAGCCTGCAGAGTGGTTACAATAACATAGACCAAATTATACGATGCAGGAACCTGCAGAGTGGTTACTATTACATGGACAAAATTATACGATACAGGAGCCTGCAGAGTGGTTACAATAAGATAGACCAAATTATACGATACAGGAGCCTGCAGAATGGTAACAATAACATGGACCAAATTATACGATACAGGAGCCTGCAGAGTGGTAACAAGTTCTGCTAATAACTTTGATCGTGTAGACTGACGGATCAATATATTTTGGTGTTATTTTATTAACCTCTGATGTAGCGAATACAACATCTGGTGTGATATTAAACTCTACATTACAAGTTTATATATCAACACCATTATCGCCATCAGACTCCTCATCACTGTTATTTTAACAAATTTAGACTTTCTGGTACTACTGTCGATACATTTTCAATACCAATACTTTTATAGCTTCCAAGTCCGGGTGTGACAAGTCCGGGTGTGACTTTAATAAAATGTTCTTTTCATTAGTGCTGTAACATTTGTTCCTAGTACCACATTGTGTATATTATCATTCCAGGGACAGTTTCAGTGATTGATTTTACACACCCTTCTTCAATTTATTATGATATTTTATTAAGTTTGTAGAAATGAAGTCTTGTGTGTGTGGGTGGGTGTGGGTGTAGGGGGTGGGGGGAGTATGTCTAATTTGGGAATCTGATTTCGCCATTTTATTTATGCTTAAGATATATTCATTAATCAAATTTTACAATCTCAATACAAGTCAGTCTCAATGTTAAATATCACAGTAGTTTTATACCACATACCGTATTGCTACCAACATGATTAAACAAAAATGCCGAGGACAGGAAATTCAATATGCTAGGCGTAGTGAAGCTAAACTGTTATTGTGATAACTGTTGTCATGCCATTGAACAAACCTTATGTCATATTTATTGTCTAATTATCCACTACATGTGTAGAAGCATAACCTCTAAAGTTTTGCTATATACAGCACATCTACTAAATTGCAGCTGCATTTTTGAACAAAATACTGAAAAATGGCATGTCAGGTCAAATTCATTCCAGCTCTGTATATATTAATATACCCATAAATAACAAAATATACAGTAAAGCTGTGTGTGTATGATGACATTACATTTCACATAATTTTTATTAATACCCTATAATAAAGATAAAAATAATAAAAGAATATGACATATTTTGAACAATTCCCTGCTCAATATGTTACTAGTTGACCTATGGCCCAATGACATTAATGAATGATAAATAATATTTTTATATACACATGTCATTAGTAATTTAAAATGGTCAAAACAATTAACAGATATCTTAAATATGAATGTTTTTGGTAATATCTCGCCCAGCTAAAATTTTGCTTGTGATGACCTCTGACCTTATAATTTCAAAAGGTCAAATATATTTTGGTAACCGATTGTTTCTAATGTAGGTTATAGTGGTAAACTTATTAAACCCAGTTGCCGACCGTGAAAACGCCGTACCTCATGCATCGATTTCTAGCCATATATTTGAAAAATATCACCAGACTAACATATAAATCTAACAAGGCACCATTATTATTTTTTGAAAGATACCAAACCCCTAGCATTCGACTAGTTTTCCTTTATTAGCATAAAATAGTGCAGCAATTGCCACCATCTTGTAATAAACATACATTTGGTAGAGCATATCTAACAATGGGCAAGACCACAGCTGCTGTTTGAAAAACTGATGCCAAAACACATAACAACACAACATAGGCCTACTTCCGACACTGCATCGATCACAGTACATTATGCCCAACTAGTACGAGGTATGTCCCAAAAGTAATAGGACGCATTTAGAAATATGTACTTTAATGTTTCAGTCACGATAAAACTTGGCCTGAAGAAATGTCGATATTTAAACTAAAAGCATGCGAAATTTCACTATTGTACAGCAACAAATATGTACATGTAACGAAGTACGGGGAGATTGATGTTATTCATGTGGCGTTGACATTCAGATGAAAGTCACTTTTCTTAAATATGAACTGCTGTGCAAAACAAAATTATTTTGGTACTGCAACCACTTTTAGTTTATGTCAAAATACTATGATGACTCATAGATCCTAACCACAGAATACACAATCCGGCACAAGGCATGAAGGCCCTAAAAGTGCTTTTCACAAAGATCTGACTTGAGTACCAGGAAAACCAGATCAGGTTGCGGTCGTCAATATCGCCGACGGCCAGTTGCTCTCGTCTTACCAATGAAATCCGTGTGTACAACCGACAGATAAGACACCAGGATAGGTCATGTTGAAGAGTAATGTGCAATAAACTTCTGAATGTCCTATAGGGTCATATTACACCAAACACAAACTTTTATCACACTCCAAATTTCCACTCTAGGCGTGACGTTGCCCATTTTGTTTTTTTTTCAAATTCGCACTTGTAATTTCAAAAGTGCACACAATATTCAAATGTCTGTCGATAACGTCGATTTTTTTAAACAATGTTCGCACATAATCTTAAATTACGTCTGCTGTTATTCCATAATGTCTGGCACCATACTGAGGAAGCTGTCTGCTTTCCAAGGCAATGCTGTTTTAAATGGCGTTTAATTTCAAAGCCCCTCGTACTTCACAACTTGTGTTACTATGGTGATGTATACATGAACTTTATGATGACTGAAAGTTGATTTAATGTTTTATGACAATAGAAGAAGTGTTGACCTATCCATTTAAGCCACTGGTTTGCAAGTGACGCCCTAAATACGAAAACCAACGTAATATACGTAAACATTATAAGTTGAAAAGAATCCTAGCAAGCATCCTTAAAGTTACAAAATAAAAATAAATTACGCTGGGCCCTTGGATGACCGCTGTCGAAACAAAAAGCAGTTCTATAATGACACATCCAAAGGTACACTATGGCTAAGCTGTATTAAATTTTAGTCAGCAGTTACAGAGATGAAACCTTTTAATGTTTTGCCATTGTAAAATCCTATGTTAAAATTGACCTGGCACTGGCGGCCATTTTGCGTGATGCCCGAACAAAAGAGAATGGTAGAGGGTAATTTTGGTAAGTTTCCATAAAATCTTCAATTGAATTAGTTCAGCGGTATCAGGGGATGTATCGTTTAAAGAGTTTTAATAAAAACTACCGGATGAGGAGGCCCTAGCAGTTTTCAAGTTTATTGGGAATATCAGCAAAACATTTGCCTTTGGCCATTTAAAACATAATAACAAATATGGGAAGTACATATACATGTACAAGCAAATTTATTTTTTCTTCATTTTTTTATTGGCAATGTCGGCAAACATTTGGCCATTTACATATGCTCCCTGGTCAGCGGACGATTACCTCTACGTTTAAATGGAATAATCGAACAGATATATACATGCATATGTTCTGTAATCTGTGTTTTCCTCAACTCAGTAAAGAAAAAGTTCTGTTCTGAACTGTTCTGTTCAACAGATGATTCGGGAGAGTATTATTTACAATGTGTTCAGATAACTATGGCCAAGACACAATACAAAAACAAAGTCATAAATATCATACATACAAACTTATGTTCTAAGCTATACACATAATGAGTATAAGAAACACTTACATTATATAGGATTTTTTTCAAATTATAAAGTTGTTTTCACCATTTTCATTATTATTGCTTACTTGTTCTAATGCTAGTTTTCCTATCTTAAAAAGCTTCAGATACATAATTTCTAATTTTCAAAATAATTTTTGTTATATTGACATGGTATTTGAACATTTATGGAACGTGGGCAAAGATAAGATATTTAAGTATTTCACTCTAGTGCTGTGGTTTCTTGAGCAACATGGCAAAAATGATACTCAAATTTAATGACATTCATGAAACACAATTTACATAGCATGAAGAAAGACACGTTTAAAACACTAAAAACAATAAAAGTCACCGTGCTTTTTTTGCTAAGACTACTTTTTAAACAACATCGTATTCATTTTTTAAGAAAAGGCAGCATAGGGGTGTAGGTTATGAACAATATTTTATTTACTAAAGAAGTGTGTGCTTTCTTAACCAAAAACTTGTCATTTATGTACAGATAAAGTCTGTCCAACAAAAGAGACTCATGATGACATTTTGAATTTCACCTTTCAATACAGTGATTTTCATATATTGCTACGATAGTCAAATTTGGCCGTAAATTTTGCGATTAACACTAACTCAATGAGAAAAAATATCTAACGCGGAGAATTCTATTATATCTTAACAATCTTCGAAAACAAGAATTTTCGAAAATTTTCCAATTTAGGCAATTCTACAGTGCCAGTATTCAATTTATGGATTCACTGATTACGTAATTACGTAACCGTTGTCTAAACATACATGTAGGTACGTTATTTACATCACTGTTACCTCCTTCATTCCGTCTGATCACATTCTCCGTGATGATTGGTATACGCAATTGCGTCTCTCATCGCTTATTCAAGTGGACAAGTTATCAAGTCTCAAACCACTTTTACATTACCAATAGGGCTACATTGTAATATTCTAGTATATGTCCAAAACAAAGTAGAAAAACAACTCTACTGCATGTGCCTTGGTTCAAATTATTTACTGGTTCAAGATCTGTAATTTTAAAGAATAAAATGATTACATGGCCATTTCTTTAAATTCAGTGGTTTTGTGATACCTATCCATTTCCAGGGTACTTATGTATTAACTATTCGCCAACCATCAATTAAAAAATGACAAAGAATTGGCAAGAAATCTGGCATCAACATAATTTTTTTAGTGGTGTTTCCTAAATCACTGACCATTTAATGGTTGGAAAAATAAAGCACTGCACTGTAAAGCTTTGAAAAAGGAAAAATAGAGAACGACAGTTTTACTTCTATCTCCTTCTTCTGTTTTCAAGGGAGATAATTGTAGCGTGAGTTATTCAGTTACTTGCGGAGATAGGTGTGTTCAAGTTCTGGTTAATATTTCCAAATTCCAGGAAAGAGTGGTTAGATAAACGGATCGTCAGTTAGCCATCGATAGCATATATTACGCTAAATTGTATGTGTTAATTACGGAAGTTCCTAAGGGCAATCACGTGTTTACAAACGAAACATCTATTGGTTGATTTTAACATGAAACAACTTTTCATCTAGACGCTTTAAAGACACATCAACACATAAAAAACACAATGAAACTACGATTAGCTCACCTGAATAACAAGAGTACTTAAACATTACCAATTACATTAAACGTTTATCTACCATTTTTGTATCTGTTTAAGCATGGACCGGCTTTACATAAGCATGCTTTCAATCCAATCCATTTTCTATATGTGTATCATTCTTACAGCTTATAAAATGTTAAATGTTATTGTATTGCAACATATAAATATTGAAATAAAATATGTTTAAACTAATAATAAGAGCTTTCGGAAGAAAACGCACTCAACTTTTTAAGGCTTGTTTCAAAATAATAGCTATCGTCTGACTGAGAAGTGGATAACAGTATGAAGCATATTGTAGAACCCCACCCATATTGTAAGTATGCAAAGGGGTGTATTGTATAGAGAAAACGGGGTTGTGCTTGACAGAGATTATGCAAGCCGAACCTGATGCATTTTAGGCTACCTGACACTAAGTTGGTATTCTATCTATCATATCTTTATTTGCGTGTTTTATCTAAACATTAGCGACTGATTTAAGTCCAGCATGTACGTGAGCCTGAAAATAGTTCCAAATTTGACTGATGAAATTAAAACAAAAGAAATGTAATTTTTTATGGAAGCTGTTCGACTCTGTCATAATTATCCTTTATATCAGTTTATATGATTGACAGATTATCAATGGTAAAAATGTGTTTAAACACGGGTTTTAAACAACGCAAAAAAACAAGAACAAGTTATATAATATATTTGAAAGAAAGTTCAATATGCAAATTGAATTAAATGTATTTAAAAAACACCACTCAGATTAGCATATGTAAAATCACTTCAATCTCCTAGTTTAATTAATATATTTAAAATAAATTAAATCTCTACGTTTATTTATTGTACTTATTGTGAAACAAATCCTCGGCTCTCGTACAGGTTAATTTGTTTTGGGAGCATAGGAAAAGGAAATAAGAAATGTGGATGCTTTAGACAAATGGCTGCTTAATATAGGTGGTCGTTTAGTTGGTTTGAGTGCATGTTCATGTTTGGATATTTTATATACTTGCAAACGTTTGTAAGTTTTATGAATAAGCCACAACACGTGGCAATGTATTGACGATATCGACCAGGACATAGCCTTGTATGACAAGTGTTGCATAAACCACCAATGAGGAAAATGTTACAAAACAAAGCCAAATATATACTTACTCATTACTTTGAAATGTATAAATTGACAAGCAGAACGACGGCTATTTGACAAGTCAAAATGACGCAGTTGGTGCAGGTAAGACATTTTGTTTGCTTTGCAGTTTTAATTTATGACATTTAATTGCAGCAATAAACTTTTTTTTTCTTACAATAAAGAATGGACAAACAGAATGGAATATAAGTTATTTAACTGAAAGTAAATCGTTGACAAAATGTGGCTTTATTTGGCTCTAATCAGATGCTAGTAATGTCATGTAATTCTACAAACATTTTACATTAATCGATCTTCAAAACTGGAATTCCATTCTTGTATTTAATATGCCGATCTATGCCAATAATATCCTTTCTAACGATGCTTTATTTTACAATGGTCATTTAGATATACTGAAAGCATAAATATATTTAGAGAGTCACATTATCAAACAACCGTAAGCGATATTTACAGTTTTAGAATATGTATGTAAATGTATTTCATTCATTATTTTGTCAACAATTATGATCATTAAGACAAAGTCATTAATTACCTCCATATCCATGTTTTAATACAGTAAGTATCGCTTACAACAGTTTGATACTAAAGCTCGGCGCTTTATCCTTTGAATATATGTTAATCTATTTCATTGATATTTCCATTCTCTGTTTCATGTATGAATTGAAGTATTTCCATTCTCTCTTTCATGTATGAATTGAAAGCATTTCCATTTTGGGTAGCGCCAATTTCTTAAAAAACTTTTATTTGAGCGGGCTACTTTTTACTAGTTATGCACATGCATAAAAACAGAAAACATGAATTTAACTCTATCATAAAATGATGAAACACATATGAAAAATGTTCAGTTTAGATGGATCACCTATACATCAAATGTAAAGACATGAACTGCCATCTATTTAACTTTAACGATTGACCAAGATGAAAGCTTGTTCTTTCGGTTATATGACCAAATATTAACTTCAACGACTTGATATACTGAACGGAACAGCTAAATCGCCATTTGACTATGTTCAATATCTTCAATCAGATGATATACTGAACGGCACAGCTAAACCGCCATTTGCCAATGTTCAGTATCTTCAATCAGATGATATACTGAACGGCACAGCTAAACCGCCATTTGCCTTTTTTCAATATCTTAGTCAAAATATCGAGAAGCGTTATTAAATAGTGTATATGATAGTAACAGAAACTATATAATGGTTTAAAATAACCTAAATGTTCTTTTTATTCAAGTCCAAATTTCAAAGAAATTGGTTTAATATTTTTTTATAAAATACATAAATTGTCAGAAACATAAAATGTCAGGGTGCGGGTTGGCTGTTCCGTTCTGTATACATTTTCTGTTGAGTTGCTGTGCACATACCTCTTACGTTAGATGGCAATAGATTTGACGCATGCTCAGTGTACAATTTTAAGTCGATATTTTTTAATTCCTTTGTCACGTTTATTCTATCAGACACGTGTACATACTTAAATCACATGAAGAGGCACTTTCAAATAAATTCATGCTATGCAATTTACATGAAATAACTGTTAATACTTTTTTATATTAATGCTATGTTATGGTATGCACATAGAAATAAGTTGTTATATACAGTTTAAGAGAGATATAAAATCAATAAAATACAAATATGTAAGAAATTATGTAAGCAGTTAAATGATAATGAAAAAAAATATGATATCTTAAATAATAATAAGTTATTCGATAGTACGAGTGTCAAAATAAGGTTTGTTTCTGTGTACTGCAATGCAATATTATTATAATTTACCCATTTCAGTACACAGTCGGTTCTGTTCTAATTCTGAAATAAACTACTGTATCCCGGAATCTGATATTTCCCGAATCAGGTCTATTAACCACAATGGAAAAAACAGGGATTTCTATGACTGTCCCACAATTCATAGCAATTGAACGCTTATTAAACTATGACGTCATTCAAACGTTCCCTGAAGCAACTGATCAGTCAGCGTGCTAGTTAACGGACCCAATCGGGAGAGCTGGGTTCGTTTTACAGACTAACTTAACAAAAATTAAAAAAAGGAGCAATTTCCATGCCTGTGCAACAATTCATAGCCACTGACGCTAACTAAACAGTGACGTCATTCAAACTTTCCTGCAGCTATTGACCAATCAACGTGCTTAAATTCATTGCTATGTAACGGACCCAATCATAAGAGCTTGGTCTGTCCTACAGATTAGGTATATACTGAAAAGATAAACTAACGCAGCGGAATTTCAGAGTCACATAATCAATAAGCGATACTTACAGTTTTACAATATGTATGATTTAAATAATGATTTTTTTCAACAATAATGTTCATACTGACAAAATCATCAATGAAATACCTTTATTTACATATTCTAAAACTGCAAATATCGCTAATAATAGTTTGATAATGGAGTCTATCGAATACTTTATTTACATTTAAGAAAATCTTTTGGTTCGACTATTCCATCATCTTGTCTTGGCAATCATAATATGCCACGTTTAATGATACCATAGGGTTATTATTTTATTCTAATCGCCGTTATAGTCGAAGATTTAAAATAAACATTTTTATCAAGTTCAATATGTTACATTAAAGAAGTTTACGTTATAATCATCTCACAGTGAGAAGATGATTTTATTTTATTTTTTAATGTCAAATGCACAACGTTTTCAGAAAACATCCATAAATCTTTATTTCTATAAGACATTGTAGTATGTTTAAAACTACAAAATTGTTAAAGTTTGAAAGCAGACGAGATTTGCAAAATCTTGCAATGTATATATCTAAATCTTTCGAATTAGGGAATTCTGAAATCATAATTATTATCGTAAACCTGGTGTTTTATTAAACAAGTAAATCTTTAGTGCCTAAAACAAATGTGTAACTATCAAATGCTTACTCGAGATATTTCATCATTCTTGACTTTATCAGTAAATTTTAGTCATCAAATTTTGTGAAAACATTCTCATTTTGAATTTCATCTAATAACTATTGTAAGAAAATTGTGTCACACTGATTTCAATCATATTAAATATTATCTGAATTATTTAAAAAAATCCATAACATGTGTTTGTTTATATTCATGATTCACTCATAAGTCGTAATCACTTGTTGTCAGATAATTTTCATACTTTGTACGGCTCAGTGTGAAATGGCCTCGACCCCAAAATAAAATCTTCTTTTTCGAGAGCTTAACTGTTTATGAACGAACCTGATACAATTTAGACTATAAGACACTATCATGGTATTCTATTTATCATGTCATTATTTGTACATTTTATTTGTTTGTATTTAAATTAGCAACAATTGAGTTTAGTTCAGTAAACACACGCATATGAACACATCTATAGTAAATGCGCCTGGATATAGTTCCAAATTTGATTCCAAATTTGATGAAATTAAAACAAATTAAATATATTCGATATTGGACCTATGGCAAAACTTGTTTCAGATCCTTTGCTTGCTTATCGTCATATTGGCATTTACTGATCACGTCACGGCGAGACACAGGAACAAACTGAAAAAGAATCTTAGTAAGTGCCTTCTATATATATATATGATGACATATGTAAAATAGCATAACTTCACTTTTATATAGAAAAACTGTAGCTAAAATCTGATATACATTAAAATACATTCTTGATTTCAAGCAAGTACATTGGACAGCATTTTCACATCTACATAGTGTTTGACTAGGATGCATGGACGTCTAGACAGCGTTCCATGTTCGATCATGACTTACACATTATATTACAGAGACGCAGTCTAGATCGTGCTACTGTACTTTCTTAGCAAAACAATCCAAAACCGAACTACGTTAAACTAGCTTTACTGCGGTCAGTTTATTACCAATGTAATATTATGGCAAGGTGTTTATTCTATATAAAATAAAAACTATTTTTGTGTATGTAAATTTAGTATTCATCCTTTTAACTATTGCTACGAATCTTATAATATGTCAACCACAAAAATAACTGCAATAACTTTTTATTAACAAAATCCTGTTTTAAGTTACATTGTTTTTGTGTGATTTCTTACCCGTAATAAGTTTTACCAATCCGACATGCCATTTTGCGGATAAACCAGTTCTCCCCTAAGTAAGTAAAAGCTGTTGCAGCAAGTAAAGATATTTATGATGTCTGGAAAACCTTCTTATATCTTAAATGGTGTCTTGATAATATGACATGTATAATTTTTATGTATACTTATAGTCGATACCAACACCTCAAATCTCTGGATTCAGACCTGTTATTTTTTAATAAAAATGTTTGTCCCATAATGCAAGGTACACGAGAACGGTTTGAGGTATAATAACAATGATTATCATCTTGACGTTTACCACTGTGACATAACAAACCAAATTTAATGCATTTGATTTGTTGCAAATTTAAATTGATAGCGAGACAAAACTATTTTCAATAAACAATTAACAATTTGAACTGATCTCTGAAAGTTAATAGTAGCCGATAAAATCGACATTTCGTATTACATTGGGAAGGGATACCAAACGACAAAGTCATTTTCATTGACCAATCACCGTTGCTAGATGGCGGCCAATCATGAACCTATCGCTGCTTTGTTGGAAATGAAAGGACCTTCTTTCTAACATGAACCTACATGCATCACCTGTCTTCATTATCATTACCGGGGTCGTGAGTACGATTCCCCCGCCCGGCAACAGTCTCCGTGATGATTGATATACGACATTGTGTCTCATTAACATTCGTCTCTCACCACTGATTCAAGTGGGAAAGTTATCAGTTACTTGCGGAGATGGGGTGTGCTCGAGTACTGGTTAATCCCTGGAAACAGTGATTATGTTAACTGATCGTCTGTTAGCCCTTGATGGCATAAAAATGACGCTTAATATTCAATCAATCAATCAATCTTCATTATCTTACACATGCATTAATACTGATGTTATGCTGTGACTTTAAATCATTTTAAAGTGTATATTCCAAGTCATCACCATTCTTGTCGTACTCTTTATTCTTCTTCTTCCTCCTTTTCTTTTTCCTTTTTTGTTCTTCTTCTTCTTTTTAGTCTTCTTATTCTTCTTCATTTTCACTCTTCTTTATTCTGCTTATTCTACTACTTTCCTGGTTTTATTCTACGTTTTCTTGTTTTTCGTTATTCTTTCTTCTTCTTCTTCTTCTTCTTCTTCTTCTTCTTCTTTTTCTTCTCCTTCTATCGTCGTTTTCTTCGTCTACTTTTCTTCTTCTTATTCTTCGTACTATTATTATTATGCATAAATACCTTTTCTTCGATGTTACATTAAATAAAATAAAAACAATAGCAACATAAAACACTGATTGTTCTTCGCCACCTGAATGTTGTACTGCGCAATTTTTGTATACTACCTCATTTTCTGCTTATCTTTTTAAATAAACCAGAATCATGCAGCGACAAGCACATTTGTAAATTTAGAACGGACGACAGAAAATGGTACGACATCAAATGTATTTCACATTTCGAGGTTTGCGATGGTAAAATCGACTGTCTGCACGGGGACGATGAAAAAAATTGTCGTAAGTTTTTATGGAATGTTTTAGATTATAATATGTTTGATATATGGGATATTTATCTCTCATGATTAATAAAACAGAAACTGTTATTTTGTTCTCATGGACGCGTGCTGTGCTTCCAATGGGTCGTATCATGTACTCATGTTGATCATGATATGTGGTATTGTGTTTGATATATTTGCTATTTATCAGTATATGTGGTATTATGTTTGATATATTTGATATATATTCGTATATGTGATATAATGTTTGATATATTTGCTTTTTAACAGTATATGTGGTATTACGTTTGATATATTTGATATATATTAGCATATGTGATAAAATGTTTGATATATTTGAAATTTATCAGTTTAGGTGGTATTATGTTTGATATATTTGATATATATTAGTATATGTAGTATTATGTTTGATATATTTGATATTTTTCTTGATATGTGGTATAATGTTTGATATATTTGACATTTATCAGTATATGTGGTATTATGTTTGATATATTTGATTAACATTAGTATATGTGGTATACTATTGGATATATTTGATATTTATCAGTTTATGTGGTATAATGTTTGATATATTTGATATATATTAGTATATGTGATATTAAGTTTGATATATTTGATATTTACCTGAATATGTGGTATAATGTTTGATACATTTGATATTTATCAGTTTATGTGGTATTATGTTTGATATATTTGATATATATTAGTCTAAGTGATAATAAGTTTGATATATTTGATATTTACCTGAATATGTGGTATAATGTTTGATATATTTGATATTTATCAGTTTATGTGGTATCATGTTTGATATATTTGCTTTTTATCGGTACATGTGGTATTATGTTTGATACATTTGATATTTGTCAGTTTACGTTTTATTATGTTATTATTGATACTTATAATCAAAGTTGACACTGTAATCAATAAGTGTATTCCAGCCCCTATTAGTTATCCCCATGGAAAAGCAGGAAGATCAATGCTTTTTGCACAATTCATAGCTATTTAACACCTACCAAACTGTGACGTCAAACAACAACTTTCCCTAAAGCAACTAACCAATCAATGTGCTCTAACGTCATCAAATTTCATTGGCAATTCATTGTCATTTCTGTCTTCCACTGCCAAAATTTCATGATTAAGATTTGAATTATTTTATGCATTTCTCTCCCTTTTTCTAAGCTACCCATAAAAGTAAAAATTCATAGGCGATTGTATTCCATTGCATGTATCCAGGCGAATGGGATCCTCGTTATTGAGGTCTGTCAATTTTCACTCTGAATATATTGGAAAGATGAATGAATGAATAGGGTTTGACCGTGTACCAACACATTATAGTTTATTCGACGCCAACAGGAAGGAAGATTCCAGGTTCACTCTTCATGTAAAAACACAACGAATTAGCAAACAGATAAAACAACATCAACAAATGAATATGCTGAATAAACCTAGAACCTTGATACCTGCAGTATTGCAGAGTTTCAGCAAATTGTAACATATTACTCAAATTGTCACTTCTTTCGACATGCATGAGCCTCAGTGATCCTATTCTCATATTGCCCCCTGGAACCATACAGGGTCGGTAATTTAACTACAGTCATGAACATGACACAAATTGATAAAATAAACACAACACCCATTCGGATGATTCCTACCCCTCTGCAGAGATCGACAGTGATTCTATTCTAAGCCTGAACCGCACGGGCTTTGGGAAGATGGGTTTACAAAATACTTATATATCGGTTTATTGGTTTATAAAAGATAGTGACGTCACACTTAGTATATGTGCGTCTATAAACCAAATATAAACTCACCCATAACTCATTTGATCTCATTTTGTATAAGTTGGAAGACTTCCTATTTCGATTATCTAATGCATTTTTCGGCTCTTGTTGTTTGTACTGTTGTACAAACGGCGTCATGTGCTTTCTACACGTTTGAATGCTTCGCAAAACGTTGAGGCTGTTCGGTTAAGGTGAAACAGTCGAGCGCGTGGTCTAGTAGTAGCACCAAACCCATGACCAGAGGATCGTGGGTTCAATCCTCCGCCACGGCTATGTATTATGTCCTAGAGAAGGACACTATTCTTCATATGCTTAGTACTGGTTCTAACCAAGAAGACTTCAACCATGATTTGCCTAAGTTGTAAGAACTTGTTTCACAATCGAAGTAAAATAAATCAGTTTAAACTAAAGTGAAAGATTAAGACAATATGTCAGGAAAGTAAAATATAATCATTAATTGTATCTAAAGGTCAACAAATATTTGGAGAACAGTAACGTGTATATTCGTTCTAAAATTGCGACAGTATGTGTCAATTTGTTATAAAAAACGCCGAGTTAATGAATGGGTATTGGTAAAAGACTCATATATATTAACGGTTGTTGATTTTTAATTGGTTTAAACGCTAATTTCAACACACAGGTTATATATGGCACATTCAGATTTATCGGGGGATGAAGACATCAAAATAAATCTAAGTAGAACCATCGTTCTTCTGTAAGTAACTGACACTTTCTCATATAAAGTATTCGGACGGAGCTGGGCTCGACCTCAGCGGCGAGATGTAGTTTAACCCAGAACCTGATATCTCCCGAATCAGGTCTATTAACCACCAATGTAAAAAGCAGGGAATTCTATGCCTGCCCCACATTTCATAGCAATTGAATGTTTACTGAACTATGACGTCATTCGAACGTTCCATGAAGCAACTGCTCGTAACAGCTGCTACTTAACGGACCCAATCGGGAGAGCTGGGTTCGTTCTACAGACTAGGTGAGAAGTAAGTTGTCATTGGACGACAGCGCGGTCGACAAATCGACCACGGAGGATTTTTTACATGTGTCAATACATTTGTTATTGCATATATGAATGTGCGGTCACGCGGTATAAAGGAAAGTTACATGGTATGATGAAATAAAACGAGAACGCAATACGAGCGATTGACATGCTAGTATGTTTTAAGATGTTTTGTCATAGAAATTAGTCCAAAACTATATTTTACAGGATGTCTCGACGGACAGCATCGCTGCATTTTGAAGAGCGACAACATATCTGGATGTGCGACGCCGTGTAACGGCACTGTAGAATGCCTTGACAAAAGTGATGAGAAAGATTGCCGTGAGTAACTAATGGTTTTTGTACACGAATATTATAAATATCTTGATTTAAACTTTTTTTATTTGATTCCCGAGCGAATTATAGAGAGATCGAATGATAACGAATATTTTGGAAAGATGAATTGTTTTGTTGTAAAAATTTACTATATGTACTAAATGTTTAACTTGTTTATGTGTGTCATTAGAAGTTCTTGACAAAGCAACATATGAACTAAAAGTTAAACATTAATTGAATTGAACCCAGTATAATGTAACTAAACTTACATTGTATATATAACCAGCATTCATTGGTTGGTGTTCGAGATGGTGGTCCATGGATGAGAGATCACACTTGTCCAAATGATCTTATATAAGCTGAATAAGGAGGCAGAACTTATTCATATAGCGGTTTATTTATATACACACCGAGTTGATGAATGTATATTGTTAAGAGACGGCAAATATATATACACAGTTAATAATTTATTTTTGAAAACGGCTCAACGCTAGTTTCAAAACATGTCAAGTTATAATAATTTGGCAAGTCTAGTTTTATTGTGGGAGAATGAATCTGAGTAGAACCGCGGCGTCCTTCCGCTAGTAACTGGTGTAATCTTTCAAATAATATGTTTGTATCTAGCTAGCTAGGCATTGAGACGACCGTAGCAGAAAGAGATAAGTAGCCCTTATGCCACAGTTCCTTACTCCACTCGTCCACGGAAGACAGTACAAAAAAATTGCATTGATAATGAACGTGGCAAAATGGTTATATGATAAGGGTATATTTTCAAAGTTATCTAAAGATTAAATTTTTTTTTTCTTCAAAATTGTGCATTGAACTTTTCCCATCATTTTCATTATCTTTGTGTGATATCTATAAGCGTATTCAATCGCTTTTGAAAAATACTTATTTTCATTTACCACTAAATAGACTTCAACCGATACATAATTGAATATCCGCTCAACAAGTGCACCAGTGGCCATTCAGCCTACTTCGCTTTATGAAAAGCGCATGTTTCAATCAATGTTTTAAATAACTCATAGTGTTTCAGTTATTCGTTGCTCATTGACTCGTTTTCGGAAATATAACCCCTTATTCACTTGTCCTGTATTTTAGAATATTATTGATTATGTTTATTAAGTACATGTGGATTTTTAAATTGAATGAAAAAAGAAAACGACAGACAATTAGAATGCAAGTTTCATTAAAAATAACAATTAAGAATGTCACATTGGCGACAAGCTAACAGCATGTACTACACAGGTTAGGGAACAAGACAATGTTAAATGTGCTTTCAACTAGTCTACGTCAGTCTCTGACATCTCCCGAATTAAGTCTGTTTACCCGCAACAAAAACGCAGGGAATTAATTCCGTTTCAGTCTCACATTTCATAGCTATTTAACGCTTACCAAACCGTGACGTCATTTAACTGAAACACCTGACCAACCATCGTTGTCAAATTCAATTGCTATGCAACGGACCCAATCGGGAAAGCTGGGCCCATTCTATAGATTGGTTTTCACCACGACTGCAGAAAACTCATTTTAATTGTTTAGACAGTCTACTACATAACCTTTTAATCTTTTTTGAAAAAAGCATAACAGCAAATGGAGGTATTTTATTATAAAATTGGCGAAGCCATTCAGGCAAACTAAGAAGTACAAGATATGCAGACTAATTAATGTGGCAATGCTAATGCGTTATATGGTATCTACGTATGTGATGTTGATGTTGACTTTTTTGTGTAAACATTAAGAAATAACGAAATTTAGAAGCTGAACTTGTCGTTGAACCCTGTCGTCGTCGAAAACCGTCCGTTATAAAATAAAATTATTGAACAACGCTTTGTTATATGAAAGAAATAATATATATATTTTTCCTATTTTAATATGAGAGAAAGATAAATAATGCGTCGTTTTCCTATTTTATATGACGGAAAAATAATTCATGTGCCATTTTCCTATATAGATATGACAGAAACATAAATAATATGCCGTTTACCTATTTTGATATGATAATGTCTCGAAATAGATTAAGTATATTCAAATTATTATGAAATATATTTATATCACTCTACGAGAAATTGTAAATACAAACAATCATGTCACTACGGGCAATAATGCCCCCGTACGCATTTCTCTAAAGAATAGTTCATATGCGGATCCAAATTCAGTCTGTAATTCGAGGTGGGGTTCCATGGGAAATTTCTTAATCTTGGAAGGTCCTCAAATTGTAGAGGGTTGGTGGATATGTTATTCACCATTTTCAGTGAAAATAATAATCGGGGGAAATAATTATATGGGTATTCGTACCCTATGCTTCGCTCTTAATCCGTCAGTGTAATTTATATAAAGTAAATTTGACATAGTGCTTATTTAATCACGTTTAGTACCAATTTGTGAAGAATACGGAATGCTGGTTTGCGATAGTACTGGAGAATGTGTCGTGGCTTGTGATGGTTGTGTTGAATGCCCTAACGCGGAGGATGAAGCATTTTGCAAAGGTGCCAACAAAACGAAACTTGCTGAAAGTCCCCCTTCTTGTTGTCGTAAGTAAACGTGTATTTGTAGTCAATAGAATATTTGAGTAATTACAGTTATGAGTGCCAACCCAACAACTTGAATTGCTGCGTCATTGGTGACCAGTTTTCTATAAATGAATACAGCTGTGTTTGTTAATCGAATAGTGTACAACGGATAAAAGGTACCTGTTTCAGGTAACATTTTATCAGGTAACTTTCTTAAAATTTTATGAAATTTCACGAAACAAAGACAAACGATGTTCCCTTTACGATGAACCATCGGTATCATCACTTGGTCGTGCAAAACTCGTATTTCTTTTGCCAATTGTGCAACGGTGTATTGTGCTCAGATTTATAGTAGGGAGTGGTGCAATTTACAATATATACGCCGTTGAACTTTGTACAAATAATACGAGTTTTATTTCGTAACTAATTGTGAAGAATATATCTGCAAAATTTTTACCGTAAGCGGGAACTTTTCCTCCAATTGTTTACAACCACTCCACACCATAACGGCAAGTGTGTTCACCACCATGCGTATTTAGATATGAATTTTTAAGCTCTTTTTGGACAGAGATACTGGTAATGCAACTTTGTTGTAACTTTGAGAATACAAACATAACATGACAACATAACAGTTCGATTTGAATTAGCATATATTTTTCATTCAATTATCAATCATGCATTTTTCATTAATAAATTAAGTTCTATAAATCTTTGTTTGTTCCTTCATTCATTCATTCATTCATTCATTTGTTCACATTCATTCACTCATATGTTCTGTCGTTCATTCGTCAGCTCATTCATTCGATTTTCATTATTTTATTCCATATTCTATAAAATTTGACCTTACAGCATACGCTTCTTTGAAATAGTTATTAGTTGATATGCTATTAAAAAAATCAAGTCGAGATTGTTTATTCAATTTTTCTATTAAGTGGAATTCACTTCTTAAACTTAAAACTTCGTCTCCTCTTGCTTTTGGATTGTTTACATTAATATAACTATATCAATCAATATCTGGACATGAAGTCATATTAAAATCTCCTGCAACATTATTAAGATGTCCTTCCTTCGAGGTAGCATTACGTTATTGCTTATAAACTATTGGTCATCAATTTTATTTATCAATTTTAATCTTTTTCAAAATCTAGTAATATCTATTTATTTCTAGCTTTATCTGAAGATCTTGAGTGTAGTTTAAATTCGAAGTTATTATTAAATAAAATTGCCACATCTCGAACAATTGCAGAAAAAACACATATCCCTAAAGCGCTTGTATAGATGTTTCCGCCATGCCAGGAAAATGAGTATCTTGTAAGAAATATATTGAATCTTTTTTGCTTCTGAAATCGTATAATGATTCTATTCTTTTATTTCTATAATTTAGGCCTTGTACATTCATAGATGCTTAACATATTTTATTGGTCATTAAATAGGTTTATGGAAAACATAATATTTGAAGATAAAATTTGGTATAAATTATATATTGTTCAAGTATTAATAACATGTTCAAACAAAAATAAGAAAAAATACAATTATGAAAAAGAGAAACAATAGTCACTGGGAGAATATTCAAGGAAATGTGAAATAAAAAAGTATGAACATATTCCAATGTAAGAATTCGAGCCTTCTAACCCTATATCTTCCTATGTGTTCTGGCTGCTAAACGTCTCTCTACATAGCTGCGCCAAGAAAGTGTCCTATTTACTTTTGTAAACAATATTTTCAAAATGGTTCATATATATATATGGGCTGTGACTTCTTGCTACAATTGTGAAAAGCAAATGCTAGCATAAAATATAGTGCAATAAGACACCTCTGGTGGTAAAAATCAATATGTATTGGATTTTAATGTCATAACGTATTTTTAAGCATTTGACGTCTTTAAAAAATATATGACTTAACTTCACTGCCTTCAAAAACACAAGATTGTTAATCCACCAGTATCTGTACATGTCATGAGCGAATACATTCCTGCAATAGAAAAAAATACTTTAACATTTTTCTTTGTGGATTTTTTACATAGGGAATCCTAAACCTTATCTTATATAGAACACCGAGCAATTTTCAACTGTGTAGTGAGACCTTACACATTGTTTTTGAAAGAAAGGTTAGATTATATAATAAGGACGGTTTTCACTAGTGCTTTTTAAGTATTTAACGCATTCTGTTATGAATTTTCACGACTACTGGAAAAAAGGAATGGGAAAAATGGACGCTTTTTAGTTGCAAAAGTAAAAATAGCAAAGATGTAACTATTCTTTTGAACAATTAATTTTCACACACAATTACTGTCATATAGACATTGTTGTAGGTCACCTATAGGCAATAGATCTTTTTATAAACAATAAATCAATAACTTTTAAAAAAACATTCATGGACCAAAACAAAGATGATATTACACTCTTTAACTCGTTAGAACAGCATCTAATAAATAATGAAGAAAACATTTTTATAAAAGGTGATGTTTTTATTGTATATAGCCATTGCTTAAAAGAACCATAGAGACGATACATGTAAATAAGTTCAAAATGAATTAAATTCTATCATTAAATTTGACAGATATCTGACGAGTACATCATCAGGAAACAAGAGGCCCATGGGCCTTAACGGTCATTTGATTATCAAAATAACATTCACATCAATCTATTCAGTCATAAGAAATAACTGTTTTTGATCATTTTCCCTGATATAGATTCACTAAAGTAGGCACCACCCCCAGGGCCAAACCATGAGATCCAGGGACATGAAATTCATATATTTTATAAAAGACCCATAGTCGTCAACAGTCATGCTCACCATTTGTTTCTGAGTTCTTCCTTTAATAGTAAGAGGATTCTTACAATTTATCTTGAATTTGACTGTTTTGGCCGCGCCCCGACCCTAAGACCTCATGGGGTTGGGGACCATGAAATTCACATAGGTATTAACCGTCATGGCAGCAACAACAAATCACACCAAAACGCATTCACATAAGTCCATTAAGTCATCAGAAATAACGGTTTTTATCATTTTCTCTTATATAGATTTAGTAAAGTAGGCCCCACCTCACGGACCAAACCGTGAGACCCATGGGTTTGAAATTCACAAATCTTTTGAAGGACACATAGGCTTTTATAATCGTGCTCAAAATTTATTGATGAGTGCTTCTAATAATAATATATTTTTTAAAGGTTACCTTTAATTAGATTAGGTCCCACCCCAGGGCTAAACCGTAAGACCCTGGACATGCAATTCACAATTGTTATAAAGGACCAGTATATGTCCATAATCACGCTCACCATTTGTTTCCCATAGCTTCCTTTATTAAGAAGAAAATTTTTAAAGTTTACCTTGTATTTGGCCGTTTTGGCCCCACCCCCAAAGGCCACAGGGAGAACCATACAATTCACAATTTTGATTCACCCCTAGGTACCAAAGCTGCATACAAAATTTCATATAACAATTAATGCACTCTTGATACTTAAACTACATTCATAGCGTGATATTATGTTCTCCTTTTTTAATAAAACACGTTGGGTATAAAAATATAACCGTAATATTTATGTTTTTGTTGGCGCAGAGACGTTATTACGCGCCGAATAGCTTCAAGCAGTAAAATTGCAAATTATGCAAAGGTCATTGGAAACTCGTGACAACTTAATGTCACATAAACGATACCAGGGACCGTATTTACCAACCATACTTGAGAATCTTCTTAAACTTGAGCCTGAAAATCCAAATTTCAACCTTAGATATCTAGTTAACTATGACATATAGAATACTTATTACTTACTAAGAGTTTATTGGACTATAATTATATATGGTGTTAAACATGTTTGCAAATTTTGGCTTAAAAATGATTAAAATATCAATCTGGGATGCAAGTCTAAGAATATTCTTAAGAATGGTTGGTGAATACCTCCTGGATCATATTGACCAAGCTGTCTCTTTTTTTATCGAGAAATAAAATGACATTGGTCTATACGATTTGTTTATAAGTTTGTTGTGTTGGAGATTAGCTGTCATGCATGCTAGATTCAAATATTCTGTATTCTGTATATGTATTAGCGATGCTGTGGATAAGACATCAAAATTCGGATATAAATGCTGTCAAACTTGTCTGAAGAAGTCAGCCAACGGAAAGAGTAAAAGGGGTCTTTTAAGACAAGTTGTTGCTAAATAATGTTACTTTTCTCTGAAACAATAGCAATAGGATATTCCTAATGTGACTGCTAAAATCAAGTGACTGTTCAATAGAAGAAACCGCTTACGCGGATTTCATTGTATAATATTTATTCATACTGTTATTACAGCCGAAAATGAAAATGCAACTCTATTGTGCTTGCCACTGAATGGTACTTTGAACGATAACCCAATTATGGCAACAGCCGGTGACGGCAATGACGAATGCAAGGATTGCAGAGATGAGATTCCTAAATCTCGCTGTAAGTATGCCAATGTGTATAACTTTTACTCGTTTATAACTGATATTAATTGTGAATTAATCAGAATATAATTATTCAAACGCATATCAATGGATCATGGCATGAACACATTCAACACATAAAAGAAAAGGCATGGAAAAGAATAAACATTATTCGACTTTTAAAATTTCAATTAGATGAAAATCACTTGAGATTATATATACTACTTTAGATGTTTCAATTCTATAATATGCTAACATTGTCTGGGATAATTGCACTTTGTATGAAGTTAATGAAATAGAAAAGATTCAGTTGGAAGCAGCAAGAATAGTAACGGGAGCAACAAAACTTGTTTCTATATCAGCTCTGTACAAAGAGACCTGTTGGGAAATCTTAAAAATAAGAAGAATAAAACACAAACTTATCCTTTATTACAAAATGCATAACGGATTATCTCCTTCGTACCTATGTTCACTTTTACCTGAAATTGTTGAGAGTCTTATTGGCTATAACATTCGAAATGCACACGACCTTAGGACGTTTTCATGTTATACTCAATGATATTTTAATTCATTCATACCTTCTGTGCGTGAATGGAATAATCTTCCTCACCTCATAACAGAGTCGCCTTCCCTTAATATATTCAAATCAAATATCAACGCTAATAAACAAAAGGTTCCAAATCACTATTATACAGGAAACCGAACTGCCCAAACATATCATACACGACTTCGTACAAATTGCAGTAACTTGAATCAACATTTATTCAATAAAAACATAGTTGCAAGTCCAAATTGTCTTTGTGGTGAAATTGAGGACACATATCATTATTTATTCAGGTGCAGACTATTTCACCAATATAGACAAAGAATGAGGACTGAAATAAAATAAGCTTATCCACATGATCCTTCCTTGACTGATTTTCTGTATGGTAATGAAAATCTTACACTAACTGACAACAAATCGATTTTCAGTTCAAAATTATATTATAAAGACCAAACGTTTTGAGTACGCACACAGTTAAATAGATAATGACTTGTCATGTTTTTTACTTACTTAATTATAACAACACGCCTCTATTTGATTTTGGATAGTAAGAAACAATGGTTAATGAATGAATTGGATTGATCAACATAAACTTGCAAAATACCTATCACCTGTATTAGAATGAACCGATAAAGAAAAGAAAATCAGCGGAGTCTCTTTCTTTCTTTCCTTCTTTTCAACCTATACTCTCTTTTTTATTTTTTGAAATATTCTGAATAAACCATTATTTCTTTAATCAATTTTTGCACATTTGGCCAAATTGAAATTATTTCGGAACAATATGATAAAGTCTATAAGAAATGTAAAATAACTGTTATCGAAGCAGATTTACACAAGCTTCTTAAGCTTTTTTCTGTATCCTTTCAACATAATTCGTTAAACGTATGACTTTATTGTTAAATGTATGCTAAATATATGTACTTATGTGAATAAAATATTGTTTAAACTAAACGCATATCAATCATCATGATAAAACATTGATAATTGGTGTATGCTTTCTTGTTGCAGCTAAGAAGAGCAAAAGCTGTGCATAGAATATACTACACTAAGATATCACTGGTGTAAAAATTACTTTCATTAGATTTTTCTCAGTGGAAAAGGTCATAGCAGGGCGTGGGGGTGAACTTATATGAATATAGGCGTTACAATTTTTAATAAAACGCGAGTTTTGCATAGACATTCGATAACACAAATGGTTCATTTCCAAACATAGACGGCGCTCATTTTTGTTTCGTAAGTGATCATGAGGTGTTTAGGAAGCAATTGCAAGAAACACTACTTAATGCGGGTACGGTTCCTTCGTTTTTCACACCACTTCATAGAATTAGGTCACGTGGGTTCGTCATCGTTGTGTACAACTCATTTTGTCTAATTTTGATAGACTGGTATACATATTTATTTACTCTTCTCGTATGTGTCATATATTTTCGTTCATTTACAATCATATCTATCACCAATGTTGTTGTTTTCTCATTGATTTCATAAATTTTAATTAAACATATTTTTAGGAAAGTGCATACTTTGTTTTATACACTTACCATTTAAAACTATGCCATGTATTCTTAAAATAAATAGATAGTATATCCATAAATAATCAGGGAGTGAACTTTAACAATAAGTCAGTTTTCTCTTCTTCTTTTTTCATATTTGTTCAGCTCGGTGGTTAACATCCAGCGGTCGGGAGTTCGAATTCTCTGCCTTAGTCATTAGCTTAGTTCTACGGCTATGTATCTCCAACCTCTGACGATATGGATTAACAGTCAATGATTTACAGCTATAGGTTGTGTCTCTTGCTACTTAAACCGACGATTAGGTGGGCTAATCGACCTTATATAAAAGAAATACTGTTAACAAGGTGCAAAATTAGTACAAACGAACATATTTATTTGTAAAGGTCATCGTCTCATTTAAATATCAGGGATGGATGCGTAGATGAAGCCCCGGTCGCACTGTCAGTTATTGAAAGCTAGGCATTATACTGGTCATACCTATTGCCGCGAGTTTAAAACTTGTAAATAATGGCATCAATAATAAACAGTAATACAGTTACTTAAGTGTGCTGAGTAATAAACAGTTACGAGTGCGAAATGTAAACAAATGCCGACGCTAACGGAAGTTGGAGCTTTGCGCATGTCTGGGATATTGTTATTATACGGTCATTCGCGGTAATAGGTATATCGCAGTATTAGGTATTACTACGTTTTTAGTCCTGATTACTTGACAGTGTAAATGGGGCTTAAACAGATGCTCGTTAACATGATCAGCCAACCTAATTTACATTACCCATACAACAAATAGATCTCCATTTTAATTAAAAAGTAAAATAAATCACATTTCACTTATCATAACTTTGTAATATAAAGCATAACGTTACATAATATATTTTTACTTGGACTTGCCTAATCCGATTTAATATCTTATTTATACAATACCATTTATTACTTAATAGAACTGATACACATGTTCTTTCAACTTTTCTTCTTAACTATCAAGAGAAAATCGGAATATAGAAAAATAATGACGAGAAAATATAATATTTAGAAAGAGGTAGAAAAGCAATGACATATTTGACCTAATACAAATGTTTTAGTGTTTCCTCTTGCATATCACAACAAATAATATAGACAATTGTTAAATAGTCTTTATTGAAAACTTTGTTAGTAGGAATAATGAAACGATCGATCGTAGCTGACTGTCTTAAGTAGATATTACGTGTTATATATAATATATATATATATATATATATATTATATATTAAGTAGATATAACGTATTATATTTATATATATCGTTTTCCAGGTTATATTTATAAAAAGTTGACCCAGTTAAGATAGGATTAAAATCCATTTCATTTTTAAAATTTCTGGTTATTTGTTTATAATTGGTGGTCTATCATGACTGTGTTAGATTAAAAAAAACACAAAAAATACTTTAAGCTGAAATGCGTTTAAACGTTCATTAGAGCATCTGTACTTCTGCATAGACCGATTTAATCCTGGAAAACCATGAGCGTGATAAGTTTTAAAATCTTGTTTCACATTCGACGTAAATTAAAGGTTTGAATCAAATCTGCTCCTCTGCAATTGGTGAAGCCTCTCGTTTCTTAATATAGTATTACGTTTAGTTTCTTTTAAAACTCAATCAATTCATATCAGATTATACGAAATGTTAAAGAAGCATTGCCTGACTTTAGATAAAAATGCTGTCTTAAATCTTTCCATCTTAGATGCATTAAAATGTTTTAAGTCATATTCGTCACTTTATATCAAAAAAATGTTTATTGTATTATATATATATACATAGACCAATTCAATCCTGGAAAATCATAAGCGTGATAAGTTTTAAAATTTTGTTTCACATTCGACGTAAAATAAAGGATTGAATCAAATCTGCTCCTCTGCAATTGGTGAAGCCCCTCGATTCTAAAAATATAGTATTACGTTTAGTTCTATTAAAACTAAAACCAATTCATATCAGATTATACGAAATGTTTAAGGCTCATTGCCTTACTTTAGATAAAAGTGCTGTCTTAAGTCTTTCCAGCTTAGATGAATAAAATGTTTTAAGTCATAAACGTCAGTTTATCCCAAAAAATGTCTATAGTTTTCAGTTCACCAAATGACAATCCTATTCAATAAATGTTTTCTTTTTGTTTATTTCATTTGATTTTATTTATCCGTTTTAGTCTGTGATTGTGAAATTACTAAAGTCCCTACGGGAGAATGTTGCATGCTATCGAGCACCGAAGAACATCCGTTACCATGCGTATGTGAAAATAAACCATCGTGTAAGTATATATGAGGACAAGACAATTATTCAATTTGATGTATTTTCTTCTTTTACACAAACAAATGATAAACAAATTTTGTAAACTATCAGTTAATAAATCCTCGCAGACATGTGATTTGGAATAACTTTCGAAATTGCCGAAACGTCAATGAAATATCTGTGGTACTTATTGAAAAAAAAATTATTGTTTTAGAAATCTGAAATTGTAAAATCAGACAATCCTGTAGTCTATCACAATATCGGATATCTCCTGGTATACTATAAAATAAAAACATATCAAAATATAATTCCCAGCCTATCACGCAATTTACAGCACCCTAATGCGTTTAAGAAATTATACTGTGATTCCATGTCTGCTGAAGCAATTGACCCATTAATGCTATGCGGGAAGAGCTGAAACTAGACAATCACGATTTATAAACCAGTTTCAATAAGTTGGTACCAAGCTGTCTTAGGTTGTGTATAGTTGTGGTGTATTATTTCAATAATAAATTTCAGCAAGATTCCAGTAAATGTTAAGAAATTACATAACGAACAGGGTAAGTTAGAGACAATGTCAATATTTATAAAAAGAACATGATAAAATGAAAATTTTTAATATGGTGTGAATCAATTATTTGTGGGTCATTGTTTTCTATTTGTTAATGAGTTACCCGTGAATAGGTAGCCTTTCCTGACTTTTCCGTTCCCGATTAACGAGTAAATAATTTTAACCATTCTCAACAAATCATTCTACACAATGACATATGCTTATATAATGACATTGACGGTCTTAACAATTCTCCACAAATCATTCGACACAATGACGCCAGTTTATATAATGACATTAACGGTCTTAACAATTCTTCACAAATCATTCGACAAAATGACGTCAGCTTTTATAATGACATTAATGGCCTGAACAATTCTCTTGACAGTCTGAACAATTCTCAACAAATCATTCGACACAATGACGTCAGCTTATATAATGACATTGACGGTCTTAACAATTCTCCACAAATCATTCGACACAATGACGTCAGCTTATATAATGACATTGACGGTCTTAACAATTCTCCACAAATCATTCGACACAATGACGTCAGCTTATATAATGACATTGACGGTCTTAACAATTCTCCACAAATCATTCGACACAATGACGTTAGCTTATATAATGACATTGACGGTCTTAACAATTCTCCATAAATAATTCTACACAATGACGTCAGCTTATAAAATGACCTTGTTGATCTTAACTATTATCCACATATCATTCTACACAATAACGTAAGCTTATATAATGACCTTAGTATGCTGAAGCGGAGATCCACTCCGGTAAATAAATAGCGGTGAAATTAAACTGAAATTATTTAGAAATAGGTCGTACAAAAATGTGTGAATTCTCTATTTAAGAAATCTAGATAACTGTAGAAACTGTATTAAAAATCAGTAATACTTTACTGATCTGTAGATATACTGAAATATCAAGGAACAACGGGTGAATTTAGGAGCCTCTTTATCAAACTATTGTAAACGATATTTACTGTTTTAGAATATGGAGAAAGTATACAACCAACAAGATAACTAGCATTCGAGGAACATAATCACCACAGCAGATTGGACACAATAAATATGCGGAGACATTATAATAAATATAATACATGCGTATATAATTGGGATAATTGCATTGGTACAGACAGTAGCAAAATACGCCATTGTAGAGCTCATTTTTTTCTTAGATAATACTAATTAAATCTTTTATGAACTGTAAAAGATTTTACTAGGAGAAATTTTATTCTTGACCTTCAACATATTACCCCATGATATGCATTTTGGATTCTTATATTAGGTATCCGAGTCATACAAATGACAATACAGCAATAAGCTGACCATTCGATAATTAGCTGCATACTACCTATGGAAACTGATTTCCACCTATTAAATGAAAGATCCAGTTGTATGATTTGGACAGATCCAATGCTTATTGCAATAACTGTACATGCATACTTTAACTGCTATTATTATATTTTGGTTAAATTATGTATCCCTTTTAATATTGTTACAATACGACTTGATGACAAACCCTGGTTCGGCTCAGATCCTGTATTGTCATAATGCATAGGTTTAAATGTATGGGAAGGATTTGCGGAAATGGTAACCCGACACATTTCAACATATACTGGAATAAAATATGTTTAAATATGAATTCCTAAGAACTCATATCTGTAAGATATAAAACACCGAAATGCTCAGGTAATATATATATACATATAGTGATCTTACACGCATATATACTCGATAAATACATAGAAGCCAAAGCAGTAACAGAACAATTCTTAAGGGAACTTCATATATATTGATTATTTACAAAGAGCCAAAATATCTTTATCTTTACAAGAATCTTTTTCACTCGGAAGAGATTTCTGACATACAAGAAATCTAGCTTTTTGGTTAGGTCGCATACGCGAAAGAACCTTACATTATAAGGGTCACTTTAAATTGACTGTTGACGTCAGGATGGCTTGTTAAAAGCATGGCATTCGCCATAAGATGGTAGCCATTGCTTTTCAAAATGGTGCCTTATGGCACGTACGTTCATTTTGTTCATACTAAAACTCGGATAAATCTTTGCGATTGCACGGAAAAGGCAAATGCGTTTGTGTTTAATAATGATTGTGACATTTCAATGCACTAATTGAAATTTTATTAGTATGTAGTGCCCTTTGCATACTTAGTAAGAAAACATTGAAAAGTAGTTTTGACGATTTTCGCCATTTTTGATAACTAACACCTGAGTTGTAGATCATGTTCAAATAACCATTTCTTTAATCAAATGTTTCAAAGATGATATTATGGTGGACCCATGAAAATGAAAATAATAACAATGTCAAGAAGCTATAGTTGTTAATTTTGCTCGATACAAAGGCCATATATTTATTTTAATAACAAACCGGTTTTAAAGGTGTGGAGTATTTTAAGAATGCTATAAGAGTCAGTGAAATTGCCGAACATGCACACGTTTGGCAAAAACCATCAAAGCAATGATTTAATGCGAAACTTATTGCAAAACCTTTTTAATTTCAATCTCTAAAAATATTTAAAAAAATTAATCCATAATTTTCTCTCGAAAAACAAGTCTTACTTTATACAGTTTTATTATTTTCAGGTGATACACGATAACCAGGTTAATGGACATAACTTCGAGGACAACACCACACCGTAAACTATTCTTTATATTTCTATTATTTTTTAGATATTAAATGCAAATTTGTACAATATACTCTAAAGTATAAAGATATTAGTAGAGTTACGTACCTCTTGAAACTAAATCAAATATTGCATTAAAATAAAAACATGCTCATCCGATTACTTTATATGAAGTTAAATACCAGTTAATATACAAATGAAAGTATTAAATGATATTTAGTACAAGTCAGAGAACGCTTTATTTAAGATATCTAGGTAATTCATCGTTAGTAAATCATTAATTTACTTTTTAACCGATTTCTAAATTGTTCGTATCGGTTATTTATCATTATTTGATATCTGGATAATGGAACATTTCCGAATATTCATAGAAATATTTTTTGTAGATATCAGCGCTCAAACAATAGTAGTTCAGCTAAACTATCAACTTAAAAATAAATGATCGCAATAAATATACCTTGTGAAAGTTAATGTAAATCTATATAATTTCAATCGCCAAAGTAATATTCAAAGAATCAAGACAAATCCATCATTTTATCTCTCGAAAAAGAGCCGTATTGTATGTAGTTTATATCATTTTTTAAGCCCCCCCCCCCCCCCATACCCCCCCCCCCCCCCCCCCCCCCGGCCCGACTTCCCAACACACACACACACACCGTTGTAAATGGTCATTACTTTATGGACGACAACACACGACCTATTCTAGATATACTTGCAACAATAATAATATAACTCTAATTTGTAGTTTTTCTCTGAAAAAATAAACCGTTACTGTATGTACTTTATTTATTTTCAGGTGCATCTCCTACTGATTAATGGACATAATATAGATGACGACAACACGCCGCAAACTATTGTTAATATAAATATATATTTAATGGTATTAAATCAAGTTAAATTATTTATAAATCTTGCCAAGGGGTGACATAAAACTGAACTAAGGATGCACTGAGTTAGCCATAAAACATGGTTATAATTATGCATTACTAGCATTATAGCATTATTATTATGCCATACACATATACATTACATCGTCAGAAGCAATGCATACATTTGCCATAATATCAATATAATTATGTATTATTACAAAGAGACACGTGTGCCATAAACATATACATTATATCGTCAGAAGCAATGCATACATTTGCCAAAATATCAATATAATTATGTATTATTAGAAAGAGACACGTGTGCCATAAACATATACATTACATCGTCAGAAGCAATGCATACATTTGCCATAATATCAATAACATAAATTGCAAATATTCAATATTTACAGAAAGATTAATGAAGGGCTGGATAGAATACATCTCATATCTATATTTTAACGTGTTTTTTTTTAAACTAAAACAAAAATTACAGTGAAATAAATACATGCTACTCCGATTACATTATATAATGTTTGTGTTATTCTGCATTGCCTTTCTAAACACCAGTCCACTGCTACATAAAGTTTATTCAACTGTTGTTTTCCATAAGGCCCCTATTAAAAATAAATGTGTATACGTTACTCGCGAATGAGCAGATTCCGGTTCCTGAATGACGAATATATAGTGTGAACCATTCCCTTTAATTCATTTTACATAATGACATCAGCTTATATAATGCCGTTGGCGGCGTTCTGAAGCGGTGGTCTTTGACGTTGATCAATACCGGTGAAATTAAAACTATTTCGTAAAAATCAGTAAATTATTTAAGATATATAGGTAACGAATCGTTACCTATATTTACCGGCTTCTTGTTCAGAGCAGGGGTGGGGGTAAGATCCTCCCCAGAAAGGAACCCACCTGTTGACCGTGAGTGACAACTCGTGTCGTTCGATAAAGGAATCCTGGTGGTTGAGCGACGCAGGTGTCTGATAGAACTTCTGCGACGCAACATACCACTCTGTTCAGGTTTTCGAGTCAAGATGAGCGGTCGGATCGGTCCAGTCAGGATCAATCGTTCTGTCATGACATTTTTCTTGGACTACTTCCAATAATCCTCCTCTCCTTGCAAACTGTCCTGGCTTATGGGCTAATCTTGTAAAGTAAAATGCTTATGGTTATACACATGCAACTTTGAAATAGATGTTTGTGCTTTCTTGTCTTGTTGGGTTTTAAATTTACATCTATCGGATGGCATGCGCGGTCTGATGTATTTCTTTACTTGATTATAATGTCCGTGTACTTTTTATATCATGTCTGTTGGATATCCACAGCATGTGTCCCAATGTTGGGCTCTGAGGCGGTTGAGAAAAGAGGACAACGAACAAAACACAAACTCTTTATGGCTTCCAAAAACCTACAACAAAACAAAAATACTACTCAACCTATACATGCTTAGTCTTTGCACAAGCGTGCTGGACATTCATTAGTTGAGACTGAATCAGATGATGAAATTCCTATAAAAAACTGCGTTTTATCAGGATTATATCTACTTACAAAAAAATGACCACTAACTAAATGTTCACCTTCCGCGATGCACAAGGCAATTCTTGGATTTGTCGGTGAACCGCGCGATGTGAAGACACTGTAATCCGATAAGATTCTAGTTGAATGTCAGAAGAAACAAATCACACTGACAACCCTCTCTCTGTCAAGACTTTTATTAATATACCAGTTGAAGTTCAGCCATACAATACATTGAACCCCTCAAAGTGTTAATCGTTCCAGAGAACTGAAGAAATACACTGAGGAGGAAATGACGTTAAATTAAAAAGTCAAAGAGAAACATTTTCCGCATCAAATCCAAAAGGGATGGAAAACTAATACTTACCAACACTTTTATATTGACATTCAACAGCTCGGATTAACACCTAAAACGTAAAGATATTACCCCGAAAACTTTCTATACCAGAAGACCAATACATTCAAAATCTGCAAGATTTCTAGCTTTGATATGGAAGTTGACGATCCTTCGGATCAATGAGGTATCAAGGTTGTCAAACCAAAGTCCCCACTGGACAAAATACTTCCACCTTTCAAATGAACTGTTCAAACAAAATTTTACAGTGGAACTGGAGAGGTTTAAAATCAAATTATGATGTAATCAGTTAACTTTTAAATAAAAATAACCAATTGAATTTTGGCTTAAAAAACATTTTTGAACTCAATGATAAAATAGTTTGTTAATCATATTAACCATCTAGTGCCACTTTTGATCCAAAGAACGACATTGGTAATATCATTGCACAATTATCATCAATGTTTATGCGTTTATGAGATTTAATGCCCACAATTACTTATGTTGTTGTAAAGACATTATTGATTTAGGTAATTAAGTTTGAATCAAAATAATATATGTCTTTAAAATGATATTAAATCTCATATATATTTACATCCTGCTTCAGGAGCGAAAAACTTCCATTAAAAACATAAATTTATAAGTTTTTCAGCCAACATTTTTGTTGGTCGATTCATGGAGTGTTGCTGACCTCCTCTGTGGGAGTGACCATTTTCTAATATATCTTGAGAATATTGGACCTCCACTTCTTGGTAGAAATAAACGATGGCAACTACTCAAAGCAGATAGGCATATGTTCCAATATCTTTGTGTAGTTCACTTCAAACCTGATTTATTTAACGATACTGAAGACGCTGTTGTTCAGTAATCATCAATATTGTACAGTATTGCAGAAAAATATTCCGAAAACTTCCATAAATCCAAAACACCCTCAAAATCATGGTATAATGATGACTGCAAGACTGCAATCAAAGATCGTAATATTTTAAATCAATTTAATTTACGACCTAAAAAAACATGAGTTAAATAATTTAAAAAAAATGTCTATGCTAAAGCAAGACGAACTCATAAGTAGAGCAAGAGACAGTCATGGAGAGATTACGTCTCCATGCTTTATTATCGTACTTCCCTTAAAAAGGCATGGGACAAGGTCAGAAAGATCAACAGTAAGGGTAATACAGGTTGCGTTAACCATCTTGAAACAGGCAGTTGTACTGCCACATCTGCCAAAAACATCAATAAAACTGTGGCAGATCATTTTCCGAAAGAAACAATCTCCTAGTAGTTGCAACAAAACATTTTGAACATTCAGAAAATATACAAGTCCTTAAAGAAAGCACATGATACATCAGTTGGTCCTGTTGGTATCAATTATCAGCTTTTGAAACATTTATCTGAATCATCCTTATTAATTCTACTTGATACATCTAACTCTGATTGGGTGACTAGAAACTTCCCCGAGTCATGGAGGGAAGTTATCGTTATTCCGGCAGCCAAACGTGGAAAAGATAACACGTTTTAAAATAAATGCTGTTTTGACAAGTTATAAAACCATGGAACGTATGATTAATGATCGCCTCGTTTTGTTCTTGGAATCCAACAACTTAATTAGTATACATTTAAGTGTATACCGACGCCAAAGAGGCACAACAGACCATTTAATTAGATTTGAATCGTTTGTTACGGAGGCTTTCATAAAAAATAACATTAAGTCGCTCTATTTCACTTTACTGAGAGAAAGACTACGATACCACGAGGAAGTATGGCATTATAAAATACCTTCATAATATGGGCCTTCGATGCCGTTTAGCTACTTTTATTTTAAACGTTTTAGGTAATGGATAGTTCAAGGGCACGATCCTCTACGATGTGTCCGATCAATACAAAGTATTATGTATGGCATTCATTTTAATATTAAAACTAATAATATTGTTAAGAGCATTAATCCTGGTGTGGATTGCTCTTTAAATATTGACGATTTTGTAAATTTTGAAAACTATTGAAAGTCAACTACAAAAGTGCCTTAATAAACTTCAGATTTGGTGTGATGAAAACGGTTTTAAATTGTCGAAGTCTAAAACAAATTGTATGCATTTTTGTCAAATCCGCTATCAGCACAATGATCCCAATCTAACTTTAAATGGAACACATAACTCTGTTGCTGTGGAAACTAAATTTGAGGTCTTACATTTGACCCTAAACCTGGTATTGTTCCCCATCTTAATTACATATAGACGAATTACAATGTATAATAAAGCGCGTAAATAGAGTATTAATATTTCAGATTCACTTTCGTCACTTCAAACCATAGATTGTATGAAATATAATAATCCTTTTGTGATTAAACTTTTAACATGCAACTACCGGCTAAGTATTGATATAGGATTCAGTAGACTTATTAGCGTATGTACCGTGCTATTGTTATATGTATATGCCAAAGCGGCCTGCTTTTGCTGTTTGATCGCCTGCACCTAGTGGCCTGCTATTCTGTAATTGCTATATTATAAAGCCAACTAGCACTGGCTCTTAAAAATAGTGTTTGCCATATTTGGAAAATGATCAAGCCGGCATGCATGAGCACCTGGCTGCCTGCTATTGCTGAATTATAAAACTCAGTGTGTGCATCTAGGGGCCTACTATTACTATATATTGAAAATCATAAAGCTGACTTGCGTGGTTACCTGGCAGTCTGCTATTGTTGTTATTGTGAAATAAAAGATAATTAGTCAACCGAAGTGCCTGGTCGTTGGTTTGATCAAAACGTATCATGCAAAGAATGTGGTTTTCTTTGAACATGGCTTTAGTTTGAAGTCGAAGTTGCTTGATATAGAGTATATGATAACGATGTGTAGAGTAATTTACACATAGCAAAGGTTGTTTATATTTTTTTTCGGTAACAAATGCATCTAGTATTGGTTAATAAGCTGTAATGGCGCATGTTTTTAATATAGATATCTGGATGGTAGGTGACTCGTACATTGATTTGGCAAAGGTGTTGGCAGCGCGTAGAGACATAGACAAGAACTTAAGAGTCGAGAGTGCTAAGGGAGTAAAGCGGTTGTCAAAACGTGGCATGATTTAGAGAGAGCTAATGCCACAGCTGCAATACCATTACATATATAATGCACCGCCCAATGAAATGCCATTCATCGTGTCGCGAACGGTTTGTGTGACGTTAATGAAGTAGTGCTAGACCATTCCATATGTAATGACATCTTGCATATGAAGTCGATGTTGCTGTTGTATTATCATCTGTACATGTGTTCATAACTCATGATTACGCTTTAGCATATTCTATGTCGCAGTTCTTCCCTTTACTTAGAATAAGAAATACTTATAATTTGCCTCTATAATTACTTGCGTTTCAATACCATGATTTACTTGCTACTTTGATACTGAGCATTAAACGTCTTAGTTAGAGCACACGCTTTGTGTCGTTTATTTTAGTTCCATTATTTCAATAGTATTATTATGTTTTCCTGTACCACAAACACAACGTGATGTCAGTTTCATCAACATTCTTAAATTGAAATTACAATGGAACTTAACGGTGTCCCAACACCAAAAGTGGACTGGACATCCACAAACTTGCCTGAAGAATTGAAACAATATAAATACCATGTAGATCTTATCTTCAACGGTCCTTTGAATGATAAAGACAAAGAAACGAAATGCACGTTCTTACTTTTATGGATTGACCAGAAGGGACGAGATATCGATAAATCGTGGAATTTAATTGCAGGGGAAAATAAGAAACTGGACACATTATTCAAGTAATTTGGGAAAAAACGTACATTCTAAACTTCACTCTGTGTTTAAACGTTTTCAGTTTAACAATAAATGCCAAGGTGAATTGTCCATTGAATATTTCGTCACTAAACTTAAAATTGCAGCCAATGACTGGAAGTATGATAAACGGGATGAGATTATACGAGACAGAATAGTTTTCGGAGTCAGTTCAAACAAAACTCGCGTAAAACTTATAATGGAAGGTGATACGCTATCCACGGACAAAGCTTTTCAAACAGCACAAACGTATGAATATTCTCGGACGCAGCTAAAATCGATGAAAAGACAACATGACGTCAAGCAGCCAAACTGGAAGGGGAACAAGGGCCACACCAAACATAGCAATACCACCCGCAATCCAGAACACCACAACAAAACGGACATAAACAACACCAAATAAGGAAATTGTGGACAACAATGGACACATCCAGTCTGACCCGACAAGAGTGCTTATTTTGCAAAAAAATGGAACCATTTTCAAACTGTGTGCCGTGCCAAAAGGGAACGTCGTGTTCATGACATTAGGGACAACAAGGGATCTATTGAAAGTGACAGTGATGATTTTCACGTGGATGTTATTAATTCTAAGGACAAACAGGTATTCGCTGATATTCAGGTTGGTCACAAACGTTCACCAGCTCCTTCCAAATTAGACACTAGTGCCAGTAGCAACATTTTGAGATTTGGGAATCTCTCATCATAAAAGCCTCTTCAAAGAAAGCTAATTGCAAGCTTACCGCCTACAATGGTGCAAACTTGAATGTACTTGGTAGTATCACCTAAACATGTAGATACAAGTCACACTCTTAAAAAGTTGATTTCTATGTCGTTCGTACAGATAGGTCACCAATCCTAGGTCTCCAAGTCTGCATTGAATTAAATTTGATAAAGAATGTGATGTCTGTAGATATCCCCAGTACACCGCTCACCAAGGATACTGTTTTGACACAGTACAATGCACTTTATCATGGTATTGGTCGTCTTCCTTGGAAATGTTCTATCAAAGTAGATAAACAGTGTACGCTTGTAGTACATCCTCCCAGACGTGTCGCTGTAGCCATTCAGGACAAAGTTCGCAAGGAACTAGAAAGCATGGAAAAGACTGGCGTCATAGCCAAGGTTAACACTCCAACACAATGGGTCAATTCAATGGTAGTAGTTAACAAGCCATGTTCAGACAAAGTCCGAATCTGCATAGATCCTAAAGACCTTAACAAAGTTATCTCGACACCACATTACCCAATGAAAACCATGGATGACATCCTACCCCAGCTCTCACTTGCTAAGGTTTTCACAAAGCTTGACTGTATATCAGGCTATATGAGTGCGTTATTTGACGACAAGTCATCGTAACTTACAACGTTCAATACATTTTTGGGTTGTTACAGATACCTTCGTACTCCCATGGTCTAAGGTCATCACAAGATGAATTTCAGCGAAAAATGGATGAATGCCTGGCCTCGAGGCTATAAATTATTGTTCATGCTCAATTCAAATTCGATCTTAAAACACAATTTCTAGGAGTCACCTACAAATTTAAAGCGCAAACACTTGATTAGGTCTCGAATTTTAGAGTATAAATGCAGATTTGAGGTAGAAAATTATACATTTTTACGTTTATTATGTTATTATGAGCTGAGTTATCTTTGAGTTGAGCATGAAATCTTGAGTTGAGCCTTGAAAAAATATTTATAACCTCGGACTAAGGAAAGTATAAATGTTGAAGTTACGGGAGACACAGTAAAGATGCATGATGAAAACTTAAGGAATGTCCTTGAAAGATTTCGTGATAAACATATTCGTTTGAATGCTGACAAATTAGAATTAGGAATATCGGAAGTCCGATATTTTTGTAATGTTCTGTCCTCCAAAGAGCTAAAACCCGACCCTGCGAAAATATCTTCAATCAGATATATGGAACTTCCTAAAGACAAGTCAGAATTCGAAAATAATTTAGGCATGGATGTATACCTATCAAGATTTGCCCCAAACCTGTCAGTCACGCAAGTACTAAAGAAAGATGGTGTTTTTCACTGGCAAGAACCTTGGGTTGAGTCTTTTCAGATAGTAAAGACATATTGACTCAAGCACCAGTTCCTTTACTGTCCTATTTTACCCCACAAAACACATTGCTTTGCTATGTTATAGTTCAAAATAGATGTTTTGTACCATGAACCTAGAAATAAATAAACTACACACAATAACGACTTATTTTTCAAGAGAAGTCTATTTCATACTTTTTACAAGTATATCCAGATTAGGATATGTGTTTTCGTTCCCGAAGTAATGACCATTTATTATCGAATAGTAGAAGGCGACGTTAACGTACGTGGACCGGTAATAGTTGTAATACTCTGCGATGAACCTAAAAATGACTCAACAATATACAATAACGATCTGTTTTTCAATAAACGTCTTTTTTATTATCATTTTACAAGTATATCAGACATAGGTCGTGTGTTGTTGGTAATGATCATTTATTATTGACTAGTAGTAGGCGATAACGTGGTTGTACTTGCAGGCGTAGTTGTAGTAATCAGCGATGAACCTGAAAATAAATAAACAACATACAATAACGACTTATTTTTCAAGAAACGTCTATTTAATTGTCTTTTTACAAGTATATTAGGCATAGATCGTGTGTTGTCGGCTTCGAAGTAATGACCATTTACTACGTATTACTATATATATATTTACCTGACCTAAGTTTCAATAAACATGATCTCAACTTGAGATTTTCCTCAATTCAAATGTTTAAAATGTTATAACTTCATTTCCATTGATCATTGTTCACTTGTATGTTTATTTGACCAATGAGTGAAGATGTGTTCCGGCGGTAATTCCGCGTGGTCATTTAATGTTTAATGAGTTCCAGTAATGATTACGAACAATTGAGAATTTTCAGTTGAGGAAAATCTCAGCTTGAGACGTTTAGTGAAACAGGCCCCTAGCATTTCGTGTTTTTACATCTTACAAAATTAATATGCGTTCTGTGGTATCTATTTTAAACATATTATATTTCAATTCTGCGAACCTTTCCCCTACATTTTAAACATTATGACAATACAATGATGTTTGTTGATGTAGAAATTAAATAGAGATATTCAATAGAATATAACACAATTAGCAGAATACATACCGAATGATCAATCTCCCTCCCTTTTCCCAAGTTATAGCCAAGAGGTAGAGCCGTAAAACTTTTAACAAATAATTTAAAGACTGTCTGACCCATAAATAATTGATTGTAAAAGGAGAAATATCATGGAAAAAATAACCTATTTCAATAAACGCAATTTAAGTGTCAACAACACAAAAAAAAATCTATCTATACAACAGTGAAATTATTGACTGGCAATACTATTGTAGACAGACTGAAAAACCTGCTATAATATTACAAACTAAAACTTAACTACATGTATAAAACATTACAAATGTGAACGTCCACGTGCCCATAACCCATGTAACGGTAGATAAGGGAGATAATTGAAATAACAACAACGGAATTTCCGAGGTTGTGGTTCTTTTCAGATGCACATTCACAATGTATGATATATATAGGACAAGCCTTTATTATTTGTAGACAACCAGACATAATCAAGACTAAGGCGATCGCACCTGGCTACATGTAAACTAAAAACACAAGACCATACCATTACCCAACTAAATAGAAAGTGTCAACTAAGATGTATAAACTAAGGTTTTACATACAACATATCTGAACTTGAAGGACATATATAAATTGAGTATCAGAAAATTATTTTTGTTAGTGATCAATAAAATGTTTTACTTTTTGAAAATCTGTTACGTAAAACAAATTTTACAGCAACATTTTATTTTAACTGGGCAAAATCTTAAAATGATCAGCATTGGCATATAAAATGTAGTAGAGATATATACATTCGATCACTGCGTACTAAATACAAACCTCGATCCCTTGCCGCCAAATTTCAGCTGCAGGAACGAGACAAATGTGATGTGTTTAATAGTTTATGATGTTCAATTTACTAATATTAATTATTATGCATTTAATTGTCATTTACATATTTGATAAGAAAATATCGGGGAAATATCATGAAGAAACGTACCATATATGTCTTCTCAACATATTTACTGTAATGGTCTATAAAGTTACAATTGTGATCATATATATGTTAAGTTAGATTGTATATGTATTTTAAATTGATTTCTGGATATAGTTATTAAACAGTTTCAATTAAAGTGGGGTTTTCAAAACTTGTGCATGTTTGGCCATCTGTCTGACTCTTACAAGGTGCTGTAAAAAATCCACACCGTAAAACAGCTTTGTTTTAAAATCATATCATCATCTGTGTGACATTTGATTAAAACATGATTATGTGAACATGGTTTGCAATAAATACATTACCACAAACGCCAAAAATTCGTCAAAAAGGATTAGTCTCAAAACCTAAATTAAGAAATATTAATATATTTTCAAGTATATCTTGTTAAGTATTCAAAGGACATAATGATTTCAATTAAGGTCTTAAAAATGGTACAAGCATAATTTCAGACAACGCATTTGCCGTTTCCTTGAAGCCGGAATCTTGCCGGGTTCCAGTATTACTTCAGTTGAACGTTCGTCCCAAAATATACCATTTTGAAAAGCAATGGGATCCTCTTATGACGAATGCCATGTTTTTAACAATAATTTACAATAATTTTGATATACAAACAAAGAAAAAGTTCAAACAGTTAGATTTTGCTTTATTATCAATATGGTATGTTTTGTATATTTTGAGATCCGTTTCACAGAGAGGAAGTATAATTGGTGAGGTATTTGTGTTTTCCATACATTGGTTTACTATCTTCCAAAACCCTCGTTTATCATTACACTGTAGGTATGTAATAACTAAATCAAGAGTATTAAAAATGTTCATTTTAGCATGTTTTTCTTATGGCGAATGCCATGTTTTTAACAAGCCATCGTGACGTCAACAGTCAATTTAAAGTGACCCTTATAATGTAAGGTTCGTTCGCATATGCGACCTAACCAAAAAGATAGATTTCTTGTATGTCAGAAACCTCTTCAAAATCAAGATATTTTGGCTCTTTGTAAATAATCAATATAATTATATATCAAATTCCCTTAAGAATTGTTCTGTTACTGCTTTGGCTTCTACATAGTTATTGAGTATATATGCGTGTTAGATCACTATATAATATATATATATATATTACCTGAGCATTTCGGTGTTTTATATCTTACAGATATGAGTTCTGTGGAATTCATATTTAAACATATTTTATTCCAGTATATGTTGAAATGTGTCGGGTTACCATTTCCGCAAATCCTTCCCATACATTTAAACCTATGCATTATGACAATACAGGATCTGAGCCGAACCAGGGTTTGTCATCAAGTCGTATTGTAACAATATTAAAAGGGATACATAGTTTAATCAAAATATAATAATTGCAGTTGACAGTATGCATGTACAGTTACTGCAATAAGCATTGGATCTGTCCAAATTATACAACCGGACCTTTCATTTAATAGGTGGAAATCTGTTTCCATAGGTAGTATGCAGCTGATTATCGGATGGTCAGCTTATTGCTGTATGGCCATTTGTATGACTCGGATACCTAATATAAGAATCCAAAATGTATATCATATGTTGAAAGTCAAGAATGACATTTCTCCTTGTAAAAGCATTTACACTTCATAAAAGAGTTAATTAATATTATCTAAGAAAAATTGAGCTCTACAATGGCGTATTTTGCTAATGACCGTACCAATGCGATTATCCCAATCATATACGCATGTATATATATTTATTATAATGTATCCACATATTTATTGTGTCCAGTCTGCTATGGTGATAATGTTCCTTGAATGCTAGTTATCTTGTTGGTTATATACTTTCTCCATATTCTAAAGTGGTTCCTAAATTCGCCCGTTGTTCCTTGATACTTCAGTATATCTACAGATCAGTAAAGTATTACTGATTTTAATACAGTTTCTACAATGTGTTATCTAGATTTCTTAAATAGAGAATTCACTCATTTTTGTACGACCTATTTCTAAATAATTTCAGTTTAATTTCATGGCTATTTATTTACCGCTTCAGCATATTAAGATCAATATATAAGCTGACGTCATTGTGTAGAATTATTTGTGAAGAATTGTTAAGACCGTCAATGTCATTATATAAGCTGAGGTCATTGTGTCGAATGATTTGTGGAGAATCTTAAGACCGTCAATGTCAAAGCTGACGTCATTGTGTAAAATGATTTGTGTAGAATTATTAAGCCCGCCAAGGTCATTATATAAGCTGACGTCATTGTGTAGAATTATTTGTGAAGAATTGTTAAGATTGTCAATGTAATTATATAAGCTGACGTCATTGTGTAGAATTATTTGTGAAGAATTGTAAAGCCCGCCAAGGTCATTATATAAGCTGACGTCATTGTGTAGAATGATTTGTGAAGAATTGTTAAGACCGTCAATGTCATTATATAAGCTGACGTCATTGTGTAGAATGATTTGTGGAGAATTGTTAAGACCGTCAAGAGAACTGTTCAGATCATTAATGTCATTATTTAAGCTGACGTCATTGTGTAGAATAATTTGTGAAGAATTGTTAAGACTGTCAATGTCATTATAAGCTGGCATCATTGTGCAGAATGATTTGTTGAGAATTGTTAAGACCGTCAATGTCATTATATAGGCTGAAGTCATTGTGTAGAATTATTTGTGAAGAATTGTTAAGACCGTCAATGTCATTATATAAGCTGAGGTCATTGTATCGAATGATTTGTGGAGAATCCGAAGACCGTCAATGTCAAAGCTGACGTCATTGTGCAGAATGATTTGTTGAGAATTGTTAAGACCGTCAATGTCATTATATAGGCTGACGTCATTGTGTAGAATTATTTGTTAAGAATTGTTAAGACCGTCAATGTCATTATATAAGCTGAGGTCATTGTGTCGAAAGATTTGTGGAGAATCTTAAGACCGTCAATGTCAAAGCTGACGTCATTGTGCAGAATGATTTGTTGAGAATTGTTAAGACCGTCAATGTCATTATATAGGCTGACGTCATTGTGTAGAATTATTTGTGAAGAATTGTTAAGACCGTCAATGTCATTATATAATCTGAGGTCATTGTGTCGAATGATTTGTAGAGAATTCTTAAGACCATAAGGGTTATTATATAAGCTGACGTCATTGTGAAGAATGATTTATGGCGATTGTTCATATCGTGAAAGTTATCATATAAGCTGACATCATTGTGTAGAATGATTTGTGGAGAACTTTTAAGACCGTCAAGGCCATTATATAAGCTGACGTCATTGTGAAGAATGATTTGTGGAGAATTGTTCAGACCGTCATGGTTATTATATAAGATGACGTCATTGTGTAGAATGATTTATGAATCATAGTTAAAACAGGCAATGTCATTATATAAGCTGACGTCAAAGTGTAGAATTATTTGTGGAGACTTGTTAAGACCGTCTAGGTCATTATATAAGCTGACTTAATTGAGCAGAATGATTTTAGAGAATTGTTAAGACCATCAATGTCATTATGTTAGCTGACGTCATTGTGTAAAATGATTTGTGGAGAATTGTTAAGACCGTCAAGGCCATTAAATAAGCTGACATAATCGGTGTTAAATGATTTTTGAAGAAGTGTTAAGACAGTCAAAGCCATTTTATAAGCTTGCGTTTTGTGAAGAATGATTTGTGAAGTATAGTTAAGACCGTCAATGCCATTATATAAGCTGACGTCATTGTGTAGATTGATTTGTGGAGACTTGTTAAGACCGTAAAAGTCATTATATAAGCTGACTTAATTATGTAGAATGATTTGTGAAGAATTGTTAAGACCATCAATGTCATTATATAAGCTGACGTCATTGTGTAGAATGATTTGTCTAAAATTGTTAAGACCGTCGAAGTCATTATATAAGCTGACGTAATTGTGTAGACGGATTTGTGGAGAATTGTTAAGACCGTGAACGCCATTATATAAGCTGACGACATTGTGTAGAATGATTTGTGGAGAATTGTTAAGACCGTCAAGGTCATTATATAGCTGACGTAATTGTGTAGAATGATTTGTGTAAAATTGTTAAGACCGTCGAAGTCATTATATAAGCTGACGTAATTGTGTAGACGGATTTGTGAAGAATTGTTAAGACCATGAAGGCCATTATATAAGCTGACGACATTGTGTAAAATGATTTGTTGAGGATTGTTAAGACCGTCGAAGTCATTATATAAGCTGACGTAATTGTGTAGACAGATTTGTGGAGAACTGTTAAGACCATGAAGGCCATTATATAAGCTGACGTAATTGTGTAGTATGATTTGTTGAGAATTGTTAAGACCGTCATGGTCATTATATAAGCTGACGTAATTTTGTAGGCGGATTTGTGAAGAATTGTTAAGACCGTCAAGGCCATTATATAAGCTGACGTAATTGTGTAGACGGATTTGTGGAGAATTGTTAAGACCGTCAAGGCCATTATATAAGCTGACGTAATTGTGTAGTATGATCGTCAAGGTTATTATATAAGCTGACGTCATTGTGAAGAATGATTTGTGGAGAATTGTTCAGACCGTCAAGGTCATTATATAAGCTGTCGTCATTGTGAAGAATGATTTGTGGAGAATTGTTAAGACCGTCAAGGTCATTATATAAGCTGTTGTTATTGTGAAGAATGATTTGAGGAGAATTGTTAAGACCGTCAAGGTCATTATATAAGATGACGTCATTGTGAAGAATGATTTGTGGAGAATTGTTAAGACCGTCAAGGTTATTATATAAGCTGACGTCATTGTGTAGAATGATTTGTGGAGAATGGTTATGATCATTTACTCGTTAATCGGGAACGGAAAAGTCAGGAAAGGCTGCTTATTCGCGAGTAACTCATAAACAAATAGAAAACAATGACCCACAAATAATTGATTCACATCTTATTAAAAATGTTCATTTTAGCATGTTCTCTTTTTAAATATTGACATTGTCTCTAGCTTGCTCTGTTGGTTATGTAATTTCTAAACAAAATGGAATCTTGCTGAAATTTATTATTGAAATAATATACCACAACCATACACAACCTAAGACAGCTCTGTACCAACTTATTGTAACTGGTCTCGAAATCGTTATTGTCTAGTACAGCTCTTCCCGCATAGCATTAATGGGTCAATTGCTTCAGCAGACATTTTATCAAAGTATAATTTCTTAAACGCATTAGAGCGCTATAAATTGCGTGATAGGCTGGGAATTATGTTTTGATATGTTTTTATATTAGAGTATACCAGGAGATATCTGATATTGTGATAGACTACAGGATTGTCTGATTTTACAATTTCAGATTTCTAAAACAATAATACTCTTTTCAATAAGAACCACAGCTATTTCATTGACGTTTTGATGATTTCGAAAATTATTCCAAATCACATGTCTGCGAGGATTTATTAACTGATAGTTTACAAAATTTGTTTATCATTTGTTGGTGTAAAAGAAGAAAATACACCAAATTGAATATTTCTCTTGTCCTCATATATACTTACACGATGGTTTATTTTCACATACGCATGGTAAGGGATGTTCTTCGGTGCCCGATAGCATGCAACATTCTCCCGTAGGGACTTTAGTAATTTCACAATCACAGACTAAAATGGATACATAACAGCAAATGAAATAAACAAAAAGAAAACATTTATTGAATAGGATTGTCATTCGGTGAATTGAAAACTATAAAAAAAATTGTTTATATAAAGTGACGAATATGACTTAAAACATTTTAATGCATCTAAGATGGAAATATTTAAGACAGCATTTTTATCTAAAGTCAGGCAATGCTTCTTTAACATTTCGTATAATCTGATATGAATTAGTTTGAGTTTTAATAGAAACTAAACGTAATACTATATTAAGAACCGAGAGGCTTCACCAATTGCAGAGGAGCAGATTTGATTCAAACCTTTATTTTACGTCGAATGTGAAACAAAATTTTAAAACTTATCACGCTCATGGTTTTCCAGGATTGAATCGGTCTATGCAGAAGAACAGACGCTCTAATGAACGTTTAAACGCATTTCAGCTTAAAGTATTTTTGTGTTGTTTTTTTTTAATCTAACACAGTCATGCTAGACCACCAATTATAAACAAATAACCAGAAATTTTAAAGATGAAATGGATTTTAAACCTATCTTAACTGGGTCAACTTTTTACTAATATAACCTGGAAAACGATCTATATCAATATAATACGTTATATCTACTTAATATATAATATATATATATATATATATATAATACGTTTTATCTACTTAAGACAATCAGCTACGATCGATCGTTTCATTATTCCTAAAGTTTTCAATAAAGACTATATAACAATTGTCCATATTATCTGTTGTGATATGCAAGAGGAAACACTAAAACATTTGTATTAGGTCAAATATGTCATTGCTTTTCTACCTCTTTCTAAATATTATATTTTCTCGTCATTATTTTTCTATTGGTTTTTACTTCATTCCGATTTTCTCTTGATTGTAAAGAAGAAAAGTTGAAAGAACATGTGTATCGTTTCTATTTAGTAATAAATGGTATTGTATAAATAAGAGATTAAATGTGATTAGGCAAGTCCACGAAAAATATATTATGTAACGTTATGCTTTATATTACAAAGATATGGTAAGTAAAATGTGATTTATTTTACGTATTAATTAAAATGGATATCTATTTGTTGTATGGGTAATGTAAATTATGTTAGCTGATCATGTTAACGAGCATCTGTTTAAGCCCCAGTTAAACTGTCAAGTAATCAGGACTAAAAACGTAGTATACATTGTATACCTAATACCGCGATATACCTATTACCGCGAATGACCGTATAATAACAATATCCCAGACATGCGCACAGCTCCAACTTCCGTTAGCGTCGGCATTTGTTTAAATTTCGTACTCGTAACTGTTTCTTACTCAGCACACATAAGTAACTGTTTTACTGTGTATTATTGATGCCATTATTTACAAGTTTTAAACTCGCGGCTATAGGTATGATCAGTATAATACCTAGCCTTCAATACCAGACTGTGCAATCGGGGCTTCATCTACGCATCCATCCCTGATATTTAAATGAGACGATGACCTTTACAAATAAATGTGTTCGTCTGTACTAATTTTTGAACCTTGTTAACAGTATTTCTTTTATAATGTCAATTAGTCCACCTAATCGTCGGTTTAAGCAGCAAGAGACACAACCTATAGCTGTAAATCATTGACTGTTAATCCATATCGTCAGAGATTGGAGATACACAGCCATAGAACTAAGCTAATGACTAAGGCAGAGAATTCGAACTCACGACCGCTGGATGTTAACCACCGAACTGAACAAGTATGAAAGAAAGACTTATTGTCAAAGTTTGCTCCCTGATTATTTATGGATAGACTATCTATATATTTCATACAATACATGGCATAGTTTTAATTGATAAGTGTATAAAACAAAGCATGCAAATTCCTTAAAATATGTTTACGAGAAGAGAAAATAAATATGAATACCAGTCTATCAAAATTATAAAAATGGGTTGTACACAACGATGACGAATCCGCGTGACCTAATTGTATGAAGTGGTGTGAAAAACGGAGGAACCGTACCCGCA